>OZ017739.1:70257965-70567965 GCA_963969285.1 Odontomyia ornata
AATTAACAACCAGTCTCCGGAAAAACTTTAAGATGAAATTCTTAATCGCCATAATAATTTTGATATGCTTTCATTGCGTTACGTAGTACTTATTTTATTTTTTTGTCTCCTTAGACTTTTTGACAGCTTCCTGTTTAGCTTTTTTACCACAAACGTTGCAAAAAGGGTTGTACATGGTACAAAATTCATGCATCCAAGATGAACATGATGCACATTTTAACCAATCTTCGTTAGAAGTCGTGCAATAATAATTTTCCGTACATTCAATGCACTTATTCTCATCTTCATCAGAAATATCCTCATTCGAAGAGCTCTTATAATTTTGTTCATCAAGATCGGTTTGTGATGATGAAGAGAAATCAGTCACCTTTTTTTTGTGGGTTTCCTTTTTTTACTTTCCATTGTTACTTCGGCTGTTCACGTTTCTTCAGTTTTCTGGTCAATGCATCGTTCTTCCTTTTTTCTGTTGCTTGTCTTTTTTGTACATTATCTGGAGATGTCAATAATACAACCTTTTGTTTTTTCTTGAGCGTCATTGCTGGTAACCTAGGTATGGGATGAATTCTAGTTAAAACTTTTGTGGGCGTTTCTTCTGCAGATCCCGAGGGTAAATCTGAATATTTTTGGGGTGTTTTTACAGATGCAGCAAAAGTATCATGTTCAAGATTTTTCGAACCCATATCTTGTTGATTGCATCTCAATTCATTAGCAGTTATTTCCACTTCCAAAACTGCTAGCTCACTTTCAGGAGGAAGTTTGTTAATGTTTCGTATCCCTGAGCAGCCTTCGCCTAATTCATTATCGTTTCCTCATCGCTTACGAGATCTTGTTCCAGCAAAGTATCTGAGAGTGAAAAATAGTGCTCTGGTATGACGTTTGGATCATAAGACAAGATTCCACAGGACTTTAAACCAGCGATACCATTGGATGCGCTAGGAGCCTTTCCCCAAGCTTTACCAATCAGTTTGGATACATCGTACCGAGGAAGTTGCTTGTCTTTATTCATGACCATCCAAGATTTGGCTTCCTGGGCAAAATATACCTTTAGAGCCCTGAAAAATCCCCTGTCTAGTGGCTGAAGTGCATAAGTGGTGTGACTTGGTAAGCATAGTAATGTAACATCATTTTCTTTAGCTATATCTAACAAACGAATATTGTTGCTGTGTGAACAATGACCATCCAGTATCAGCAGCGATTTCCCAGGACTTTTTTGTTTTAAGAATATTTCTTCGAACCATTTCATGAAAAGCTCAGAGTTTATATATTAACTTACTTGCGAACCAGGCGGTAGTCCTTCAGAAAACTGAGGTTTGTTGTAGGTACCTTTATGAATCAAAACTGGTGGCATAAAGTTACCTTAAGCATTGCAGCAAGCTATGACTGTTACCTTCTCTCCCTTTTCGCAACTAGTCAAAGTATAAACGCTCCTTTGCTGGTAATCACTATTCCAGCTTTATTATTTATTTGGATGCCAGTTTCATCCATGTTAAATATTTGGTCTGGATGTTGGCCTAAGTCATTTTCTTCATATATATGAGCTAGCAGTGTAAAAAAATCATGAACATCCTTCCGATTAACACCATAAGCTCTAGCAAGTGACAAACCTTCAGCCTTTTGCTGACTTAACTCAGGATTTCGTTTTAAGAACCAATTAAACCAAATATTATCTGCTTGCTGAGATTCATTTGAGAACGGATTTTTAATATT
The DNA here is from genome assembly GCA_963969285.1 of Odontomyia ornata. NCBI lineage: Eukaryota > Metazoa > Arthropoda > Insecta > Diptera > Stratiomyidae > Odontomyia > Odontomyia ornata. Next base: position 70,259,673 of record OZ017739.1, read on the forward strand.
AAGCTTTTGAGCTAACTGGTAGGCCATTTCTTTAACATCCTTGCGATCAGATGCAAAGCCAACTTTTTCAAGTTTTTTTATATGAACTACCAACTTTTTCTCATGCTCTTCTGGAAAAACAGGCAGCCTCCCGTGTGGTACTTTGAGCTTTCCTGTTAACGAATGTCGTCTAAGCGTTCTTGACGGGATATTGTAAATCCTAGCAGCCGCAATGACTCCCATCTCCTTGTTGTGCACTATTTGCATAGCCTCATTTAAATCCTTCTCGGACCAAGAAGCCCGTAGAGTCTTCCTTTGAAATTACGCGGCATCTGTAAAAGTAAAAACTTGATTTTGTACGTTGCCTTCATCGTGGGGAGTATTGTACTATAATGAATGGGGCGTTTTGTAAAACTTATGATTACAAAACCCCCCAGTTATGTGATGGATGCCATTGAAAGTTATTCAATGCAGACAGTACGTCAAACGGTAGGTAATCTAAAGCTAAACACTTGTTTGAATGCAAAATCTGCTTGAAAAAATCACTGTCCAAAGTAAATGAATTTGTATAGTACTCACCGCAAATTGTTCCGAAGCACTTTGTAAAGATTTTAATGTTTTATTCGAACTAAATCACAAAGAACACACACCTAACTAGCAGCGATGTTGACAAGCGAATGTCACGGCACTGTGCGTGTCACTACTTGTTTGATGTCTGTATTCATGTGTGTGTAGGCGCAGTGGGGCGTATTGTCAACTGGGGCATATTGTAGCGTTTTACCCTAACTTTAAAAAACTCTAAGATTTTAGCTAATGATATGTGCTACTCATATGCAACAAAATGGCAGCCGCATAAGTTATGAAAGAAGTTTAATCTTAAAACCTGTTATTTAAAGTGCATGTATTCGTAATATTTTTTGATTTTTTTCATTATTTGCGCAGCAAATGTTTCCGCATTTTATAGATTGACAGTAGCGTACTTCTGTCAATTTCACTGCATCTAAATTGTGTTGTCATGTTGAGAAACTCCAAAATGCAGTACGTGTAATTTTTACTATAATTCTTCTGTTACGGCTAAAGAATGTTCATCATAAATAAATGCGAAAGTTTCCCACATCGCTTCAAAAAATCAGCGCTTTCTGTTATTTTCTCCTGAAACAACGACTGGACAATGGTACATAGTTGAATACTCATTGATGAATAAAGTACAAATCAATAATTATCTTCTATTCTGAAAAATTGACTTCCCATCATAAATAAAGAACACGATGGATAATTCTGATCCTATGGTCGTACCTAATACTACTTCTGAATCGCGGAAAAATTTATTTTCCATTCAAGATGTATATATATTTTGAATAAAATAAATAATGCATAACTCCAATTACATATTGGAACTCAAAGGTGGTAGTTGATTTAATGCTGATTACAGTTTACAGAAAACACTTGAGGCTCAAGCGAAACAAGGTTGACGCAGACATCGTTCTGCCTCTTAACTCATTTATACAATTCGTCAACGTCACTGCTCATATGTTATGTAGAGGCTACCTCTGTGCATATTCTAGAAACTCCATTCAAGTGCACAAACCTGCATCTTATTCATTCGTGGTCTATCATTAGACTTCATTAAGTTTATTGACTATAATTGGCCCGCCAATCGATTTTTTTCTCACAATTTGAAATCGCTCGTAGAATTTGCATGAAAAAATGTTGCTTGGAGGATTGTTTACACGTCCAGGGTGAACGCATAATTTTTTAATTTGCATTTTCTGTGCTGCATAATAGATAAATTGCACAACATGCACCAGATAACGTGCTTGCAGTTGTACACATTATTTAAGATTTGAAAATGACATTATGAAGTCTCTATCATCTCAAGTTATGAGTTCATGAGAGGGATGCTTCGGAAATAATTGTAGATTAAATTTATTGATTGAGCACTTGAGATTGTTGTTAGAAATAATGACCCATTGGAATTGCGTAATGGAATGACAATTCTCCATTTTCTTAGAGTAAGGTGAACATTCTCAGTTTATCCGGGAAATAGAAAAATTAAAATAAAACTTCTGTAATGCAAGCAGTGGAAAATATTGTTACGTTGGCAACTTTAATGTACAAACAAAAAGGGCAGTGAATCCCCTTCGCCAGTGCTAACTTCTCCGCTTTAAAAACGCCATATTTGAATATTTTTCCCATAATAAAAGTTTATTCACAAGTTTATTTACTGTAAGTGTTACTCGATTTAAGTTCTGTAAACTTTTGTTCTTTACGGAAAAACAATCTCCGCTTGAACAAAGTTTTTCCTTCTTCAAGGACTTCATCCCACTTTTCCTCCACCAGCGGCTTCTTTTCAAACTGTGGAACGTTTTGCGAGCATTTTAAATTTTGAACTGGTGACGTTGCTATAGCATGAAAATTGAAATATGTAGATCTGAGGAACATACGGAAAATATTGTCTATCTGGAAAATATCTAGATATATACACATACACTTCAGCTCAGTGGCGTGTACACATATTGAAATCAATACCCTCGAATATATTTAGGAGCAACAGCAACGTAGCAACCCGCTGTAATGCTGCTGATATGATATGAAGTGAAAGAACTGAAAAAAATCCACCCTGAGAAATGTGAAGGGAGACAAAACACACTGCTGCTAGGACATCGACAACAACAAAATAGACAGAGTACGGGTAATCCCACCCTACAGTAATTTCCATGGCGGTCATCAATCTTCTTCTCCTGTTTTCAGAGTGACAGCTCAGTGTCGTGTATCAAGGAAGGGGTTCTGTGCGATTTATCGAGAAAGTGTTTCTGTTGTTCGATGCAACGCTGGCGTTGTTCACGAGAAGGATTTGTAACAAACAGAGTGGAATTGACTCCCGAATCGCTGAGCCATTGTAACGCCACTGAGCTCTGATATTCAAAATATGTAAGAGTATTCCATTCAGATGTTGTCTAGTGTATGCAAGGGTAGGAGTATCAGCTTTGTTGAAACCTCGTGATACGAACGTAATAAGAATACAAGCAAAAAAGAATTGTGTTTTTGCTTGAAATATTCTAACTTAATACTGGAACCGATTCCATGCTATATGTATCCCTTGTCAGAATATTCTGTCGAAAAAGTAGACGTCAAAGATGCCACCGATGTTTGTATTTAATGGTGACGTGATAACTGCGATATCTTTTTCGGAATATTGTTCGACTGAAAACATATTAAAGAAAGAACTAAAAACTATACTAAATCTATAAATTAGTGAAAATATGTGGATACATGCTGTAAGCTTAATTTCTGTTCTCAGTAGTAAATTTCAAACAATGGATCAAGGGTTTTAACAGTTTTGCATTAAATATAAAACCCTTTTAAATCACGACCTGTATCCGTTCGTATACCCATCCATTTGGCTTTCACAGCAGTTTTTCTCATCAAACTTTGTGAAGAGCTCAAAAGTAGATTGTCACTTTTGTGCTTTTCAGTTTTGATGTGAAGAAGCTTTTAACAGAGTCTTTCTATATAACGAGGCGGTCCTTAAAAAATTTTTTTTTATCAAAAGTAGTCGAGTGGAGTGTCATATGAAAGGTCTCAATAAAATCTTTACAAAACAGGTTTGAACATGATCTAATCAGTGTTGAGGGTGGTAGGAAAGGGGGAAATGTACGAAATTTTCATGTACCCCCACTCGCGATTGGGCACCTTTGATTCGGAAAGCCTACAAAAATCATGAAGTAGTTATTTATCAGAACAATAAAAATAAATACCTCAGAAGTCGAAAGTCGCTGTGTTAGTAATAGTATGGTTTTTCAATTTTACATTTTCTTGATTAAAATTGTAAGGGTGCCCGTAAACTTATTGAATAATTATAAGATTAATCTGCTTTAAAAATTTCAGAAGGATCAAAAGGTATTAGTCGATGTTATAGTGGTTTGAATTTTTATACATTACAACATCAACAATACGAGTATATACATGGCTTTGAAACAATATTCGCTTCAAATTCAAAGTCAAAAGCGCTTTATTCAATACTAATCCTTGTAAAAAGCAGAGGCACAGTAACTGTTCCCTGCTGTAGACCATTCAAGACCTTGAATTCGCGCATTGTTGTCAGATTTCCATCGGTTACAACAAACGATTTCCCGTATAACATATTGCATATCATGTCAACAAGGTGTCTGTGGAACCTGTCCTGAAGCAGTTTAAAAACTAGTGCATCTAACCACACCGTATCGAAGGCTTTCTCCATATCAATGAGACACGCTCCAATACATTCTTTATCATTTCGTTTCCAACAGAGGTCTTAGGTTACTTTCGTTATTGTATGTATGGTAGAATGCCTGCCACAAAAACCAAATTGGTAATTCGGCATCAACTCATATTTCTCAATGTGGGCGTTTAATGCTTTTTCGAGTATCACTTCCAACACCTTGCTGATGTTAGGCAGCAAACTGATTGGGCGATAGCTTTTAGGGCATGAACATTTTTTTCCTTTCTTCAAGATTGAAAATACCTTAGCCAATGATGACAATGATTCACTTCTCTCTTCTGGAGGCGTTCTCATCTCACCTCTTATTTGAAATCTGCATCAAACCAAGTAGTATTTTTTTGACCGTCGATTTTCTTGTTGCGAAAGTTTTAACGGAAATAAACTGAATTTCAGGTGCTGCGTGAGCACTTGAAGACGATCGATGGCATATTCTCCGGAGTCCAAGCCCTTCAACAAAAAGGTCGGGTTCTTCTCACTTTTCGGGGTATAGGTGAAGTGTGAAACCTCCCCAGAAGTCAGTGCATTTTTAAGCTGATTTAAAATCAACCAATGATTTCGTTCTGATTGTTAATTTTCCAGTAATCACTCTTTTTTTTTGGCTGCCAACAGCCGAACCATATCCTTTCTGCTTTGACCGAACATGTCATTTGGCGGATTTTCCTCTGCATTTTTGGAATCTTTTTGAGAAAGACCAGCAAAACTGCGAGCTAGTTTCTTCCCTCTCTCCTCCTCATTGATTAGCCTTCAACACTTTCTTCAACGTCCATTTCTTGTTGGAGTCCTTCCACCGCTGCATAATGGTTTTGGCTGTCGTTAGCGCCTCCAGCACTTAATATTTCTTCTGGGATGACACGTTTGACAGCTTTCTTTGCCCTAGGCTCCATATTTATTTGCTTTACTGGCTCTGCATCATGAGCTTTCTTCTCTCTCTTGTACATATCTTCGAGTCTCAATGCCTGATTTTCAGCTAAAAGTCGAATCACTCCTTGTTTGTCTTCGACTAATTGAGTTTTACTCCCGCCATCTGCGGAGCTTTCCTTGTTACTTGTATGTCTTCTTTTATTGGCGATTGCTGCCAATATTATATTGCTACTCCCCCCGGGGTCTCGCAACGGAGAGAAGCCGTCGGGCTCCTCCATACCAGCAGCCCCGAGTTAGCTTTTGGATTATTTACTTTGTGGATTTATCGAAGTAAAATAATATCCAATATGATTACGTGGGTCGATTCCTTCGACGATAAATGCTCTTTTCAATAAAATCACAATTTGCTTTTAACTGACATAAACAAATATTTTAATTTTTTGAAAACTAACATTTGTGAAAAATTAATTGATTTTAAAATTAATGACAGGAACGATTAAAAACACGTCTACACGCAACGAGAGTGCTCGCTTACCTCTAAGAGATAACCCGGGAGTAAACTTTTCATTAAAATTACGTCAAAGAGCATCAAAATATTCTCTCAATCAAAGATGGTGCCAAAAGCCATCTGTACATCAACAATTCGCGGTAGCATTCAACGTTGACCGCAGAATTTCGGAAAAAAAGTAGGCAGCTGATGTAATGCCCATAGTGTCAAGCTAGAGAGTAGTTCACTTGAGGGATTAATTTCAAGTTTTTCGCAAAGCTATCTCGGAGTACTTACTGATGTTCTGGGTACTCGCTTCCAGGTTTTTTGATTTCAGATAATCTTTGCAGTCTGGCGCATAAGTATCTGACTTCGACATTGGTAACAGAAATTCATCGGCTCTATTGGACAGGCATAAAATCGATGACCAGGCTTTTGGCAATTCCAAAAAAATTATCGTGTAGGCCAGTGTCACGGCAGCAAGCGTTTTTGATGCATATTCCGGCAATGGCATCAGCAAACAGGGAGTATCAGAGAAGTTAGGTGATTCGTCCGCAAAAGTCAAAGGTGTCATCAGTTCATGTTACAAAAATGTTACCATCAACCCATGGACGTATGGAACTAAAAGCTTGCCCGGAGATTGGTATAGGCACCGCTTGCGTGCGCCTATGGGCCGCGATTACATCACCAAGCAAAAAACGCGGCTCAGCAGAGTAATTTGCGCAACATCTATTCAGTTCGTTATAGCCACAGTGCCTGGTATTCTCGTGGAGAAATATGACTTTTCAAATTATTTAGCCTTGTATTTTATGGTAGTCTACACTTCTAATATGTCTTAACATCTTGCAGTAGTAAGAAACATTAATTATGCATCACCTATCCAAAAAACAAATGAGCGAAATCTCTCTCCGGCCAAAAAAAGTTAGTTAAAAATAGTTAAAAATATTCCGCCTTTAGTAGAACTTTCAAATAAAAAAAGTGAAAGAATGGATATACCCTTTAATTCTACTATTTATTTTAAATTTAGTATACAATTGTTTCGTTCTCTACTTGAGAACTTCCTCAGTACTACTATTCACTAAACTGTAAGTGTCCTAATATTTATACTAAACTCATTAACGTATTAATATGAATCTCTAATTACATCTAATCCCTCAAAGTACTTTTACTTAATCTCTAATTACCTGATCCTTTACCATTCAAAAATTTGTTTTTCCCTTAATTACTACTTAACTACCTTCATTATTTTGTAAGCTTGAATAGCCAGGTGTATCCGTTACCTGGGTCGCCGTTCCAAATGTCCTGCGTCTCCCGATTGAATATCTCCAAGCTTTCTGCTACATCAAGCTTCCATCCGTTTGTAACCGTTTTCAGCATGCTTACGTTGTCCGCAGTGATGTCATGTTTTTCAAGGACTATATGTTCCGCTACTTTTGATTTGAAGTTTTTTGCATCCTGCTTTTTGTTTTTGTTGACTGCTTCCCTTAAGTGTTCATTCCATCTGACACCTAGTGATCTCCTCGTTTGTCCAATGTAACATCCATTACATTTCGTACACGATACTTTTTAGACTCCACTCCGCTCCGTTTTGGGAATGGGGTCCTTGGTTGATCCAAGCAAGCTCTGTATTTTTGTGGCCCGGCTCGTATAAACTAGGTCGATGTCTACGTTCTTCATAGCCCTCTTCATTGTTTCCGTCCTTGAGTCAAACGTTACAACCAACCTCTTCCGTTGCTCGACTTCCGCAGTTAGCGTTGTGAACTTTTTATTGAAGATCTCCTTCGTTCGTTTGGCTATCAATTTGGTGACTTTATCCGTAGGGTATCCATTCCACTCGGCTAGCTTATAAATGTGGGACGTTTCTTTTTTCAGGCCTTCCTTATTCAATGGAAGCGTGAGCATTCGATTCACAAGCCAGCTAAATGTCGCCCATTTTTGCTGTTGGCAATGGTTCGAAGTGAAAGGAATTATCCGCATGGTGTCCGTTGGTTTGCGGTATATTTCGAATTCCAATCCATTAGCTCCTCTACATACCATTACCTCAAGGAATGGTAGCCGCCCCTCCGACTCCAGCTCGTGGGTGAAACTGATGTTGTTGTGGATTGAGTTGATCGCCGTGAGAGTTTGCTGGACCTGATCCTCTTTGATGATCGTGAAGATATCGTCTACATAACGCACCCATCGATGTGGCAGTTTACCTTCTTGTGCTAACTTCTGCTCCAAAAATGCCATAAAAACTTCGCTTAGAAACGGGGAAAGAGGGTTTCCCATTGGAGCACCACGTGTTTGCATAAAAAATTCTCCCCTGAAGGCGAAATAGCTTTCACCCATGCAGAGTCTAGCCAGTTTCAAATACATTTTGGCTCGTGCTTTCCATTGTTCTCCTGATCCTTGTATCAGAATCCACTCCTCAAGTAACGTAAGTGCTTCTTTGACCGGAATACTGGGAAAAAGTGCCTTAACATCAAATGACACCATCGTATCCCCATCTTCCAAAGGTCCCCAGGACAAAACCTTTGAAGTAAATTCTGCCGAATTTGCTACTGATCTGGTAACAAATTTTTTGTCCATGTTATTGAATTCCTTGACTAACCACTTCGCAATTTTCTGAGTGGGAGCATTTTCTGCTGACACAATTTCACGCATTTCATGGCCTGGCTTGTGAATCTTCGGAAGTCCTATGATCCTTGGCAGCGATGGTTTGGTTACTTTTAAGAATTTCTTGATTTCCTGAATCCATGGTTCACATTCTTTCAGCACTTTTTCCACTCTTTTTATTGACTCAGGAAGCGGATTATTTCGTAGACTGAAGTTTGGTCCCGTATTTATTTATTTTATTTTCCCGCATTCTATTGTCGTAATCGGCCTTGTCCATGATCACTACGGCATTCCCTTTATCCGCTTTCATGTAGTAAACCGGTAGAGTTTTGAGCTCCTCGATGATCCTATTCTCGTCCTGCTTTCCGACCCATCTAGTTTCTTTTCTTAGTGTATCTGCAGTGCTGGCTCTTATCTTTTGTTTTTCCTCAGCCGTCAGTCCATGCATGCTCGAAAGTCTATTGATCCCGGCTTCGATTTCTATGACGATATCTTCAGGTTCAGCCCCATGTTCAGCAGATTCAGTTGAGCTTGCGTAAATACCTGAGACGGTTGATTGATGACTATGTTTTCGATTGTACGCACCTTGATTTGTTGGGACACTGTCACTTGTTCTCGCCTTAATTGATGAAACTTCTTTTCTAGTATTAATTTCTTCCGCTCGCTTTCACACTCTTCCGATACTTTCACTTTTGTTAGAAACAACGGGAAACCCAACGGATATTGTTTGGCCAGGCTCAAATGTAATTCGTATGCCTCTCTGCTTCTCCTGTTCAATTTTGCATAGATGTTACATTGGACAAACGAGGAGATCACTAGGTGTCAGATGGAATGAACACTTAAGGAAAGCAGTCAACAAAAACAAAAAGCAGGATGCAAAAAACTTCAAATCAAAAGTAGCGGAACATATAGTCCTTGAAAAACATGACATCACTGCGGACAACGTAAGCATGCTGAAAACGGTTACAAACGGATGGAAGCTTGATGTAGCAGAAAGCTTGGAGATATTCAATCGGAAGACGCAGGACATTTGGAACGGCGACCCAGGTAACGGATACACCTGGCTATTCAAGCTTACAAAATAACGAAGGTAGTTAAGTAGTAATTAAGGGAAAAACAAATTTTTGAATGGTAAAGGATCAGGTAATTAGAGATTAAGTAAAAGTACTTCGAGGGATTAGATGTAATTAGAGGTTTAGTATAAATATTAGGACACTTATGGTTTAGGGAATAGTAGTACTGATGAAGTTCTCAAGTAGAGAACGAAACAATTGTATACTAAATTTAAAATGAATAGTAGAATTAAAGGGTATATACTTTCTTTCACTTTTTTTTAAAAAAAAGTTAGGCAAAACCTTTTCAGCTGATAGTAGAGCACTGGAGGTGCCTCCTCCTTTTCTGCCATTTTCTGTCATTTCTTGCTAGCTTGTTTGTTTTATAGTGTAGTGGCAGACCTACAGTTTAGCACAAATTATTGAAAATGCATCATTTTTGTCTGTAAGCTTTGCTGTAAGAATCCAGCAATCCTACATCGTCTTGACTTCTGGTAGACATTTTATGATTCTGTAGGTCATTTATGATGATGATGATCGAGTCATGATATTCTCACTTGCCAATCATTGTGAAGAATGTGTTGACCTACTCAAACGTTTTCACCAGTAGCGCTTGTCTGAGAACAGCACGGTGTTATTATTGATTTTGACTCATTTTCTTCGTTCTTTGAACTCTCTACACCAGGACATTATAAGCATCCTTGATATTTCGTGATCAGTGAGCTGTGTAGTTTTTTTTTTGTGGTTGGGAGGTGGATGGCATTTATGCACTGAATGTGGAACTTTCATGCTCACAAGCGACTGGACTACCTGCTAAACATTTCCCCTGCCAACCCAAGATCCCAGCCTGGAACCATTGCTTTGGGCCAGGTCTCGTTTTTATACGCCATTAGCTACCTTCAAGCTGGAGGATCCCTCCTCTAGCAGGAGAGGAGTGGTGAGGAGGAATTTCTAGACAAGCGGTCCTCCAGCCCTAACGTCCCTAGCTTCTGTGAGTCCCTTTTATATCTTAGGACTGCCCGAAACTAATGTGCCGCATTGTTCCATTTGTCAATCGATTCAGGCCTCACCACTGTGCAGTTAATCTCTGAAAAGCTTACGGTGCTTGAACACATAGTATGAGAATGCGTTAAAAAAAACGGAAATGTTTCTGCATTTGGGAAATCAGTTTGGCATTGAGTGTTTAAATGGGCCAAAGTATTCAAGGATGGACACGAAACCGTCGAGAATGAGCCGGTTGATCGTCGACCGCGAACCAACATTACACCAGACAAGATTTGCCGCGCAGAATGACTCATTTTGGAGGACCGTAGGATGAATGTTCGAGACATTTTGGCTGAACTTGGCATCAGATTGGTAGTGTAGAGCTTATTATCCACAACACCTTCAATATCGCAAAATAACGGCGCGATGGATGTTGAACTGTTGAACTCGAGCGAAAATTCAAGCGGTTAGAAGTTTTTCGCCGCTTGCTGACGCGATATGAGGTCGATGGGAATGGTTTTTTAACGCAAATCTTCACTACAGACAAGACATGGGTACACATTTACACCCCCGAAAGCAAGGTGTCGTATAAAGAGTGAAGGAAGAAGGAGGAAGGGACGGCAGTCAAAGCAAAGACAACCAGGTTCGCGGGTAAGGTTATGTGTACTGTGTTTTGGGACCGCCGGGGCGAGCTGTACGTCAATTTTCTGCACATCTAACGTTCTATCAATGCTGCATACTACTTTAACCTTCTGAAAACACACGTGAAATACGCGTATCACTCAAAACAGAAGAGCATTCCAGCAGGAAGTGCGATTCTTCTCCACAATAACGTGAGCCACGCTCGGTACAATATCGAAACTGGGGTGGGAGGTACTGGAGCCCCCTAATACGGTCCGAACTACCGAACTGATTTCGCGAACGCAGAAAATTTCTTACACGAAAAAACGAATGATAATACGTTGGATTTGGATTACTAGCCAACTAGAAGGGCGGAAGAGCACTAGTGGCGGGTAACACACGTCAAAACCCCACATTTCAATAACACCAGGAGCTTCTATGGCGGTCAAACTACGGCACGTTGCCTGTAAGGAGTTCAACACAATTTTCCAGCTCGGCACAGCGTGAGCTTCATCCAGCAGCTGGTCATTGCCATTGCACAAGGCCTCGAAGAAAGACGGAAATTTGCCCCCATGTGGTGACTGTAGAGCACTCAACGCATGCACCATACCCCACCGCTATCCCATACACGTTCATGACTTCGCTGAATCGCTGCGCGGTGGAGGATTTTTTCATAAATTGATCTAGTGTGCGCGTGCAATCAGATTCGGATTGCCAAGGAGGATGTTGAGATAACGGCAATAACAAGGCCGTTCACCTCTTGGAGTTTTTGTTCATGAACTTTTGGCTCCAAAATGCAACGCAAACCTTCCAACGTTTCATCGACTAGGTGTTGTGAGGATTGGATTTCACCTATGCTTATAACGACGATATCCTCGTAGCCTCCAAAAATTAAGAGTGACATTGAGCACATCTCTGGCAGACTTTCAAATAACTCAACGAATACGGCTTCGTCATCAATGGCCAAAAATGCGAGTTTGAAGTCGAGGAGATGACATTTCTTGGTTACACAACATCAACGAAGGCTACAAACTACCAGTGGAAACAGTTAAAGAGATTTTCGATTTCCTGAAACCGGAGACAGCCAAGCAGCTACGCCATTACATTGGTATGAGCAACTTTTACAGAATTGGTATGCCTGATGTAGCTTGCACACAAGCAGCGCTGGACGACATGTTACAGGGAAACATCAATGCTTACGTGCCGCTAGAATAGACTCCTGCAGCAAAGGAGACGTTTAACAAATCGGAAAATTGCCTCACGCAAGTTACAATTCTGGCGCATCCTATAATCGGTGCGAAAGTGTAGTAATTGAGGAGTAGGGCTCTAAAAGCCAGCGCTGCCACAGGCACACAGCACAAACTCAATTTAACAAGGAGTAACCATTGAGTCACTTTCCCCATCGCAACACTCGCTCTGTTTTCGCATAAGTCCAGAAAATTTCTTTTGTACTCAACTCCCGGGAAACAAAATTCTAAAACTGTTTAATAATTTTAATGTATAGTGATTTTATTACAATATCTTTTGAATATAATTTAACGAATTGCGGTGTGACGCGGTATACAAATGCTTAGAACGAAACGGTTAACCCCTTAAATTATATGAACGATAAAATCATTGTATCATTTAAAACCCCCCCAATAATTAAACTTCAGAGGATCCAGAAGACCGGTCTCTGCGTAAAGTAGAGAAGGAAGTACTGATCCCGAAAATAATGCGTGAACGTGCGAAAGCTGAAAAATGTGTTGATGAAGTAAAAGCGTTCGAGTCCTGCTGCAAAGAAAGCAGCATACTTATGGTGATCACATGGCGAAAGGAAAATTCAGCCCTGAAATCATGTTTAGAGAAGTGGTATCGGAACGAACAGTTTCAAAATGAATGCAAAGATATATACCTGGAGGAACGCGCGGAATTTCGACGTACCGGACTAACAAAAAAGGAAAGACAGGCACTTGCAGGAGAAAATAAGTAGCCGAATTATTGGGAAAAAGTCTTTTTTTTTGTATTAAGAGAAACAGTAGATATAATTTGTTTTGTAGCTTTTTATTTACTTTGAACATGTTGTTTAAAATCAAAACGACGAGGTATTGTTTCTGTTACTTTAAACGTGTGGATAAAGTCATATGAGATGTCGGGAGGTATCTCCTTTGGAGCAATTACGTTCAGAATTAGAACATCTTTGTTGAAAGTCTCTGCAGTACGATGCATCCCTTGAAAGTCTTTTGGGTCCAAGTTCTTTTCTTCTGGTAGAACAATTACAATAAAACTTGCGTGATAGTAGCGGGTCCCAAGCTTGTAGAGCACTGAAATTAACTCATTAGTTTTCAAATGGTGTTATGAAAATTCGATCTTACGAAAATCACCGCCAAAACTTGGTTCCATTCTTGACTACCCAACCTTTTGATTTGAGGTAAATATACGCGGGTAATGTATATGCAAATTTTGCCTTAATTTTTGCAAACTTTTGATACGCCTGCCCTCGGCTGATTGAAACACCATCAAGATCTAATATGTCCACTACGTTTGATACAAACGCTAGAAAGAATGCTTCCTCCAAATCGAGTACCAATATCTCTGCGTACGTCGTCGCAGTAAGCTTTGACCTGCTTTCAACACTAGACAGGGGGAAACTTCGTGAATGAGAGCACCTTTCCAAATCTTCCGTTTTCATAGAGGCCACGAATGCTGTTCTCGCTATCTCCAGTTACCTCAAGGGAAAATCCTGTGAATGTAGCTTTCCATGTGACTTTTTGCTCAGCAGGGAATAGTTGTATGTTTATTTTTTTTGTTTTTTTGTTAAAACGTCTTCTTGACTTCGCCTTGGCTAAAATCTGCATTTTATGTTGAACATATGTGGATTCAAACAACCCGCTCCAGTTACTAACGCTTTGACATATTCCGGTCCGGATTGCATTGCTGTCAGGAAAATGCACTTGTGCAAAGTTGGCAAATTTTGATTCTGAAACAGCTGATCGTAGTCCATCAGTTGTCACGTGCTGGGGAAAATGCTTAGGCTGCGTTCAGTGCAGGCAAAAATCCTGTTTTTTATGATTAAACCGAATGTTTTCCAAACTTATACAGAAAAATTGTTTTAAGTTGTTCAAAATGCATTATCGTTTATTAATGGATTTCTTTAACACCAACACTTTCGGAAATTCTTACCAATTTTCACTTCTTTGAATTTTCCCACCCCACATTTGTACGCATGTGCAAAGTTGTGACACACGGGAGGGAGAGAGGAGATCGACAAGACAAGAAGGGCGGTCGTCAGGGAATTCGTCGTGGTGAAAGATCGAAATTTTCCTCCAGCCATTTTCGAGTTTTTTAACAACTCCGCTCAGCAAAGTTATCTGCCGGGGGTTTTTGGATCTCGAGTCCGCTAGTGACGAGATCGGCGGTCCGTGTACGGGGAATGGAATAGGAAGAATCGCGTGGCGAGGGATGACGGACTAATTCAAGTGACGATTGGCGGATTTTGTTGATTGCGAGGAAGAGATTGTTGTCGGTGGCCGCGGAAGAAAGCGCTGCGGAACGAGTGAACGGAAAAGTGACAATCGAATTGTTCAGTGCTGGACTGTGGCCCCATGCCCTTCGCGTTGATTACGACTTATTTCAGTGGTAGCAATTGTGTAACGGGATTAAGAATGCATTGACGACGCAGCAGTGCATGGAAATGAAACGGCTTTTTCTTAAAAGCCCGGAAAACGGTACATCCTGCTGTTGAAATTTGAATGGTCACTAATGTGCGGACGAAAAAGACGAAATTTCTCAGTCCCGATGTAGAATACTTTACATCATCGAAAGCGCTTGACGCTCTTATGAAGTCTCGTTTTGCTGAAGGAGATAATTGTTTATTCCCATCCCGAGAGAGTGCAATAGATTATTTGGATTTTATGTTAGACCATAAATTTCTTCATCGAGCAAAGAAAGTTCCTATTTATTTAGAAGAGCTTAAAGGCAAGTCGAAGAAAGAAGAAAAGGAGAATGCAAATGACAAGGAAGCTGACAAAGAGAAGCTAACAGATCAGGATAGTCATGTTGAAGGAATCTCTGAAGAATTGACATCCAAAGAAAAACGAAAGCGAAAAGTCGACTCGAAATGCACCCAGAGCAAATATTTGGTGTTTGGATTTATGACCCGGTGCCCATTTACTATTGGATTTATGGAACATTTGTCGTATTAGGAGCATTATTAGTTGTATGTTTCCGCTCTGGCCTCCTATTTTAAGGAAAGGCGTATATTATTTAAGCATAGCGGCCGCCGGGCTTTTAGTATTTATTTTTGCATGGACGATTTTACGATTAATAATCTTTGTTATTCTTTGGCTTGTGAGTCGAGAAAAATTATATTGTTGGATTTTCCCGAATTTAACAGAGGATACCTGCACCCATCGAGCGCTCGACGGATCATGCGGGTAAGTACCCCGTTTGTTTCATTTTCTATATAGACCTATTGTTTCATTTTTATATGCCTATTGTTTCATTTTTAAATATGCCTATTGTTTCATTTTCTATATAGGCCTATTGTTTCATTTTTATATGCCTATTGTTTCATTTTTATATACCTATTGTTTCATTTTTAAATATGCCTATTGTTTCATTTTCTATATAGGCCTATTGTTTCATTTTTTTTTATATGCCTATTGTTTCATTTTTAAATATGCCTATTGTTTCATTTTCTATATAGGCCTATTGTTTCATTTTTTTATGCCTATTGTTTCAAACATTTTGTATAAAGAGATTTTGCATTTAGTTTGTGTATCTAAAGATAGAATTTTAGTTCAACCGATTTATTTATACAAATAAAACAGGACAAAGGATGAATTGCTGAATTTTTTTGGAAATCGGTCTTTCTTTTCCCGACATTCTGACCGGGTATAGGACCCGGTACGGTGGCAGGCTTCCACCTCAAAATATGAGCCAGCCACCGGGTACAAACTAATTCCTTTTTCTGTTTCAGGTGACGTTATGGGTTGAGTGGCCCAAGCAGAGTGCCTTTTTATGGCATAGATTTATGCAATCCAATTGTATAATTCTATGACATAAATTGGTCACCGGGGTACTCCCCTTCTGATGGGAAGGTTCATACAATTCAAGTTGTATGAGTTTTCCACTCAGAAGAGGAATACCTGGCCACTTCAACAAGCTATCTTTGGATTTATTCCGGTTGGGTGGGTATGAAGGGCTCCACCACCACCCGGTTGCCCCTCTTTCATTTGTGGGCCATGAACTTCGTTGGATAACGACGAGGTCACCCCAAGTTCGCCTTTCTTCTCAGGTTTCACTTGTTCTTGTAACAAGTACATCTCCTTCGGTGAGGTTATCTACAGTTTTTGCGACTTCAGTCGCCTCGTGAGCTATCGACAAATTCGTGAATGCGAAATTGTTTTGTAGTGAGTCCTCGTCCCGGGGAAACGAACCCGCCCCACGACACCGCAATGCTAGCCTGCCAGCGCATTCACGCGTCTCCGGACGAGGGCATTCTCGGCAGATACCTCCATCTTCCTCTGCCGAGGCAGCAGACCATCGCTGCAGTCCTTCACGGACTTTTGAAACTCTTTTAATTCACTACAAAAGCTTCCAATTATGCACGACGCATCCGATTTTTTGTCAGAACAGCCTTATAGCAATAAATAGACAACGTCTAGGAGCCTCTTCCCTTGTTTTCTTAGAAGCTTATTCCAGCTGAAATGCACTACAGTGCCTTCAATCGAGAACTAGTGGCAATCTACCTCACAATCAAGCATTTTCGACATTTGCTGGAAGCACGAGTGTTCACGGTTTACACCGATTACAAGCCGTTTACATTCACTTTCAACCCGAAAAAGCTTTGTCACGTCATGTTCCATACCTCGAGCTCATAGACCATTCAGCATATCTCGGGTAAGGACAAAATTGTCGCCGATACACTCTCATGCATAGAAGTAATCGAGCCGACAATTGACTACAGCAAATTGTGCACTGCAGCCAAACGACGAAGAGTTGAAAGCACTGTTAAATTTGGGGACAAGCTTGCAGCTTAAATGAATGCATATTCCAGACATGGACGCATAAGTCTTATACGACACTTCACTGGGAAAGCTCGGCCATACATCCCATCAGCCTTCAGAAAAGCCGCGTTTACCGCCTCATCAAAATTGGTAACGCAACGTTACATTTGAGCTTCTATAAAAACGAATTGTCAAGTTTGGGCACGAGCATGTCTACAATGCCAGCGATCGAAAAATTTCTCGACATGTCCTTGCACCTGTCGGAAATTTCATGCCGCCGTCTAAAAGACTCGAGTATATGCACACAGACGTTATCACCATGCTGCACTCAGAAGGCAAACGTTATTGCCTCACATGCGTTGAAGAATACTCACGATGGCCGGAAGCTATCCCTATAGAAGATTGTAATGATTTTCTACCTTTCCAGCTCGAACGCGGAATCGACCTCTCATCGGTTCTAGATGTTAAGTCTGAGTAGTGCCAACGGATGGTACCAACAGGTCAACCAATCCGTGCACCGTAACCCATTTACGCGGTGACTGCTTGTCGGCCAGCTAGTTCGGAGAGGATTTCGGTCGCGGGTCTCCGAATGGGTTACGCTCAATTACAATATTTTCAGTCACCCGAACCTGCCCGTTTTCCAAACGCGTCAACAATTACTCATCCAGAACGGGAAACCTACGTTACGTTAGTCCTGGATGTGATCTCTCCACAGATCTCAAATCAAAAACGCTACAAAATCCTATAGGCGCGTTACCGAATCACCGACGCGGTACCGAAAAATATGCTACTCGAAATTAAACCGACGAAAACTACTCTAATGAAATGACGAAACAAGCAAAGGTACCGCGTACCGCGCGCGACGCGAAACCGACCTCAGCGGATTTGTCGAAACCCTACCCTCGCGACGGCATACTTACCCTACACTCTCTGTTCCCACTGAAAAAGAAGAGTCACTGAAAAGGAAAGTCGTGGGTTAACTTAGCAATTCATGTTGTTATATATTTTTTCAAAAGAAAAAAAATTGTTTTCCTTCTACAAATGTCTTAAATATCATACAATTAATGTTCGGCAGTTTTTCGCATTTATAACTGTGTATGCTTCGAGACTTGTATTATCGAAAGTATGAAGTTAGTCGTTTCTAATAATTAATGTTCATTCGTTTCGAAATAAACATTTTTTTTTTTTCCAATTTCAAATTATACTATTAATGTTCTGTCATATAGCATTCCGCAATTTGGATAATCAAATTTTTAACCCAAAAATATATGTATATAAGCGCGATCACGAAGAATTTCTCTATTAAGACTATTCATTTCAATTATCTACTAATGCAAATTAAATATTGGTTTGCTTCTTTCATTGACTGATTTTGTCGTGTGTTTTTGTAACGTATAACTAACGCTAAACAAGTCTCTAATTTTCCTACATACTAACTAACGATTCCTTCGATACAATATAAATTTCTAACTAAGGTATTCTACTTAAAGTAATAGTATCTCTTTTTTTCTACAGTTTGATAATCAGTTTGTATTAAATGGAAATTTTTCCTTTTTTTTTTTTTAGCACTCATCTGCATCAACTATAAAAACAAATTAATAAAATCGTGTGCCAGTCTACATGCGTTTCGTCTACATGCGTTTCGTCTAAAAGCAACCAAAATAAGGAGAATTCAAACACAAAAAGTGTTTCTGATAAATATCATCTCTCGTATGAATTGGACGTAAATGTTCTACCTTTTAATGTCTTTAATTTATAGTTATGCCTAAAATCAACGAAAGTACGATTTTCCGTCGTTTTTTTGATTATCTAGATAGCATTCTGTCATATAAAATTAATTAACCTCTATAATCTAAGGTTTCAAATGAATTTGGTATGCATTTATTCATATGATTAATAACTGACCGGTGAAAAAATTTTTTATGACCATTTTATATTTGGAATAACTTCATGCTTTCTTTCGAGTAGATAAAAATGGTTTCTTATTTTATGTATAGTTACGTTTAAACAATAAATTAATATTTTGCTTGTAGTAAGAGTTTAAATGTGTCGATGTGCGACATCAACAGGCGATAGCGTAAATACACGCCTAAACTTACGATGTTAAAACTATTCCTGTAAGCAAATATAATCTACTTTATTTCGTTTTTTTCTTATCCGACAGTTGAAATTGTTCTTTTTCTAAGGGCATTCATTCGGAATTTTCGCGCATTTTTTTTGTTTCACAGGACATTCATCTGCATTCGTTTCACACTTGTTTACGAGAGCGCATTTAGGAAGCCATTTAGCCAGTTGCTCTTCGAAAAATTGTTCTAGACAACGGGCATGCGCATATCCGGATAATGTAAGCATACAGTTTTGGACAACAATCGAACGTCAGCTACA
The DNA here is from genome assembly GCA_963969285.1 of Odontomyia ornata. Lineage (NCBI taxonomy): Eukaryota > Metazoa > Arthropoda > Insecta > Diptera > Stratiomyidae > Odontomyia > Odontomyia ornata. The sequence continues at coordinate 70,278,891 of OZ017739.1, forward strand.
AATGTGGCAATGTCTTTGTAGTGATTCGGACTTGATGGATCCAAACGAGTTCGAATAACATCTAGCGACATAGGTTGACAAATTATTTCATAATGTGCAGTGTTTGTTGCAGGCTCTGGCTCTCTAAATGGTAAACTTTGTTCGTATTGGCAATATAATTTTAAACATATCCTCTGTATAATCTTTAATTCATTTGCGCCAAATTCTCCTGCATTATGTCTTTCACATTCAGCTGAACTTGCCAGTTCCGCTAAATTAACACATAACAAATCTTGCCACGTTTCACTTTCATCTGGTAAGGAACTTATAGCTGGTATGTGACAATTGTGGTGAAATACTTTTGGATATTCATCGCAACACATCAATTCACCACCATCCAAACAAACTGCACACCAATCTTCATTTGGATCGTCTTTCTGGTCAGCTTTCTCTTCAGCAACATTCGCAATAGCTGCTGAACTTTGGACTTGTGGCGATGTCGTCTTATTCCTACCTTCCGGAAGAACTCGTACTCTGTTCGAATCTAATTTCGCTATTGTTGCCATCAAATCATTTATTGAATCGTCTCGGACTTTTAATAGTTATTATTTTAACACTAACCTGATCCGATGTTTGATCCACGACCGTACTGACAACGAAAGATGATCCATTCATCTAGGTCGATATTGTCCTGACCTTGACCGTATGCTTCTATATTTTTGGAAAAGCCTTTTTGGCAGCAACACTTTCGCCTTCTCGATTCCTTTCCTTCGGTGTTTTTTCGGCGAATCCACTTCATGGGGCGAGGAACTACAACCAAAACATGGTGAAGCATTCGTCGATGTAACTCGAACGAAGAAAAATTTACCTCTTTATTCACAATCCTTTGACAAGCTTCGGTGCTGTGTTGCTTCTTAATCTTTGTACATCCACCGGACACAGCAACAACCTCTAAAATCTCTTGCACTAGCGGCCAGTTTGCAGCTTTGATGCCTTCATTCAGCCACATATGAGCTAAAAGCCAGCCGCCCACGCCCATAAATTTTCCTAATAATTCTGTATCCGTGCTTTTCAATATTTGTATATAAATACACTTGGACACCAATTTCTTTGAGTTTTTCGCCACTAATTCGGCTAAACGTTTAACTTCATTCGCACTGCGAATTCCACCATTTGGTGCCAGTAGCACCTTCAGGCAAGTTAATAATTTCAATGGATCAATTCGCGGCTTCACTTGCGCTGAAAACTTTCCTATTGCATCATCATATGCAATTGTGAGGAGAAACAACACTCTGGTCTAGATATTACTTGCCATATAGTTCTAAATAATTTATTTTATAATTTTAAAACAAAACGAACTAACGGGGACCGTATTTTATCAATGGTTTTAGCTATCAACGAATCAGGTTACAGCTTCTAATTGTACTTCTTCGCCTCCATGTGGCTGTCAAAATCACACGGTTGTCACATCGGACAAAACAGCTGTGTGTGGAATGGCACGCCATATGGCGGCAATGTACCTCTCCAGTTGTCGCCAGTGGCATAGTTTTCTCGATGGCCACGGTGGAGGGGCATTTCCAGATGGCTATGTCTCGAAATGTGCCGGGGTTCGGATTAATTCTATATTTCGAATATTTATATCCACAGATCTAAATATTTGGACAGAAAAGAAAAATATTTTCTGCGCAACGATATCCGCACGACAGATGAAGTCCGCTGGCACTTTGAGGACATATCCATCTGGCCGGTTGCAAGGGTTCGGGATCGGAATCCTTCGATTCCCGGGCGTAGGCGTCACATTACAAGATCAAGCGCAGAGACAGTTGCACGCTAAGAAAATTGGATCGCACGTTATGGCTCGTCACATTGAATCACTACTGACCAAGGACAGCAGTTCGAACCGCTGCTCTTCAGGTCGCTAAATCACCTAACAGGTACCATACACCTACACACAGCTGCCTACCATCTACAAGAAAACGGCATATTGGAACGTTTCCACTGCGACCCTAAGGCCGCGATTCGATGCCATTAGAACAACCAATGGACTAAAATCATACCAGATGTCATCATGGGTATACGCGCAACCCACCGTGAGGATTTGGAGTACTCGCTGGCTGAACTACTCTACGGCCAGCCAATACGATTGTCGAGCAAATTTTTCACCCCGGCACCATACGATTACGAAACGAGCGATTTTATCAAGGATTTGCGATGATGCTTCAACTTGATTAGTCCATTGCCCGTCCGTCGTCATGGCTCACTCTCACTATTCATTTTCAACAACTTGGCAACGTCTACACACATTTTTGTGTGAGAAAAAACACACTGCAGATGCCATATAACGGTCCCTTAAGCCCAGTCCAGACGCTACGTCTTTCACAACATTTTGCCTGCGCAAACCAAAACGTTGCAGGCAAAATGTTGCGTGTGGACGAGAAAAATGCAACGTTTTAGAACTGCGCATAGAACTGTGCAATTGCTGCAATGTTTGAGCTGGTAGGGCTTAAATATCCATGAACTGCGCAAACAGGTTGGTACGTGTGGACGATTAGCAACGTTTTTAACTCATTTTTCCAAGTATGTCTGACCTTTGGCAATGCTCCCGGGAATTTCTGAGCGAATTTATCGCGTTATATCAAAGCTATCCGTGCCTTTGGCAGATTAAATGTAAGGAATATTGCGATCGCGATAAGAAGAACCAAGCATATGAGGCTTTGGTAATTAAATATCAAGAATTCGATAGTTCCGCAAATAGGGAAACGGTGGTGCGAAAAATAAACTCGATGAGGAGTGTATTTTGGAAAGAGGTCACGAAAGTGAACAAGTCGTATCGATCAGGTTCTGCAGAGGATGAAGTTTACACGCCATCTCTGTTGGATTATGACTTGTTGCTCTTCTTAAGAGACCAGGAAATACATAGGCAATCGAAGAGCACGATTGATGAGGAAGAAGCATCAGCGCAAGAGGTAAGAAAAATAAATAAGTTTTTTGTTTATGAAAGCACTTCATTTAAATTTTTTGAGACGCTGTTAGTTATTAATAGCAATAAATTTATCTTGCCAATAAACATACCCTTCATTGTTGAAATAATCTTTGAAGTCATCTCTAATCACGACAGCATTTCTTAAAATTTGGCCTCTTGGTCCACGCTGAAGGTCATGTAACAATTTGGGATCACATCTTTCTCCTAATTCAACGCTGTAATCTGAAAAATTTTCTCGATCCATACTCTCAGGAGGAGTATAATTTTGTGGGGACATTTTGCGCAAAAAGTTGTGCAAAGCGCAACATGCAAGAATGACAGTATCGATGTTACTTAGTTTCAAATTAATGCCGGTGTGAAACATCTGAAATCGTGACGCCAAAATTCCGAAGGTATTTTCAACAACCCGCCTCGCCCTTGATGGCCGGTAATTGAAAATTCTTCGCTCCTTTGTTAATGCTTCTCGCCGATATGGCCTTAGAAAATCTGGACGCATAGCAAAGGCCTCATCACCAACAAAAACATATCTTAGTGATCTGTTTGAAGTTCCAACACACCATGATTTTGGTATTCTTAGTTCGCTGCTAACTAATTTTTTATAAAATTTGGTGTTATTTATAACTCCACCATCTGATATCCTGCCATTTGTGCCAACATCACATAGTAAAAATTCGCAATTGACCTTAGCTATTGCCAAAAGAACAATACTATGCGTTTTTTTTGTAATTGAAATAATAGGACCCACTTCCTTTAGGTGGAACAATCTTAATATGTTTTCCATCAATAGCCCCTAAACAATGGAGAAACTGCCACTTTCTTTCAAATTCCGCTGCAAATTCCATCCACTCCTCCTCAGTTTGGAGAAACTGAAATAAATATAGCAAAGTATGAATTTAAAGTGCTTACATAATGAAGCTAACTACAGAATAATAGTAATCGTAGACTTCATTAATTCTTTAATCTTTTCAGTTTCAGGAAGGTGCACCTGAAAGTGATCTAGATGCTCCTAGATCAAGCGAAGCGCCTGCCACTCCCATTTCTGAAATCAATTCAAGTGGGTCGTTCTCCCGGAATTCTTCAACGCGCAAGAGAAAGGGGATATCAAATAAGGATGCTAACACAGAAATCATCGCATTGGTGGGGAAAAAATTTGAATCATTGCAGGCAGAAGATGAGTTCCAAGTTTTTGGAAAACATGTCGCAAATAAACTCCGCAGCGTGAATAGCGAGCAAAATACAGTTGCCCAAAAACTGATAAGCGATATTCTATTTGAAGCGGGAATGGGCTCGCTAAACAGAAATTTTCGAATGGTCAATATGAGCGTCCGGCAACAGGACAATTTTGCCACTCTGAGTGGTCAAAACATCTGCCTACAAAACGTGCCTAGGCAATGGGATTCTGCTTCTTCGCAATACCAGATTTTGGTAAACTCTACACCACAATCTGGAACACCATCCGAAGAGTTTCCATCTCACCGCGGTTACACTACCATCGGGGACTGCATTAACACTTTTGATGGAAATTAAAATGTATTAAAGTTTGTGTAGCCTTGAAGTTTTTGTTAAGTTTTGTTTTTTTAAATTGAAATAATTTTATTTTACACGTAAACATTGAAGTTTTTGTTAAGTTTTTTTTAAACTATTGAAATAATTTGTTCTCACATTTAAATGTTGAATTTGTTTGATTTTGATTATTTTATAATAAAAAAGTATTCGTTTGTATAAATACAGTATTTTAAATTACCTTCAAGCATGTACTTTTCAACAATTTGTAGATAGCTTCACATGTTTCAGGAATGATTTGACTCAATGATTGTTTGGACATAATCGTTGTGAATTCGAGATCTTTGTAACTTCGCCCGGTTGCTAAGAATCTCAATGTTGCTGTCAGCCTTTTATGTGGTGATATTGCTAATCGCATGCAAGTATTTTGTTTCTCGATGTGTGGTTTCACTGATTCCAATAAGTGAATGTAGTTATCCATGTCCATCCTCAAGTAGTTTCGCCAATCGTTAGGTTCATCACGCAGTTCACGCAATAGTTTAATGTGGGAAAAGTGTTTTCTTTTTAGAAGCCATTTCCTCGACCACTTTGAGCGCCGGTTATTTTCAAACCGTTCAATTTGTGTCTTTTTCCTTGCAAGACAACACGCAAAAACTGACCAGTGCAATACTTCCTCCATCGCGACGTGTACAAAACTGCGTAAAAATAAATAAAGATGTGCACCGTCTGGACGCTCTTTAAATTTGCTACGTTTTGACTGCGCAGGCAAAACGTTGTACAAGACGTAGCGTGATGACCGGGCTTAAGAGATAGTAAAACGCAGCGACAAAACATTTTCGATAAGAGCAAGTGGCGAAGAAGTCACCGAATCGACTGAAAGGCTAAAAGCTGCATTTATACTAGCCAAATTTTCATCAGACAAACGAAAGGCAACCATTCACAAATAAACAGCACCGGTTTTCAATGACCAACAAACAGCCAATGCACAATAACACCAAGAACAACAACAACATGACTTGCAGAACAAGGAGGATCAACAAAAGCTGCAAGGGCAGCGGCAACATGAACTTCTACGTCGTTCAGGGCGACAGGTCCGCTTCGTTGACCACTACCAGGCTGGCTCCATGTTACGGGCAAAGTAGAGAGGCATTGACACTAGCTTACCCCAAACACTACCGTATCAGTCGTGTTATGCGTTAAATCAGATAATACTGAGCTGCACTCGATTAGGTTATTGTTTAGTAGTTCTTAAATGTAGTGATAATTTAACTACTTGAAGTGATAATTTAAACAAAAAAAAACCCACACTGGTAGATAGATACGCTTCCTTACATATGCCACATCAGATCCTGAAGTAACCGAGCAGCAACATACTTGCAGCTCGGAAATAAATGTCTTGAACAACTGCCCGACAGCATTCATATCCTGAACAAAGAGTGTACCGCCACATACCCAAATGCCAACCACCCCGAGAGGTGGCTGAACCCGAGACAACGAGCTCATTTTTTTTGTGGAAGGGAGGTGAATTCCATTTATGTACAGAGTGTGAGACTCCCATGCTCGCAAGAAAGTGACCAGACTACCCACTATACACCTTCCCTGTCAACCTGAGAGCCCAGCCTGGTACCGTTTGACACATTACTTCGGGCCAGGTCTCGTTTTGTTACGCCGTGAGACATCTTCAAGTTGGTGGATCCCTTTCCTAGCGGGAGGGGCGAGGGGAAGAGGAAGTGCCAGAAGAGCGATCCCCCAGCCCCCGGCTGCTATGAGTCTCTTTTATCTTTTAGGACTGCTCGAGCATAATATGGCACCTGGTTCTATTATATTATCCGGGGGTGAGCTCTCCCGTCTCCCTGTAGAGTTTCCTACGTAGTCTGATCCAGTTTGTACACGCAAAAGATGTGTGGCAGGCATTGTCTTCTTCTCTTGGGCAAAGCCGACAATCGGGAGACCGTGATGCTCGCTCAAAAGCTGGGTCAGATAGAAGTCAGTCTCACCATGCCTTCGATTTAGCCACGGTCTCACATCCGGGATAAGGCACGCAATCCACCTTCCCTTCGTGCAACTGACCCAAGACTGCTGCCAATCGTTGAGCGAGCGCTGTCTCTCCTCGCGGGCAACCATCTCCCTCGCAACCTCGTTTTGGCACAGGTAAATGGCGCGGCGCTCTCTAGCATGGAGGGCTATAGGTATAACGCCTGCTATAACTCTCACCGCCGAATCAGAGACTGTCGGATACGAAGATGCAATCCTCAGTGCTTCTCTTCTGTGTACCTGTGCCAAACGTTTTCGGTATACCTCCTTACTGAGAGCGTCACCCTATACCTCTGCTCCGTACAGTAGCGCTGATTGTACAGCACTCATCAAGAGGCGTCTTCTTGACGGGCTGGGTCCCCCTACATTGGCCATAAGTCGACTCAGAGCCGATATTCCCGAACCAGCATTCTCAGCCGTCGACCTGATTTGCTCAGAGAAACTCATCTTCGAGTCGATCAGTAGCCCCAGGTACTTCACCGATGGCTTCAAATCGATTCGTGTATCTCCAATACTGATCATCCTTACTCTAGAGACTCTCTTTTTTGTCAAGATCACCACTTCGGTTTTCTCCAGTGCTAAACTGAGCCCGCGAGCAGTGATCTAGCCCCTCACTCGGCGCATTAGCATACCTAGCCTAAGTTGCGCCTGTTAAACGGTGCGTCCAGCGACCAGACCCGCAACATCATCCGTATAGCCGACCAAGCGCGACTCATCTGGCATCTCGAGTCTCAGTAGCCCGTCGTAAGACACGTTCCACAGGTCCGGGCCAAGGATAGATCCCTGGGCAACGAGTTCATTTGGAGAGCACTAAAGTGGCTGTTAGAGACGAAACTATTTAATAGCGCGACGACTGGTATTAATCCTCTTTTTAGATTTTTGATTTGGGTTGAAAAGTGGTGGCAATTTTGAATGATATATAAGGTGGTTGACAGAATAGTGATGGAGGATTGGAAAAAAAGACGGATTCAAGAAGTACAAGCTGGAACGAAGGCATCGGGCGAAAAAGTTGAAGAACAAGCACCAAATGATCGACGCAGAATGAATAGAATTACGTAGTGGCATAAGAAGTATCAGAATCATCAACGGAAGTGGCATATAAGGGGCCCCTTTGTTCTTGGGAGTGCAGTAAGTCAATCGATTAATTACTTCCTTTTCTTTCGTTTGTTGCAATGTTTTAGTTTTTTTTCTATTTGCATAAATGAATTCGAGAAGTGAAATCGTAACATTAAATTTACTTTAGAGTGAATTAAAGAAGAACAAGTTGAAGTAACAGGAGAGTGGTCCTGCCAGAGTGGTTTTGTAAAACAATTAGTAAATCAAACTATATGTTCTGCATATCACAACTCGACTAATATACAGATTCAATAACTTGAGTTCGAAAAAGTATATCCTAGCTACTTTGCTTTTAAATTCGCTGCCATTTTGTTTCAAGTGTATTGACCCCATTGCTTGATTAGTCATGATAACATATCAATATTAAAACCCTTATTAAAAGTTTTGTGTAGGTCCGTTTCAAACGTGTTTCCCCCTAGTATCACGTGTTAATGTTGTTGTAATTGTTAAATATTGAATCGGCTGTAACTTAGCTTTTTATTGTTCGAGAATTGTGAAATTTTTATGAAGCATGCAATTGCTATCAAAAAACTTAAATTATAGCTTTGAAGAAATTTAGGGGTCCCACGCCCGTTTGAGAAAGGAACAGGGAGCTCCTTGTTTCCCCAACCCACAGCTTCCACTATTCCTCATCCTAAGCTCCGCAATTAAATGGTATTAAATGTTCTCGGGGTTGTACATTGGGTTTACTGGTTCCCCAATAATGTGATATGTCGAGAAATGCTAACCACTGTATATACATCCTCAGCTCTGCTACTAAATCTTACTTATCCCAATTTTGTGGGGATATATAAGAGTGAAGGCGAGTCTTTGCGCCTGATAATGGAACCGAAGTCATCACCATGCCGCTGAAATGGAGGTTGGGCGACGGGCTGACTCCCCACCCCTGAAAAAGCCTGCAATGTTTTGAAACCTACAGAAGAGCCTCAAAATGGATTGGATTCATGGCAATGACTTCACAAACGGAAAAAGGACTTTGGCATTAGATCCTGGAATGTCAGATCACCCAATTACTCTGGCGCTATTAAGGACATTTTACAACAGGTCAGTCAATATAAATTAAACATACTGGCAATCCAAAAAACGAACTGTAGTGGATATAATATTCAAGACATGAAATTGCACACAATATTCAAAAGTAGGAAACTTACCGGAAAATGAGAATTCGGAGTAGCCTTCATTGTGGATAGGGAGTTCAAATCGCACGTTATTGATTTTGAGGCAGTCAATGAATGGTTGTGTGCGATCCGTATTAAAGCGAAATTCTTCAAAATCTAGCTAATAAATGTTCACGCCCCGACAAAAAAATGGACAAAGAAACGAAGGACACGTTCTGCAATCACCTGGAAATACTAATTTAGTCGACTTATTGTCTACAAATGACACAAAAACTATTCTGGGTGATTTTAACACTAATGTTGGCAATGGGCTATCTCATCGGGGAATGACAGGAGGATATAGCCTCCACGATGAAACAAATGACAACGGCCAGCGCCTGATAGACTTTGCATGTGGCAGAAATCCAGTCATACGTTCGACTTGCTTCCCACATCGACGCATTCATAAAATGACCTGGTCACCCGATGGCACTACACAAAACCAAATCGACCCTGTTCTGATCCAACAAAGTTGGGCCTCGAGTATACTTGACGTCTGTACACACTAAGGAGCCAATTGTAACTCGAATCATTACTTGATCAAATTAACCTACCTTTGTCGTATATTAAAGACATATTCGACAAAGACCAGCTTGCTACAAAAATTTGACATCACAAGGCTCCAAACGGCAACTGGGGCAAAAAAATGCACGGAGACCCTCGACAACCAGCTGGCTCCCATCTTTTCAGATGTATCGCTAGAGACAAGCAACGAGCTTTATATGGAAGTGAAAGTAGCTATTAAGACCATGGCAGGACAGATGATTGGACATCAAGCCCGGCGCAAGAGAAATGATTGGTTTGATGATAAGTGCCAGCATGCGTTAGACAAAAAGAATCAGGCGTGTAAAGAATACGTAGGTAGGTGAACCAGGACGAAGAGAGAACACCATAAAAATCTCAGAATAGTAGCGAACAAGTTAATTGGAATTAAGAAAAGAAAATACTATAATGGCCGATTGAGAAGTATCGATGTAAGTCTAGCGAGTAGCAACACAAGATAAGTATGCAAAGTAGTGACAAGCCTGAAACATGGTTATAAGCACAAAACTACGCTCTGTCGTGATTACATTGGCAATACCATTGCTGATTAAACCAAGATTAAGGAAAGATGGGCATCATATTTCAAGAACCTCCTTAATCCTCCACTCAGCTCCAGGGTAGCCCATCGATATCTGCGGAGAGCTTCCATTGGTTCCACCAACTCTGGATGAAGTTTATTCTACCATCAAAGCCCAAAAGAATAATAAAGTGCCGGGCATCGATGAGATTCCAGGGGAGCTCATCAAATATGATGGGAGGAGTGTTCATAAAACTATTCACAAAGTCATCTAGCACATTTGGCAACAAGAACACTTGCCGAACAAGTGGAGCCAATCAATTATATTCCCTATCCACAAAAAAGGTGACAAATTACAGTGCGAAAATTATAGAGGCATATCACAACTTTTTACGGCGTACAAAATATTTTCAAAGATCAAGACCAACAGTATTATTGGGGAGTATCAAGGTGGTTTTAGAGAATGTAAATCGACAATAGACCAACTTTTTACGGTTAAGCAGGTTTTTGAAAAATGCTTCTTTGCAGAAAAAACCCTTCTCTCCACTCGCCAACATTCGAGTGATGATGAGCTTCATCTACAACTTACCTTTGAACATTATTGTTGATGGAATATGCGCCCCTGAAATTATCAACATCGCACAAACGTGAGCGTTCATCAGCATTCCTGTAGGTAGTCAGCTTGGCCACCGATTTTTACAATGATGCTGTTATCGTTATCATGGGTATATCTAGTCTCATTAGCTTCATCTTCGATAGTTTGATTGCTTATCTGAGGGTTATTCGCTGACATTGTCAGAAATTAACTTGTCGAACTTCATTAATCCACGCATTTGACAGACCTACTTGTTACAAATGATGAATTATATCAGCCTATTGTGCTTCAACAGGCAATATCATTGCTTTATTCTAAACTCCCCTTGTTGGGTCGATTGTTGTTTCTTGACGCGTCTAATAATACTAAGTGTGTGACGCGCCACTGTATGTACGTTCGAGAATATAAATGGATAAATATGTATAACGGTTTCTGTCCCCTTAGCGAGAGGCTTACAATCGTAAGGACCTCTAGGTTTAAGATCAATAACGGAATAAGCAGAAATTACGCTTTATTTTATGGTATTCGCAGCAATGCTCAGAGATGAGAATGAAACAAAAGTACTCAATCGTACTAGTTTCAAAACATTACCCAGTCCAAGCAAGAAAGACAACCAAACTGCTGAAGTATGATGAACAATATAACTTGCTAATAAAGGGTTTTACATTAAGGACATAACAATAAATAAATAAATTTCAATAAACTGATTGTGAGGCGTGCTGTGTGACTAGTGGTACCTTCTTGTTCAAACCACATATCGTCGATGTCAAGTTCATCGAATTCTAGCCACAAATAATTATCCAACATAGCACGATAGTGCTCTCCACTGACGGTAACATAACGGTTGTTTTCATCTACGAAAAAAAAGGCCCAGTCACACATCTGGCATGAAAACTGCACCAAACAGTAAGTTTTTGCAGATGCAATGGTGTCTCAAGAAGCACATGTGGGTTTGTTGCTGACCAATAACGCATATTTTGTTTAGTAAAAAAGCCATTGAAGTTGATTTTTCAATAATAGTAATTTTTAATAAATTCCAAACGTTGCTGGTTCGTGAGCTTTAGCATTGTGATAACGTTGACTTTAACTAACGTTTCAACATTGACAGTTCATTAACCCTTTACGGCGCAAGAACGTGTTTTTGTTTTTTGTAATTGAAAATATGTTAATTGAGCTATATAATAATAGTAAAAAAATTATATGTAAGAAAAGGTATTTGCTTTTGAAAAAAAACAATGAAATGCAGATTTGCATCATGGTGTAAAAACATCTTAATATTCATGAACTGTGGAAAGGACGGAAAAAGTTATTATTTTCACGAAAACATACGGCTACGCCACACTTTTCACATTCCGTTTGGGCTGCTCCGGTACATCCTGGATATTTGCTCCGAAGCCTTTTGTCGGGACAAGCAGGCCAGTGCCCTAACTGATCCAATCTGATATCTTTTGGCGGGATATGCTGACAAGGCCCTTTTTTCTTTTTGTCCTGGATGAGTTCTTTTACATTGCTAGTGCGTTTCAGCTGGTTCGTGCTTTTATATTTGGCTAAAGTTTCAGCAGCTTCTAGTCAGCAGGATTTAGCACCTTGACATTATTTTCCGTGTCAGCATGAATTCCTCTATACAATAGCCAAGAATTAGTCATGGCTATGCCCAGGAAACGGTAAAAGAGCCTTATAAACCAACGTTCGCGCTGAAGTCTAATTTTATAATGATCCATTACGGAGTCCATGAGGTCTACACCACCCATGTGCCGATTATATTGTGCCACAATATAGGGCCGTTCAATATTGATTTATTTCTTTTGCGGGCTGTCCAATCTACTTACGCCAGCAAAGTTGGATGCTAGATTCACAATTTTATTATTTCTCCAGGCCACCACCGATATGTCAATACCGTTATAACTTGCAACCTGTTTAACTGATGTGCCTATAGGCTGTTTTCTTCTGGGAATTTACAGTTCGGGATACGGTTTCTCCGAACGGTGCCCAAAGCTAATATACCACGGTGTGACTAGAATTCAATCAAGGGTAGCGATGTATAGTAATGGTTGGAAGGAATCTCTCTGGCAAGTCGGACCATGACTTAAGATGAAGCATCTAATTGAGGCTCGTCATCTGCGCATATATTCTCTTAGCCACTGTAAACTTCAAATTTGTAGCCATATACACTTGCTTAGAGTTTAGAATCAAATGATGCATTTGATGGGCCAAAATAACTGAGGGCACTGTTTCCAGGAAGCTGATGTACGCACGACTGAATTTGTAGGCTTTCAAAAAACTAACAATAAACCAAATGGTAGATAATGGATAAAATAAGAGCTTGTAAAAATTAGAATGAAATTCTTTTGAGAACATCTGAGAACTACATGCATTGTAAATAAATTCTGCTAAAGCATGGAAGTATATTACAGATTTGGGCTTGACTTGGAATCTCGCAAAGTTTCTAGCTTGAATACCTGGTTTGAAAAATGTTTCTGTATCGCTTTCAATACATATTCGACATGGCTTCTTTGACAACAATATTTTCAATATAGAAATAAAAAACGCCTTCTTAAAAATTGGAAAATGAAAATATTTTTAGAAAATTATTCAAGAGGTTATCACCTTCAACCTTCCCAAAATTTGGATAATTTTAGATTTCATCAATATTGAAAAAATTTGTCTTGACACTTGCACGGATCAAGCAGGATATACATACTTAGCTGAATGAATAAACTAATGATTGGTTTTATAAAAGTAAGCAATAAACAAAAGAATGCAAAATATCTTTTAAGGGTCCTACCTTAATAAATTGTATTTGAATTCAAATTGACCATGTCCACTTCACACATTCTGTAAAGGAACTCATACGCAATTCTGTCAGGGTAAGGAAATCAGAAATTAACCGCCCAACTTGATGATAAAAATGTGGCTTCCACTTGTGCTCATTTTTCTATTGCTACATATTAAATATCGTGATATAGTTTTCTGAAAAAAATCTTTAGTGGCATATGACACTTCAATTTTACAAACGAACATGCATGTACATATAACTTTGCCAATATATATTACATATATGAATAGTGCCTAGTTTCCTTGAGTGCTTTTTGGATTTTTATCACGTTTAAACGTTACGACATGTCACACCGTTTGGTAACACCTGTGGATGTATAAAGCATTCATGCCACGTTTACTAAACGAGCTCAACAGATAAGTTATTCGAATAGTTAAATTGAAAAAATATGCTAAATAACGTTTGGGGCTGGAAATAATAAAAAATCATTGTAACCCCAGGGTAGTTGGGAATGAATAGTTTGAGTTTTTCTTCGCTATTTGTAAGTACAATACAACAATTGTATGGCTGATATTTTCTCGAATTTATTTAGATAAATATTTCTGCAACCACACCAACCTCATAAACGAGTTAATTTTTTAGAGCCAGTACCTGCAGACCTTCAGCGTTCTGTAATGCCTCAAAGAATAATATATTTATCAATACGATTGAAAGCTGTAATTTGAGATAACTCTTTCATACATGACTTACATCGCTCCTATGACTATATAACATACAGGAGGTTTATTTGTCCTTGTTGTTCTTGGTATATATGGCTGTGAGGATCTCTGTTGTAATATTAAGATTTGCTAATGTTTTTACTAGAACAAGATTCATACTAAACAAAAACTTTTAGAATAGTACCAACACTCGACCAACAACCATCCGAACATATTCATGCGTACCTATATACTCGTATTTTGCAATATTCTTAAGTTTATGTATATATGGGAATCAAGAGGAAGATAAAGCTTTAATGCTCCCTCTGGAAAGTATTTCAATATTACAAAATGACTTTATGATATGATGGCACCGATTTATCTAATTTGACATACGCATTTCTACACAAATATTTCGATTTTCGCGCGCAAGGATTGTACACTGCATGGTATTGAATTATAATCGGCATTTTTTTTTTGTCAAAATACGAGGATAGGGAGTTCTACGACTTTCTTGTAAATTAAAGTACAATTTGAACCCTCCGCTTTAACGCCGAGGTTCACTTTCTCGAATCTGGTTGATTGCAGTGGTAGTTATTTTCGAAGATTCTGCCAACATTTTTGATAGCCCGATTAAAAAAATTACTTGCCTGATTCATGACCAAAACATGGCCCAAACAAGGCTTAAAATGTTATTAGTTATGCCTAAGCATAGCCTATTTATACGACATTTGGCCTGAACTAGACCTAGTATAAGCCCAATTCACAATCAAATTGGCCTAAACAAGGGCGGAAAATGGCCTAAACTTGGCCTAATTCGCAATGAATCAGATTCAAAAGTGGCCTAAAAGAGGCCCGTACATGGCCTAAAAGTAGCCCGAACTCGGTCTTAAATTGGCCTAGAAATTACCTAAATATGGCCTTAACAAAGCTCAGAATATATTTATTTCAAAGCTCAGAATATATTTATTTCATATGTTGATGCTCATTTACAAAATAAGATATATTTGAAATATTGGGCGCAACTACCTGCACTTTAAATCCTGCAAAGTAAATCAAAAATCAAATTTGTTTCTTCTTGAAAAGTCGTGTGGTCTTGCTTTGTTGCGTGAGCAGAGACGTTTTGACCCCTTTGAGTCATCTTCGGTGACAAGAAAGCAAGGTCTGACGAATCTTCAAAAAAAAGGAAAATTGGCCTGCGGATATCAAATAAACACAAAAATTGACGATCATATATTTCATTTATCAGCAAGAAATGAATTGAAAAAATCCCCGTTGGTAGCACCAGCCGGAAAGGTAAATTTCTCGTATGTAGAGTAACGTTTCGAAAAAGAATTTGGCTTCCCTACTGCTGGACTTCTTACTGCAATTTTTGTAGCTAAACATGGGTATTTATGAACATAAAAAAAATCTGCCGCCGTTTGTATTTGGAGACCCTTCATAGAGGCGAAAATATTTAGCTAATTAAATTGAGTTGCACGCGTATGGATCACATATTGAAAAACGGCGGGTAATAAATTGTTATAAACATATAAATACTGGTTTCGCCCTTCTCACATTTGCTGTTTACACATTTCACAGCGGTTACCACACAAAGGTGATATATTTTTGGCTTAAATAGCTCAAACAGTTAATTTCAAAAGATTTCCATAAAATTTTAATCAGCACTTGCTATGCCATTAATATATACATTTTCAATTCTTTTCTGAGCCATCAGGGGCCGTCATTTTGAATTTTTATCGAAAACGGGTGCTAAAAATATTAAGCTGTACATTTTCGAATTTTTCATTTGTCATCCGATTTGCATAATTATATTAAATTAGCTCGCCTTAATAACTTATAATTTCAAGTTTTATCGGAATCTGTTGAGAAACTTGGCTGCTAGAGGGCTACAGAAATAAAAAAAATGTTTATTTCACCCCCTGTACGGGGAGACCCCCTTAAACACTTTAAGATATTTTCTTACACTGCAACTTTCAAGAGGCACCACTTTTGACCTACGTAGGAAATTTCCTCATGGTAGCTCATGTGGTTTGCGAGAAAACTTGTTGTGACACACGAACAAACGGACGGACGGACAGATAGACAAGTCGCGATTTTATAATTTTGTAGGGGATTGTTAAAACTATTTAACAATATTTAAAAAATAGTCTGATTTATAAATACTTTCAAGTTGAGTCATTTAAAACGTTTCCATGAAAAAAATTCATTATTTCAGTTGCTATTAAAATAGCGAATTGCGCTTGCCTCCTGACCTTTGGGGGCCGCCATTTTGAATGCAAGCATTTGATTTTGGACTATTTTTAATCTATGGGTGCTAGGACCTCATCAATCAATGTGTCAAATCTCATTCAAATCGGAGGCAAAATAATTCAATTTTTAGTGAAAATGGCAGCTAAAAATATTAGGTTTTAAATTTTCGACTTTTTATTTTTCATTCAATTTGATTAATTTTCTGCGTAGTATAAGAACATAGTACAGAGATCCGTAATCTCAAGTTTCATTCAAATCCGCTGGAAAATGTGACCGCTAGAGGGCCACAAAAACCTGAAAAAACGCATATTTAAACCGCCGCCATTCTGAAATTTGCAAATGAATGATCACCAAAGTATCAAAGTCTGTAGATCTAAGTAATGTCTATCTTGAAACCAAGTTTCATATATGTCGGATCAAAATTGAGTTTCAACTGGCCGCCATTTTGTTTTTTGCGACCTTACCTCCAGTTTTTTTACGTAATTCTTAAGATACTTATAATTACTATCTAACTGCCGAATTCAATGAACATCTGTTGAAAGCTTTGACCACTATTACAACAACAAAATTTTGCACGTTTTTGACCTTTGAGTGGCTGCCATTTTGTTTCAGCCGTACCGACTTTGGATTTTTTACTATCACATACATCAGTGAACCTTTGCACCAAATTTCATCCAAATCAGAGCTATACTTTGGTCAGAACAGAAATCACGATTTTTCGTCTAAAATGGTCGCCATTTTGTTTTCGCCCGGCCGATATAGCTGGTTCACGAACTTGACCGAGATATTTACCCAATACACCTTACCTGAAAATTTGGTGAATATCGGAGCAAAATTGCAGCCTCTAGCGTGGTCACAAGCTTCGTTATATCCCATATATATATATATATATATATATATATATATATATATATATATATATATATATATATATATATACATATATATATATATATACATATATATATATATATATATATATATATATATATATATATATATATATATATATATATGTATATATATATATATATATATATATAAGATACTCTCCGCAATAGGTAAATTTGTCTCGATAAATTTACCCAAAAATGGTAATAATTGAAAATTTCTAATTGAAACTCGTTTAAAGGCGTAGTTTGGGTACCCTACATTGTTTCAGATTTGAGTGTATACGCGGGCTAGGGAGTTTAAGGGCGAGCAAGAATGTGTGGAAAACGAATGTCATGATTGACGTCTTACAGATGACAACATCCGTGCCGTATGAATGCTGCCTACTATTGCCAGTTGTTACAGTCAGCAAAAACCTCCTATATAAACAAAAGACGAGATATGCCCATAAGAGAGCGATTATTCTTCTCCATGATAACACTAGGCTGCACATCACGGCTTTGACAAGGGATAAACTGAGAGAAACACATTAGCACCCTCTTTATAGTCCAGACTTGTCCCTCTGTGACTATTTTTTGTTCGCGCACCTGGAATAACCAATTGGAAGAAAATGAGTCGAAAGAAATGAAGAAGTCGAGGAGCATAAGCGCAATTAGCTGAAAACTTGTCCCAAACGTTTTTAGGAATAAGTGTTCGACCAGGAATGGGAGAACAAGTTTAGGTGAATAAATAAACGTTGATTTTAGTTTAATAATTTTATTTTATTTAATAAGACGTTTATTTGCGAGCGTGCTACTGGAGCGATCAAGACGAACTGACTTAATCAACGTCATTCGAGTATTTATAAAGAAGACTGAGTCGTGCTCGGTTGCTACGTCGAGTACAGTTACGCACAAAAGTCGTGCGTCTGTACACTCCGATACAAAAACACGCTGTACTCAATCAGCTTTAATACTACCGCCGTTCGAGTGTTTCTCGTTTGCTGTTATCATGTTTAGCTTGTAACATAGATCCTTGGTTCCAACAGCGTGGAGCCTGCTTAAGCCCGTAGAGAGACTTCTCGAGCTTGCATATGACGTCCTCTTTCAGCTTCAGTCCTTCCGGAACTTTCATGAAGATTGTTTCTTCAAGTTTCCCGTACAAAAATACTGTTTGAACATCGAACTGCACTACGTTGAAATTTTTCGCTGCCATCGTTGCCAGCAGAATCCTTAGTGAGTCATATCTCACGACTGGGGAGAATGTTTCTTTGAAGTCAATCCCTTCACGTTGAAGAAAACCTCTCGCGCACAATCGGGCTTTGAAGCGGTGTGACTTCCCGTCAACGTCCGTCTTCACGCTGAATACCCATTTCGAATCGATTAGCTTCATGTACGGCGTTTTTGTTACAAGTTCCAACGTACGATTTTCTTCATGCGCTTTCAATCCGTCATGAATCGCACTTGCCTACTGCGTGGCTTCAGTGCTCTTTGTTGCTTCTTCCTATGTCAATGGAATCACGTATTTGGCTACATTTGCATCGTGCCGATACCTTCTCGGAGTTTGAATTGCGTTTCGATCTCGCAGGACTGTTCGATTTTCGCGATCTTCTTCTTCTTGCTCGTTCTCTTGTGCATTATCCTCGTTGTGATCTTCTTCTTCTCGTTCTCTGATATCGACGTTGTCCTCGTGTTCTCCTTCTTCGTCGATTTCATGTCCTTCGTTATCTTCTCGTGCTTCGTTCATTGGAAGAAATATTTCATATTCGTCTTCCTTCTCGTTCGCTTCTACCGACGGTGGCCCGATTTTCTCGTTGAATACGACGTTTCAAACAACGCTGACCTTTTTCTTTTCAGGGTCATATACCCGGTAATTTGTTGACTCTTCCGTGTATCCAACAAAAACTTTCTTGATTGCTCGAGCAACAAATTTTCGCGGGAATTGTTTCGGAGTGTGTACGTATGCATCTGATCCAAAGATTACGAGATGCTTTAGGTTCGGAATCTTCCCGGTCCACACTTCGTACGGAGTTACGGTGCCACTCGTCCATACGGTTCAATTTAACACATACACTGCACAATTTACTGCTTCTGCCCATAGAGTCAATGGAAGATTCTTCGCGATTATCATTGTATGGGCACTTTCGACAATCGTCCGATCGTCGCTCTCGGCTTTTCCATTTTGCTCCGGGTTGTACGGCGCTATTGTTTCTCGTCTGATGCCACATTCCTCAAGATATTTGTCCATTTCTTCGTTACAGAATTCTCGACCATTGTCGGAGCGAAGAGTCTTCATTTTTCTTCCGAATTTTTTCTCGATCATTTTCTCGAACGTTTTGAATTTTTCGAATACTTCGGATTTTCTTCTCGTGAAATAGACGTGCCTGTAGCCTGTTGCTTCGTCTTTGAATGTCAAAAAGAACCTTGATCCTCCGACCAAGTTCGTCGACATGGGCCCACAGACATCTGAGTACATTTTTTCACCTGGCTTTATTTTCTTGTCGCGCTCCATTTTCTTATTAAAGGGTAACCTGTGTGCTTTTCCAAGACTGCACGGCTCACAGGAAACATCACTTTTGTCTGTAAATGTTACGCCACTCAAGAGTCCTTTTTCTGCTAATTCACGAATTGCACGCCTCCCGACGTGTCCCAAACGCTCGTGCCACACGGTTAAATTCGTCGCAACTACATTGGCTTCTGCGTTGCTCCCTTGTTTCGCGACCTTGAAAAACATTCTGTACACGCCATTGTTTTGCTTCATTCCCGTGGCAAGTACTTCACTGTCACGCGCCACGATAACTTGATTATTTTCAAAACGCACTTGGAATCCCTTTTTAGTACATACTCCGACAGAGAACAGATTTTTTCGTAACTTTGGCACGTGTAGCACATTTTCGATTTTTGTATCTTGCTGCACTCCATCGATCAAGTTTTTAATTTTCACTGTGCCTTCACCGGCGACATTGCAGTTTTGATTATCGCCAAGCGATACTGTAGCACCCGTATTGTCCGACTTGTAGTCTGATAGCCAGTCACGTCGGTGAGTTAGATGTCGCGATGCACCGCTGTCAACCAGCCAGACATCGCTCTGATCGGCCTTCATCACTTGAGTCTTTGTCCACAGCACCTTCGCGGTTCCCGCACTTTTGAAGCCCGACGCAACCGAACCGCTAATTTCACCTACGAATGCACAGTCACGTGTTTTTGTTTTTTTTAGCATTTTTCGTTCCTCGCGAACGACGATTTTGGGCTGTCGCAGCCAGCGCTTCTGACGTTTCTTCTTCGTCGTTGAGTCTTGCATCCTCTCTTATCAATCATCCCTGGAGGTTATCGAGAGTCTGCCGTACCGGATCCACACTGTCCCATGCTACTTGCAGCGTGCTGAACATCGTGGTGAGACTCGCGAGTATCTTTGCCATTGTCGTAGCGTCCGACACATCTTCGCCGATGTCCTTGAGTTGACTCGCCATGTTTGTCACCTTCACCACATGTTGAACTGCCGTATCCGATTTACTCATTCGATACGCGTGAAACTTTTGTAGCAAACCTAGTTTATTTGTTGCGGTTTTCTGTTCATGAATTATGCACAATTCATCCCACATTTCTTTCGCAGAAATGCAGGACAATACACACACCTGTTGCGTCTCGTCGAGATTCGACAGTATTATAAACTTTGCCATTGCATCGTCCTTTATATTTTTCTTCAACGCGGCCGCTTGTCCGTTTCCAGCAGGAGGCTCCGGCCTCGTGCCGTCGACGACATCGAGAACATCATTCATCACAAATAAAGCATTAGCTTGCGCTTTCCAGCCTTGAAAATTCGTTCCATCAAATTGCTTCACGCCCTTTACTGAGATGCCGACTGACATCACGGATTCGATTTACACTCCGCACGTTTTCACTCTCGTTAACTTCGACACAACCGAACAATGGCCGACTTCCGTTCCGCGCCACTTGGGACTCGTCGAGTTAATTTTTTTTTAGTTTTTGTTCTCCTAATTTTCACAGTTACTACGTAAACTGGACCCATAACCCGTTAGACCAGGAATGTAAGAACAAGTTTAGGTGAATAAATAAACGTTGATTTTAGTTTAATAATTTCATTTTATTTATTTAATAAGACGTTTATTTGCGAGCGTGCTACTGGAGCGATCAAGACGAACTGACTTAATCAACGTCATTCGAGTATTTATAAAGAAGACTGAATCGCGCTCGCTTGCTACGTCGAGTACAGTTACGCACGAAAGTCGTGCGTCTGTACACTCCAATACAAAAACACGCTGAACTCAATCAGCTTTAATAATAAGCAATATTCAACTTTAAAAATGGTGGCAAAAGCATGTAGACAACGCGGAAGACTACATCGAGAAATGTTGATGATACGGTTTTTGAGTAATATTATTCAATGATTTAATAAAAACAAATTTAAATGTGTTTTTGTACACTATCCTTTGTACACTACCCGTGAGAAGAGAACTTACATTCGGTCGTTAGCTTAACCTCACCTTAAAGTGAGGTGCTATTGAACGCACGCACGCTAAACCACAGATTTATTGTCAAGATTTTGACACTTGACAGTCCAAAAAAGGAGATGCGAAGATATTGCGAGCGTGAAAAGTCAGCCATGAATAGTGGATGGAAATTAAATTGTCGCGGAGAAGATAGGACCAATTGCCCAAGTGAAAATCCAAGATTTCCATTAAAATTATCTGGAGAATAGTGTGCGTGTCTCTGGCTAAACGCCTGCTGTGCGTGTCATGAATAAAGGTGTGAAGCATTTGTGAAATGGAATCAGCGGTGAAACCCCAAAACTGAACCAAGGTTTATCTGGTGAATCACAAACTGAATACATCAAACGCTTAGTTATTGCTGCAAGTAAAGTAAGCATAAGAAATGTTGTCTTCAATAATCGAGGACTCGGTGGAATTATTTTAAAGCCCCTCGTTTATACTGTGTTCAAAATGGAGAAGATCTTCCTAAAGTACTGTAGAACGTCAGTAAATGCTGCCCAAATGCAACACTTGATGCGAGTAGTATTTCAATGGGAAGTCTTATTTTGGGGAACTATTTGCCTAACCACAATGAAGAGGCCATTTTAATTCTTACAGCTGCCAAAATTCTATTCATTTTCATGAGTGTTGAACTGCCCGTTAAGGAGATTAGTGTTAAGTTAGATTGGCCTTGCCTGGAGATGTGTGAATACGCTGGCAAGCTAGCGGTGTGGTGCTGTGATGTGGGTTCTTTTCTCACAGTGCAAGGGCCCACTACAAGTTCCAAGGTGACTGGGGTCAAAACGGAACCAGCTGGTATTACAGGTGCCAATGGCTGAAGTAACCTACTGAAAGGGATCACAAACAGAAATGTGACGACAAATACTCGTAACTCATTAACCGCGTACGATACTCAAGTCGATTTCGTCCTTGCCGAGGAAGATCACGGCCCACAAATAAAGGTGGGGCATCTAGATTATGGCGATGCCCCCACGCACTCCTCCCAACTGGATCAAAATCCAAAAAATGCTGCCTTGACACATATCAGGTGTGGAAGCCCAAGCAGCCCTGCGAGAGTACCTGTAACAATCAAAAAACAAGAAAGCTCACCAGATGGCTAGCTCATGAGCGGAGGGGCCAGCCAACGGTCGGAGTTCAAACAATGGAAAGACTGAATTTTCGAATCCAATTAGCTACACATTTTATTCCATTAAGTTAATTACTTTTATATTTCAAAAAAAAAATACTATAAATTTCGCTTTCTGATATACTTCAGAGGGCCAACAGACTTCGAAACTCAAATGGGGTACCCGCAATTTTTTTATTTTCCTTTTTTCACTATTGTATAAGTAAAAATGCTATAAAAATAACTCATTGATAAACAAATTCTTCACTGAAAAGACTCTAAGTCATGCATTAAATCATTTCTTTTTCAATCTCCAAGTAATTATTACAGTTAATATAAATTTTCGCATTTGAAGTAAAAAAAAATGTAAATTTTCTTTCAAATTTGAAGTAAATGGCAAATCTATAATATTTGTAGTGTATATAGAAAAAAGTACTTACTCACTCCTTTGACGAGTGCTCATTGTCGGGGGTAAAATTGCCTGAAACCTTGAATACTAGTTGGTTGGATAAGACTTTCTCCAATTTATGTAAATGATTTGATGAGTCTATTGGTAGGTCAGTATCGATTATAATTTTTTTCAGTAACTTGCTCCACCGCTTCATATGTAAAAAAATTATGTTCGATTCGAAAGTGGTTTTGTAACGTTTGTAGTAAATAGAAACTGTTAACTTGGGAGATTCTTTGAGATATCTTCGCGGATATATTTGTATTATTTAATACGCAAACTTTTTATATATATATATCACCATGGTCATTTTTGAAATCTACTGTGCATTTGCAAGGGAAAACACACTTTTATTTAAAAATTATATATACTCCACTGTTCACACTTTTTACTTTTACCCCCCCCCAACCCCCAAAAAAAAAAAATCAGGGCCTGAGTTTTCACATATTTCCTCATTTTTCTCCGTCTATATTGCCGTCAATATAGGTGGATATATATATATATATATATATATATATATATATATATATATATATATATACATTTATATATATATATATATATATATATATATATATATATATAAATATATATATATATATATATATATATATATATATATATATATATATATATATATATATATATATATATATATATATATATATATGTAAAAACTCCACTGTAGACGGTCCCAAGCCCGTTTGAGAAAGCAAGAGGGAACCCTTGTTTCCAAAACCCATAGCTCCCATGATTCCTCATCACAAACCCTCTAATTAAATGGTGGTAAACGGTCTCGGTGTCACACATTGGGTTTACTGGTTCCCCAATGATTGGGCATTAAATGCCGAAAATGCTAGCAATTGTAAATACATCTACAGCTCTGCTACTAAATCCTACTTACACCCCCTTTGTGAGGACGTAAGAGGGTCAACGCGAATCTTTCGAGCCTGATAACGGAATCGATGTAATAACCATGCCACCAGAATGGAGGTTGGGCGACGAGCTAACTCTCCATCCCTGGGAAACCCTAAAATGTGTTGAAATCTGCAGACGGGCATCGGAATGGATTGAAATCATGGCAACAACCTCGCAAACAAAAAATGGATAATGACATTGGATTCTGGAATGTCAGATCACTCAATTACCCTGTCGCTGTTAAGGACCTTTCACAGCAGCCCAGTGAATATAAATTCAAAATACTGGCAATCTAGGAAATGAACAGGACTGGAAACGACATTCAAGACATGAGATTGCACACAATATTCAAAAGTGGAAAGTCTACCTGAAAACGGGAATTCAGAGTGGCTTTCATTGTGGAGGGAGAGTTCAAATTGCACGTTATTGATTTTAAGGCAGTCAATGAACGGCTGTGTGCAATCCGTATAAAAGTGAAATCCTTCAAAATCTGGCTAATTAATGTACATGCCCCGAGTGAAGAAAAAGACAAAGAAATGTAGGAAACGTTCTACAATCACCAGGAAAGAATAGTCGACTCATTGCCTACAAACGACACAAAAATAGTTCTGGGTGATTTCAACGCTAAGTTTGGCAATGAGCTATCTCAACGGGATCTAGCCTACACAATGAAACAAATGACAACGGCCAGCGCCTGACTGATTTTGCATGTATCCAAAATCTAGTCATACGTTCGACTTGCTTCCCACATCAACACATTCATAAAATGACCTGGATATCACCAGATGGCAACACACAAAACCAGATCGACCATGTTCTGATCCAACAACGGTAGACCTCGAGCCTGCTTGACGCCTGTACACACCGAAGAGCCAATTGTAACTCACATCATTACTTGGTCAAATTAACCTATCGATGTCGTATGTCAAAGGCATATTCGGTAAAGATCAGCCCTCTACAAAAATTTGACATTGAAAGGCTCCAAACGGCGTCTGTGGCAAAAAATTTCACGGAGACCCTCGACAACCAGCTGGCTCCCATCTTTTCAGACGCATCGTTAAAGACAAGCAACGAAGTGAAAGCGGTTTTTAAGACCATGGCAAAACAGATGGTCGGACATCAAGCCTGGCACAAGAGAAATGATACGTTCGATGATAAGTGCCAGAATGCGTTAGCCAAAAGGAATCAGGTATACAAAGACTGCTTAGGTAGGAATACCAGACCGAGGAGAGAGCACTATGAAAATCTCAGAAGAGAAATGAAACTAGGATTAAAAAAAGAAAATACTATGATGACCAATTGAGAAGTATAGATATAAGTTTAGCAAGCAACAACACAAGACAATCATACAAAGTAGTGAAAGCCCTGAAACGTGGTTATCAGCCCAAAACCACGGTCTGTCGCTGATGAGCCATCGATTAAGGAAAGATGAGCAACGTATTTCAAGAACCTCCATAATTCTCCGCATAGCTTCAGAACATTGGAGTCTATAGATGTCTGTGGAGAATTTACATTGGCCCCACCAACTCTGGATGAAGTTTGCTCTACCGTCATAGCCCAAAAGAATGATAAAGCGCCGGGAATCGTTGACGTTCCAGGGGAACTCATCAGTAGTATTCAAAAAGCTATTCACAAAGTCATCCAGCACATTTGGCAACAAGAATATATGCCAAAAGAGTGGAGTCAATCAATTATATTCCCTATCGACAAAATAGGTGACAAGCTACAGTTCGAAAATTATAGAGGCATATTTCTACTTTGTACAGCGTACAAAATATTTTCAAAGATCTTAGAAAATAAAATCAGATCATACGCCAACAGTATTAGGGAGTATCAAGGTGGTTTTAGAGCCTAGATCGACGATAGACCTATTGTTCACTGTCAGACAGGTACTTGAAAAATGCTGGGAGTTCAACATAGAGGTACATTAAATTTTCGTTAACTTTAAGCAAGCATACGACGGTATTGATGGTAATGTACTGTACCAAATAATGCTTTGCTTTGGCATCTCAGCCAAAACAGTCCCTCATAACAAAAAGGCAATGACCTCGATGATCTCCTAAGTCCGCATCAATAACCAAATCACCGATGCCTTAGACATAAATATCGGACTAAAATAGAGGGATGGGATAGCCCCATTACTATTCCAATTGGATAAGGAAGCTACCTGTCGATACACGAGGTACATTACTATACAAGTCGAGCCAAATAGTAGCCTATGCAGATGACATCAACATTTTGTCATAGTCATTAACAACTGCAAAGAACACTTCCTGAAACCTGACAGCAAAACTAATAGGGCTACAGATCGATGAAAAGAAAACAAAGCTCATCATGATCCAATCAAGGAAAAATACCAAAAGCACGCAAAGTATCCCACTTGGCAAATACAGTATCGAAAATGTGAGCGAATTTGTGTATCTATGTATATTTTATTCAGTTTTGACGATCTTGAAGACCAGCTGAATACACAGTGTAATGAATCGGCCCTACACCACTGCCGATTATCGGAACGGAATCGGAACGCACCCTCTAACCTCTCGCTGTTCCTGAACCGCTTTTGGTCAGCTGAGAGGAAGGTGATCAGATGTGTGAAAACTGACGTTAGATGAAAAGTCACATGGTAGCAGACTTCACTACCACACACATGATTATTAGTAGGCGATTAATACATATGCAATTTGCCACCGGATGACTTCTCATCCTACTTCAGTTTTGTCAGGGGGTGTCACTTAATTATTT
Source organism: Odontomyia ornata (assembly GCA_963969285.1). Lineage (NCBI taxonomy): Eukaryota > Metazoa > Arthropoda > Insecta > Diptera > Stratiomyidae > Odontomyia > Odontomyia ornata. The sequence goes on from OZ017739.1 coordinate 70,305,638, forward strand.
TTGCAACGCAGAACAGTTCGCGCCTTCTCGAATTCTGTTGAAACTTTACTGTCGGAAGTACATTGAAAGTATTAGGTGGTGCTACAGTTACGTGATTTTTATTTTTATAGCTAAGCGAAGGAGTTTCCTCATGGTGTTGCAAATAAGGATTAGAGAAGTTGTTCTCGAGTTTCCCATCTTTAATTTAGCCTCATTGGAGTGCCTCTGCCCTGGTTTTGAATGCGCCACCGTTTTTCTTCTCATGGGACGAACGTTTACCAGCTTCTGTTCCGTTTTTGGCTTTTCGATAAATTGTTTCGGTAAATCTACTGTAGGCCAGTTCCCTGTGCCAAAATTTGTGTGTGTCTCATATTTTTTCTCAATTTCAGTCGCGTATACGGTAAGTGCAAACATATTTATTTATATTTTTTAATAACTGTATTTCCAAACAGACGATTGCTGGTAAATTGTAGAGGATAAAAAATTGCAGCAGGGAAGAGTCAACGAAGAATTATAAATGGAATCCAGGCAGCTGTCAAGAAGCGAATCTCAATGCACCCGTCCACTACTTTTTGTTCATCTCGTTTAGACTCTTTAGATTCAACTCTCATCATCCAATTTTCACTGGTGAATTAATTTTTATCATTCATTTTTCATCATCAGCTGGGAGGAATAAAACCTTATGGAAAAGCCAACACAGCTAATAATGAGTGCATGTTAAGGAGATATTGCTATGCAGTAGTATTTTGAAGCCGGCTTTACACATTAAACTTCACTAGAGAATCCATAGATATAGAGAGTACTGGATCCGCAACCGGTCGTGAGAGCCGAAGCAATTGGCAACCTGCGCTAAAGTTGTGTGAAGTTGAGGTTTGAGGCGATATGCTTTTAATTTAGCACTCTATTCACGGCGAAACACGTTTACATTTAAAAAGTTTTTAATTTTAAGGATCGCGCGTACGTAATCGGAACTTTAATTCACTTTTTTAATTAAAAATTTACGAAATTTCGATCCGCTTTGACACATGAGTTTTCCCGCGTGGTTCGCGCTCTTTTCGATTTTCTTTTGCTTTGACGTTCGAGTTTTCCGTGAGAGTTGTTTGTTGTTTATACTCAAACTGAAATGAAATTTCGTTGGTGTGCGCGGGTGTCAGTGGGGGAAGTGGTTCTTCTGAAGAGAGAAAAGAAAAACCTGTTTGTAAAAAAAAATGGAAGGAGAAGCAGAGGGAATCATATAGTTTCGAGAGCGTAAGTTATTTATAACTTATTTATGTGGCAAATTTGCTTCTCACATGGACGAGTACACAGATTCTCGTTGCTCGTCCATTTGTTTATATGTCTTTGAGAGAATCCCACAAATTAAAGTGTAGATGTAAACTTGGGATTGACTGTACCAACATGATTTTTGCGTGTGGTTAATCAGGCCACAACAGGCCAGGATTGAAGACCGACGAACGATCAACATGCCATTACTAATAACCCGCTGAGGAAAGAAGAGTAAGTAAGCATAACCGATAACTTGATCAGCAGTATTTGTAGGCAAATTAGGTCCATTTAAATGAGAATTGTATAAAGCTATCATGAATATTTCAAACTATGCCGTAGTTGACAATTTTGAAAGGATTGGGTATATTTGAAGGAACCTCTTGACCCTATCAAATGTAAGATAGGACGTGAAAAGTAAAAGCAGGCTTTGAATGGCAACGATAGAGAAAATTTTGAGTCGTAGCTAATATTTTCTAAACTGGCGAGGATGAGTTATAAGTTGATTAACGTTAGAATAGCGTTTTTTATTAAAATTTCACGAGACAAGTACATTTGAGTAGATTTTCCGAGTGAATAACTCTCATGTCCACAACTATCAATTGAATATAGATTTGTGGATTAGTCCTGTCGATAAAATATTAAAACATACGATTATATCAATTCCCACTTCAGAGATGATTTTAAACCCCTATCTATATTGATACACAAGTGAAAGAATCGATGACGGAATATTATACATTAGATAAGTTACTTTTATTTATTGATTTGACCAAATAAGATTTCAATTTTAGTTTTTGCATAAGGTATAACATTTACCATTTCGTGATTATAATATAAGATGGATGCGATAAGACTAGGAATATAGTAGCTTGAATAAATTGGCCTTAAATTGAGAGATAGAATGAGAAAAAAAAATTATAAGAAATTAGTTCATAAAATTCAAATAACAAAAGACAAATGTCTAAGGTTAAAATATTCTCCCAATATTCGAGAAATATTTTCGCTTCTTAACTGTCTCAATATATATGTGAGGGTATATATTTGTATACATTGTAGACAGTACATATATGTTTAGAAATGCTGAAATTGATTGGGTGCACTCTAATCACTTTTTACTAAAGCATATTTTAGTATTAATTTATGTTTTAGTTTCTGCATGTAATCACCCTCTGGTAAATTAATTGAACCACAAAAAGGAAATAAATGCGATAAAAATAATGAAAGATGATTCCTCGAATATAGCAAATCAAAACTAAAGAAAACGATAGTAATGAAAATGGGCTACTGAGCTTGGTGTATCTAGCAACTTCAAATAAATTATTAGCATGCAACTATGTACTCGTATTCTGAATAAGATATAATTTTCTCATATAGTATTGTTTTGAAGGGATATTAAAGTTTAAATTTCGCTATTAGTAAGAAGAAAAAAATATAAACCTTAAATAAACTAGCGAATGAAGCGAGACATTTGCAAAGCAACAAAATTAATAAAAATTGGAAAATTTATTTACTACCAATGAATACAAGCAAATGGTAGGAGCCAGGTGTATTTCAAATGAATAACTAGTTGGGACTGACAATAGGAAAAAAAATACATGAGTTTAATGTTAATTTAGAAGACAAAAAAGTAAAATAATGCTAATAACATGAATTGCTAAATCAAGAAAAACATCTTTCCTTTCCAGCATGCCCTTCTCTTCTAGCAGGAATCGCAGCGAACGGTAAGTATGCCGTTACAAGGTTAGGGTTTTAGCAACCCGCGGATGGCCGGCTTCGCGTCGCGCTCGGTACGCTGTACCATAATTTGTTTTGCGTTTTTTTACTAGACTAGGTTGTTCCGATTTCGAGCTTGAGTAGTACATACATTTTCCCGTACCGCGTCGATGATATTCGGGAACGTGGAAGTAGATCCCAGTTTTGAGGGTTTTGTACTAAAATACAAAATCCTATTGCAATCACGACCTGTGTCCGTCTGTCCGTCCGTCCGTCCGTCTGTATGTCACAGCACTTTTTCTCCGAAACTATAGAGGCTATAGCCATGAAACTTTGTAGAAAGGTCAGAAGTGGTGACTGCTTGAAAGTTCAAGTGTGGAAAATTTTTTCAAAGGCGTTTAAGGGGGGTCTCCCCATATAGGAAGGTGACCCTTCAAAAAAAATGTTCACCATTGGTAGTCGAATAGGGTGTTATTAGAAAGGCTCAAAACAACTCTTAAAATTGCCTTATATGTACCGAGGGGGGCAGGGGAAGGGGAAATGTACGAACTTTTCGCGTATCCCCCTCGCGATTGGACACCCTCCATCCGAAAAATCTGAAAAAAATCATGAATGTAGGCCTTAATGAGTACAACAACAGCAAATACATGAGAAGTCGAAATTCACTCAACTTTGTTAGTAATAGTATGATTTATCGGTTTTGTGTTTTCTTGAATAAAATCTAAATGGTATCTTTAAACTCAATAATGCTACACCCATGAAACTTTGTAGAAAGGTCAGAAGTGGTGACCTCTTGAAAGTTCAAGGGTGGAAAAATTTTTCAATGGCGTTTAAGGGGGTCTCCCCATATAGCGAGGTGACCACTCAAAAAAAAAAAATTCACCATTGGTAGTCGAGTAGGGTGTCGTTGGAAAGGTCTCAATGAGATCTTTTCCAAACAAGTTTTAAAATTGCCTTATAAGTACCGAGGGGGGCAGGGGAAGGGGAAATGTACGAACTTTTCGCGTACCCCCCCCTCGCGATTGGACACCTTCCATCCGAAAAATCTGAAAAAAATCATGAATGTAGGCCTTCATGAGTACAACAACAACAAATACATGAGAAGTCGAAATTCACTCAACTTTGTTAGTAATAGTATGATTTATCGATTTTATGTTTTCTTGAATAAAATATAAATGATACCCTTAAATTCAATAAAATTTAGTAAAGAGATGACTATTTATAAGATTGATCTTTTCTGAAAGTTTCATAAAGATCGAATAGTATTTAACGAAGTTATAGCGATTTGAATTTTCCTGTATTACTATGGAACAATATGCCCTGTATTACTATGGAAACATATGGCTATGGAGCCATATGCGCTTTTTACCGACTTAGACACTACAGCTTTGCTAGCATTTGCATGAAAATTTCAGGAGTGATAAGTATCATGAAGATGAGTACATACAATTGAAACAAGTCGAAGAGGCAGGAGAGAGCTCCTAGCAAAAGGGCTTTGTTACCATTCTAGGATTCGAAAAAATAGGCCATGAATCGATGATTACAGTACAGAGGAGTGGCCCCTGAAAAAAAATTTCATGAAAGGTAGCCGATATGAGTATCAACTGAAAGTTCTCTATGAGAGCTTTTCAAAACAGTTCTTAAACTGACAGTTTTTGCTTCAGTGGGGGCACAGGGGGGAAAATACATGAAACATGTGTTTCCTCCTTCGCGAATGGACACCCGTGATCTAATAAATCTGAAAAAATTATCAAAGGAGATATTTATGGGTATAACTAACAAATACCGCAGAAGTCAAAATTCGTTCAACTTTGTTAATAATAGTATGATCCTCGAATTTAACATTTTCTCCAATAAAATCTTTGACATGTTTCTTGATGTTATTCGTTGCTGGTTACTGCATTTTGAAAGTTGAGTACAAAACCCTTCTGACATGAGCATAGGTCTGTCTACCCAACTTGTTTTGTGTTGTCTGCCAACCAAGCGCGACTCATCTGGCATCTCAAGTCTCAGTAGCCCGTCGTAAGACACGTTCCACAGGTCCGGACCAAGGATAGATCCCTGGGCAACACCCGATGTAATTTCCATCCTTCGTTGGCCCTGTGTCGTGTCGTAGAGCAGGCTTCGGTCCTTAAGGTAGTTCGGTCCTTAAGGTAGTTCCTCCTTCAAGTAGCCTTACACAAAGTCCTAATGCTCTGTAAGTTTGATGAAATTCATATCATATTCACGGATGTTATATCCATTTGAAATTTCTCCAATTACAACATCAATAACACACTATTTTGTTATTTTATGGTCTTTCGATCGAACCAGACATTGCACTTTTGATTTCATGGCTAATTTTCTTCTTTTTAGATCTTTGTAAAAAATGTTTTACAAACACCTACTAGTTTCGCGACCTGTCTGTCCGTCCGTGCGTCACAGCTAGTTTCCTCAGAAACTATAGAAGCTAGAATGCTCAAACTTTGTGAAAAGTTCAAAAGTGATGGTCTCTCAAAAGTTAAGGTCTTACCAAAAATTTAAAAAATTTTTAAATACCAAAATAGTGTGCTATAACGAATGAGCCCTTAAACATTTTTTTTAACCAAAGATAGTCGAGTGGGGTATCAAATGAGCAACGTGTCCTGAGGTGAGGAGGGTCTTAGTTAGAACTTTCATAATCTGAAATAAATTTATGAGTAAGGGGGTCCAGGGGAAGGCAAAATGTACCCAAAATTTGTGTTCCCCATCACCCCCCCCCCCTCGCGATTAGACACCTTTAAGCTGAAAAATCTGAAAATTGTCACGAATGTGGACCTGTATGAGTACAAGGGCAACATATCCCTCAGGAATCGAAATTCACTCAACTTTGTTAATAATAGTATGATTTGTAGATTTCACATTTTCGCCCATAAAATCAAAACGGTACCTTTAAACTTCTCTTCTTCTTAAGATAGGCACATTCACAAAATTGAATTGAGATCGAACCATAATCAAATGAGTTGTAGCGATTTCAATTGTATGGAATCACAACAACAATAACATGTGTTTAGGGTTGATACATATTTCAAATTGACCTAGGCACTTTTATTTTTTGTTTTTTCAATTTTCATGAAAATTCAAGGAACAGTGTTTAATTTGAATATGTTCAATTGGCCGAACATTCAGAACAATCATGTAAGCTAGATCAAAATGGCGGCTGCACTGGGCGTATGAAAGAAACTGTGCATCTTTAGTATAAATTTGAACGATTTCATATCCAAGTATTCGATAAATAATTCAAGTTATCGATTCACGGTATTGGAAAACTTGTTTCTAACCCTAGGATGTTTACAAAGACCTTCTGGTAGGAGCACTCTCCTGCTTACTCAACTTATTTTTAAGATATTTCTTTGTCTGATGTATGATGTAAGAGGTATGGAATATTTAAAAAATAATATTTTTTTTTGTCAAAAGAACCGAAAAGTGTTAGCTCGTTGCTAACACGCTTTCATTAATAAGTTTATCTGTCGCATGGGTAACGATTGTTTTTATCCTTTGACATTTATCGGCATCATAAGTGCATTGACTTGAATAACTTCTAATGTATCCCATTCTTCCATGACTGCTCAAAGTGTTGAGTGGTGCCGTATGTTTGGGGGTCACAGTGCTCTTGGCTGCACATATATAGTAGAACCTGACTCTCATATGAATCTGAGATTTGAATTTAAAATTTCCCTAACAATGAATGGAACCAAAATCCAACCCCTCTGGACAAAAAGCGAAAAAGATGAGCATATCTCACCATCAGGTCACCATTTAAGTATATTGTGAATGAATTTTCTTTAGCTAAGGGTTGTTTTGAACGTTAACGTTGTGACGATGTTTGATTGTTTGTATGTGGAAAGCTATTCTAGAATCTTGTCACATGTATGAAATGGCATTCGCAAAAACGAAAACAAATTGGAATATTTTTTTATTAAATGCAATCGCAATACAATCAGATTCAATGATTATGAGAAATATGTCTGTAAAAACGAAGACGAATTGCTTTCGCCATTGCACGGATATAAAAGGAAGCAGAACAAAAGACGGAATATTGTCATCATTTCTTATTGTTTTGCTTGAATTACGAATGTCACGCCTATTCGGACTATGATGACTTTCACTTTTGAGCTGATGGTAAGTAAAAGTATTAGATATGCTCAGGGAGTGTACGATTTATCTTGTACAGATTAGGAACATGACTGATATAGTTTGGAAGTTGTGAGCAAATGGGTTGGCTGGAATTGATGAGAATTATTTGATTTAGAGCCGATTGAACTGGACTGATTTAACAAAGGCTATAATAATGCCTGAATAATTTTATTCAAAGATAATATTGCTTTATAAATCAATAAAACATAAATAATTGTATTTTTTATATAATTCTCACTTGAAACTCGAGTTTCTGTCTAAGTTTATGAAATTATATAATATCCAATATCATCTTCTAACCGCCCTTCCCTTAATCTCTCCTAATCAAAGTCCGCGAAAACCACATCAAATAATAAATTCTAGATACCGCGCGCGACTTAATTAAATTAAATATTCCACAGAAATTAAAGTACAATTTAGCTGCAGCATCTTAATTAGCTATATCGAATGAATACTTTTCCTCGCATTCATCCTTCCACCATTGCTCGGCACTTTGCGGTTCTGATCCCTTGTTTGCAGGTTACTTCTGGGTATGTATATTTCTTATGTCCACCGCGACATGGCGGCAAGTAGCAAGTCTTGAATAAATGTGGGGCAATAAATTGATTCGATTTACCTCTGTCGACGGTACCCTTGTTTTTGGTTTTGTCGTTAAGCGACGAAAGTATTGGCTTTCGGGTTGTTTAAATGTGATTTTGCTTTCCATCGCCCAACAGAATGGAAGAAGAATTTAAGATGATCTAATTCTTTCGGTGTTATTCACAGCCATTAGTTGCATCTGCGGAGTTTTATAAAGAACTGCAGAATGTTTGGAATGGTGTATATTTTGGCACTTTGTAAAATGTCTTTAAAATATACAGTTGCTCAATATTAATGCATGGATTGAGGTTGATTAAAGTAATTGATATTGACTAGAGGCAACTAGTAAAGTGTTATGATTTTTGGGGATGATTACAATTTAGACTAGAGTTACGTTTCTTTTGATTAATGAAGGACTGATGTGAATCTGTATTTAAAATTTGTTTTTCAATTATCAATATTTATTCTATCCCGCAGCTTTCTTTTATATATCCAACGTGTTAAACTTTTTGCTTCTAATATCATCAAATATGTTGGGAAATGACAAATTGTCTGAAAACACTATCCAATTATCAAAAAATCAAACCAGTGTTTTGTAGTCCATAAGATCATTAAAATATTTTAGAAGATTCCTTTATTGATTATAAATCAGAATCACGGAAAATAAATTAAAAATAAATTAATGCTCACATTTTATTAAATATACCACACCGAATGCATTTTGGACAGACCTGCGCCTATCAGCAGTGGCACGATATGGAACAAGAAATGATTCTTAAGACCTACGTCATCACCTATGGCACGTCAGCCCCAGCCAGACCTAGGTCTCGAGGATAAATCTCCTCCAGCCATCATGGCTCTCCAACCTCATCCACCAGTTGACCACTCCCAGCGCGGATCTGCTATCAGCTTCTATCGAGTCCTCTGTCTTCCTGCTGAACGTCTACCTTGTGCTGCACATTTCAATGTTCTTTTGGATACCCGATTTTCTACATATACGTAACTTTCTGGAGCACTTTGGGTTCAAATATATCCACTAGCTTGTCGGATTCGCTCGTCGATTTCACTTCCATATAACAGTAAAAGTTTGGCTATGTTTTAATTGCGGCGCTTATGCGGTGTCCAATCTCGTCCTTTTTGGCATCTATTCTATTCAAGTCGGCTCCAAGATAAATAAAAGTGTCTATACTTTCAAGGTTATAGTCTCCTACTGTCATTTTTGTCAGACTGGGGTGTTCTTCCTCATTTGAGTCGTGAATTTGGTATTAATTTCATTAACTTGTTGCAGATTCGAGGATCAGAAATGCTCTTTTGACATCTGAGATTGAACGTGCCATAATATTGAAGTCATCAGCATATGCTACCAATTGTGTGGACTTGAAGATAAGTGTACCAGAGGTTTCAGCTGATGTTTTCCTGATTGCGTACTCAGTGCAATATTAAAGAGTATTAGAGCAAGCCCATCCCCTTATTTTAAACTTGATTCCATTATGAAGTTGTCTGTTAGTTCACCGTTTACCTTGACGTGGTACTCTATACTTAAAATCGTGATTTTGATCATGCGAACTGGTTAAGTTGGGACGCCAAAACCAAGGTAAAGTATTTCTGTCAACAATTTCATTTGCTTGCTTGAAGTCTACAAAGAGTTGGTGCACATCGATATTATACTCTCAGCACCTTTCGAGCACCTACTTAACTGAGAATATTTGGCCTATTGCAGACCAGCTATTTCGGAAGCCTCCCTGTGACCTTCTTATAATACTTTCATAGCAAGGCTTTAATTTTTGTCTCTATAAGGCGCAAAGCGATGCCTCTATAATTGTCGCACCTCAAATAGTCCCCTGTCTTGTGAAAAGGACGTAACATACTTTTTCGCAAGTTTTCTGATAACTGCTCCTCTGGCGATATTTTGCATAGTAGTCGGTGGAGAAAGTTACTTACATGGAGACCTCTCTGGAACAGTTCTGCTGGTATTTCATCTATTTCAGGGGCCTTATGTTTCTGAAATCCCATACTGTGCGCCTGCATTTTGTCGCTGGTTGATGGTGGAACTGGGACCTTTTGTTCTTTGTCTGGAATGTTCATAGCTCCAATAGTTATTAGGGATGCTGAGAATAGCTTCTGGAAATATTGCAACAGTCTGTTTTTAATCAAACCCGTTAACTCAAGCATCTGTGCAATTCATATCAAGACCAAATCCTTTAATGTCTAGCTGTTCAACTGTTACAAGCCCACAGAAAATAATTAGGAAGCAATCAAGGATGAATTTACAGCAATTTGGAATGCACTATCGATACTTTGCCATCAAATAACATTAGAACTCTTTTAGGATACCTCAACACAAAAATCGCTCGAGAATCGACACAAAGAGGAACAATCAGAAGGCACGGAATTCATGCGAAGACCAGTGATAACGGACAATGCCTGATCGACTTCGCTACCAACAGAGGCTTCACAGTTAGATCTACACACTTCCGTTATCGAGACATCTACAAGAGAATGTGGGCGTCGACAGACAGTTGCACATTCAACTAGATCTAGTTCTCATGTAAAAACAAGCATCCACCAGGGTTCTTGATTCACGCTCCAAGAGCTGTAAAAAAGGAACATCAGTTAAATGAAGGAACACAAGCTCAGTAATATCCGCATGCATTTCAGTGCTGGCAAATTGCATCAATATATCCCCGCAGGCGGCAGAAAGTAATGATAACATCGAACCATGTGAAAGATGCAGTGATAGAAGCAGCAGGAGAGATCTTGGCGCATCAGCCAAAGAAAAGGAGAAACGACTGGTACAATGAAGAATGCAAGGAAGCATTTGAAAAATGATACCAGCCGTATAAAAAATAAATCCAGCGACCAAATTAGACCAAGGAATAACAATATTAGATCCTTGCTCCTTGTGTACTTTTGCAAAGGCTTGTTTGTAGATTGAAGCTGTCTTTTATTTGTGTCGTAGAGGCGTATGTCAATCGGACTTCATGCTAAATCGTGTTTTCATTTATCTATTGGATCTTGATGTTGATGATCAGTCGCTTCTTTCTTCTGCATATTTTTATTTAGGTTGTCATTGAAGGGTGTTGTATTCTTCTTCTTTGGCCTGAGTTGGTCGTTGGATGTATTCTTTATACGCCTGATTCCTTTTTTCAAATGCTTCCTTACATTTTTCATCGTACCTAGAAATTACTATACTGAATCCAGACCACGGCGCTATCAGTTTCTTCAGGATACCATGATTCTGAACTTCTATCATAGTGTTGCTCACCCAACAGCACAAAGTCGGCTTTCATGTCCCTTGCAAACTACTCAAGCAGATTCTTGTGGTTACACTGCGATGTAGGCTTAGCTGCTGGATGCTTCCTGGAAGACCCGGTATTCTTCTGATCCCAAGACATGCTCAAAATCCGGTCTTGGATCAGCATCCTTTCAAACAATACAGTGTGCCTCCTTTATACACTCTTTCCTTGTATGCCCCATTTCAAAGCATTTGTAACATAGGGAAATCCTATCGGGTCCTTTGCATACTTGTGTAGTGTGACTATAGCCAAGGCATTTGAAACATTGAAACGGCGTTGCTCTTCGCTATATCCTGCAGGTAAGCCACCCTATTCTTACTTTGCGTTTATTCAGTCAAGTCAATTATGGCCATACATGGTTCCCTTTGGTTTTCTGGTGTCAGCCTCACTCTGATCCTGCCCACGCTAGAGAACTGCCTTTTGATGGTCTCTTCCACCTCGATCAGATCTTATTTTGATCATTGCCATTTCCTTGAGCGAGGCTATAGCTGCGTTTTTGCCAAGGACTTTCTTTACTACATCACAGAACGGTTCCCTGTTGTCGGCCTCTGCTCCGAATCAGACCAGTATGTAGCCCGACTGCGTTGGTCGTACTGTTTTAATGGCACTGTTGATGTCTCCGGGCCTTACATTTCCCCCGATATCCCGCAGAACCTCCACGTAGGAACGGACATCTTGGGGTTTTACGAGTACTGCCTGCTGCCGGGATCTTCATCGGAGCTTCTTTTTCTCCTGTTTCGCATCATGTCTTTTTCTTATTGGGCGTCCGTGCGAACTTTAATTTCTGCCACTTTTGAAGGAGTTTCGTTGCAGCCTTTTTCGCTCTTTTTGTCAGCACTGTTTGGAACCCGTGACCTGATGTTTCACGCTCATCAAGTGCCTCTTCTTTCCTTCTTTTACTCCGACCCCTTCGATTAGGCCTAGTTGCCATTCTTTTATTGATGTTTGATGGTGGAGCTACCAGCGCATGCGCTTTAGATTTAGCACCCAGCGCTTGTTAAGCCTTTTACCCTTCTTCGGCCTTCTGGCGCCTTTTAGCTATTAACCAGCTCCTCCTATAATGCCTTATGCGGTCTAGGAGCTTCTCTAGTTCAAGAAGCCCAATCTTTACTGCTTTGTTGATTGGCGAGTCGCATGCAGATTGTATTCTTTTTAAGAACCTCTACTACTCTTCAGATTAGCCTTTTTTCTTCATGTAGCTGGGCGGCGATTGTACGTTGTGACCATCGTTCTAAAGAGAGGTTATCGGCGTCCACTTCTAAATGCAGTACTTTCATCACATTTTCGACGGTGGCGATGAAATCACACAACGCCACTTTATTTGTCTTAACTCCTCGTGGACTTCAAGATAGTTTGTTATTATTTCGAGATTTATGACCATTAATTCAGTCGCTTCGGTATCGATTGCAGCAGTGACTATTGAATTTTTGATGTTCCTTATATTTTCCTCCACTGATCGAGCATCTGACGCGTCCTGCAGAATTTCCCGCTTTTACTTTTTAGGACACTCTGGTGTTCGCATCATTTTTTTACTGCGGCCAAACACCGTAGGAATCTCAATCTGGAAAAGACTGTCTGTTAATCTCTATTTTTCATCCATTTTCATTGTCAATGCATTAATCGTCGTGATTGCAGCCGCTGGTTGCGTCGTTTTTATTGTTATTTTTACTTTTTTTTGTTGGTTTTTTGGCCTTTTTTAGGGTTTTGGTTGCTCCAGTTTTATTGGGCTCCCCCTTGGTACCGCTATCTCCTTTCATGTATGCAGTCGCCTTTGCAGAGTAGGGAGGCTATGCAAGGTTTGGCACAACCCCTTATGGGGAGAAGTGCTCAGAGTCAGACTAGCACTATTCGGGAGTCCATCTCAACCGAACCTTCACCAACAACCCAATGGTGCAACCTTCGAACATACTCCGAGACCTGCTATCGTTTTTCCGGGATGGAGACGGTATGATAGTTGAATTGGAGCCATTAACGCACGAGTATCACTTTGGCGCTACCGTGCAAAGCAACTAGGTCCAAACCATCATATCCGCCAGTCCAAAGCATCAATTCCAGTTCATTGTCTAAGCGTAGTCGAGATCCAGTCAGGGTTGCTATTTGTTATCCCAAGAGGGAGCCTCGCGATACCCTCCATATCGTTGGGTCCATGGAGGTGGCGCTCTCCAAAGAATACTGGTCTCCAGGAGTGTTCTTATCGACCGGCATTTCTCCAGTGGCAATTTCCTTGGGTATATGGGGCAAAACTCCCCAAAGATTGCTTGCTTCAAGGTGCACTCTTGTCGGCCAGCGGGGGCCCCATAACCATTAGATGCAATATTTCCCCATGGAGGATACTCCACATTGAAATCACTTCCCATGAAATAGAAATCGAGTTTTTTGTAAGCACTGCTTCCATGTCGTACATAGATCCTCACAATCACAAAGGTGTACCCTTACAGCATGGAGCTTATTATATCTACTTCAATACATTTCAGACTTGGAACCCAGTGCCTTTGAACTTTCAGGTCATCTTTGTGAGCCATAGTAACTCCAAGAACTCCCTCTGGATCATTACGCCTGACAATCTTGTATTGTTTGAGTCTTGTATCCGATAAAAGCAAGAAGTCTGATCTATGGGCGTTCAAGTCTTCTTGAACAGAATTCCTTTTGTAGCTTGGTCCTTACCACATGTTGAGGATGGAGATTTCAGTGGAACTCATCACGACAACATACTTTGAAGGCAAAATCTAATTACGGAGCTTTTTTTACTACCATTGTTGAGTTTTTTTATAGTGGGGGATGAATGAGTCCGCTTTTTGAATGAGTGTGAACAAGTCACATCCGAAAAATGGTTGCTATCAGTGCTCAAAACTGTGTTTCGGTCATTCTGCAACTTTTATGGTTGCTGCATTGGCTGATGTTTGGATTGCTGTGTAGGCTGTGATGTAGACTGCTTTTTTGCGCTTTGTAAAAAGCTAGGGTATGAGACCTCTTCTTTTACAGTATTTTTTATAGAGGTGGTGATGAAATCCCTCCTTTTCTCTTTTTTCTTCTGAAGACTCTTCCTCCTCTTCTCAATTTTTTTATTTTGCTTTAGGGCAACCACTGAAACTTGCAGGGTGTCCATTAGTACTGCAGTTAACACAGAGTATTTCTTCATTTTTCTCCCCTTTGAGATTGGACATCCTATCGACTTGTGTTGTTTATCGCATTTTACGCATCTAACTTCAAGTCTACAGTCAGAAGTGATGTGGTCAAATGTTTAGCAATTGAAGCACTGGGAAGTGCGGCTTTTCTGTAGACATTCCCATGGTATCTTCTGATACAGCAAAAGCCTTATATCCATCGCTTTCTTCACTTTCTTCAAAATCTGGTTTGAACTGGACTCAGAAAGAGGAAAACGTCCTTTTTTCTCTCTCAAAGGTTATCATCAAAACCTTTTAGCTAAAAGAATATCTTCTCCGGGATGCTCCTTCAACTCAGCGGTGCAAACTGTGCATGCCTTTGAATGGGAGAGTCGATTTCCTGGAAGTGTGTAAGTGTAATAAGCCACTTTCGCATACTTCGGAAAATTAAATACGCTGGTATAATCCTCAGCCATTTTAGGGTGGAGCGGGAATCGTGAGGAGCAGTTCATTATAACGTTGAACTCTGGCTCCTTTGCAGTATTTCATGTGCATGCCCTTTTAACGCTGTCCCTAAAAGCCTTCAGTTCACATCTAAAGCACTCTATAGGAGGCACCCTCTCTCTTTTAGTAGCAGGCACGCTTGGCTGCTGGAGTTTAGATTTAATTTTATTACCCTCAAGGTTTGGCCTTCCACATGGCTTGGGTATGGCCTACGATAAACTGGTGGAAGCCACTTTTGCTACATTTTTGAGATGGAAAAAATTCCGCTCACTCACTTCAAGGGTCTTAGACACCTTTGAAGTAGGCTTTTGACCTCTTTCTCACTTCAGCTTCTGGCTTGAAAACACCCTATTCATCATCACAATTGCCTGTAGAACTCCCACCTTCGTTCTTTTCCGTACGTGGAAACTCCTCGAACTTGCATTGCCATTTTGGAACTAGCAAGTAAGTCCGAAACGAAGTCTTCCATTGTGTTCCTCGCAAGCGTTTGACAGAAACACTGTAATTTTTTCTTGGCTTTCCGCGCGAAGCTTGAATTCAAGCCGGAGAATTTATAGTGACTAATCGACCAAAAAGTAAATAATTATATAGTGAAGAGTAAAAGAAGAACAATTAGCAAAGATCAGTAAAAATAAGTTTTTTTCCAAATATTCCAAACCAAATTTAACGCCTTCTGTCCACTACTATCTTTCCACTCATCTGCCTCTTTGCATTCGCTCTGCGTGTCTTATCTAGACGCTTTACTTCCTTTCCTTTTCCACAAATTTCAAAAACTTCCATAATTCCAGACTAAAACTCTTAATTCCGAAATACTCCGTAAAATTTCTTCAAAATTCCAATTAGAATCCCAAGAACATCCTAACCTGCCCGATACAGGCTACCTCGATGACTGCCCGACTTGAACTTCTCATCTCCCATACGACTTGTGACGTTTAGAGTATAGATTATGTTCCGTCGTTACTAATACTACCAGTTCCGCAACAAACTGTTTCAGTCACGATTGTGAGATAACCTATATTGCCTGACCTGATTATTTGAGCTATTGCTAGTATGCCAAATGATTCTGCGATTGTTGATAAGGCTGTTGTTGAATTTTCAGTGAGTTTCATGTCGAAATGCTCTCTTTTGCATTGCTTCTGATTTCCTCTCGATTTTCCGGATGTTAGAACCATGCGTTAATTTTCTTATGTTGCGTCATAGCATCTTAAAAATCCGATTTCTAGAATTGCCATACCTACAATCAAAATAGTTGGAGCACTCCAAAAATCAAAATTGATAAGATGCAAATAGTGACAATACGATGATTATCCGATCGTTCCGTCGGCAATCGTATTCATTTGGACGGGGCTTGCCTTCTCTTAATGACATGAATACATTGAGCAATCGCAACACATTAGATTTCCATCAGCTTTTAGCTGCGGGGAAACATTCACACCACCTCCAAGTTTGCAGGCACACACACGGTCCAAAATCAGCCGTTTGGCCCTTATGTGGCTGCTCTCGGTCTCCATCTATAAATCCCCTTTTGCCCATGTGACGTGTTTTTGGCACATCTGCTTACTTTGCCGTCTTTTTACCGTGATAATACCGCGTTAAAGGAAACCACACAAAACCACATAAAAATCGCACAAATTCTACGAACAGAAACCACTCGTTGGTTTTTTAGATCCCATTGGAAGCGTAATGCAATGCTCCCAACATTTTTTTTTGTGGTCTGGAGGTGAATGTCATTTATGCATATAGTGTGGGACTTCCATGCTCGCAATAAGACGACTGGACTACCCTCACCTGTCAACCAGAGAAACCAGCCTGGAACGGTTTGACACATAACTTCGGGCCAGGTTTCGTTTTGCTACGCCATGAGATGCCTTAGCTGGAGGGTTCCTCTTCTAGCGAAAGCGGAAAGGGGCAGAAGGATTTCCAAGCAAGTGATCCTCCAGCCCAAGTGCCCCCGGCTGCTGTGAGTCTCTTTTATCTGTTAGGACTGCCAGAGCATAATGTGCCACCTAGTTTCATTTGTCAACCGATGCGAGCATCACTGCAACTATATTATCCGGGGTGAGCTCTCCCGTCTCTCTGTAGAGGTCCCTTCATAGCTTGTTCCATTTTCTGCACGCGAAAAATGCATGGCATCATCTTCTTCCCTTGGGCAAAACCGACAATCGGGAAAGCGTTTTCGGTATGCCTCCTTACTGAGAGTCTTGCCCATATTTCTGCTCCTTACAGTAGCACTGATCCTACAGCGGTCATCAAAAGTCATCTTCTTGATGAGCTGGATGCCTCTATGTTGGCCGCTAGCCAACTCAGACCTAATGCACCCGAAGCACCCTTCTCAACCGTTGCCCTGGGTTGCTCAGAGAAACTCTCTTCGAGTCGATCAGTAGCCCCAGAACTTCACCGCTGGCTTTGATTACTGATTATCCTCATCTAGGGACTCTCTTTTTTGTCAAGATGACAACTTTGGTTTCTTCCAGTGTTAAACTGAGCCCGCAAGCAGTCATCCAGTCTCTCACTCGGTGCATTAGCATACATAAACCAAGTAGGGGCTTCTTTCTCTCCTGTTTCACATCAGGTCTTTTTTCTTGTTGGGCGTCTGTGCAAACTTTATTTTCTGACACTTTTTGATGTTCTTTGTGGCTTTCTTCGCCCCTTTTATCAGCACTATCTGGAACCCCTGATCTGCCGTTCCGAACCCATAAAGTTCCTCTTCCTTCCTT
Source organism: Odontomyia ornata (assembly GCA_963969285.1). Lineage (NCBI taxonomy): Eukaryota > Metazoa > Arthropoda > Insecta > Diptera > Stratiomyidae > Odontomyia > Odontomyia ornata. The sequence continues at coordinate 70,322,951 of OZ017739.1, forward strand.
TTTGTATCCCGATCTCCTTTGGTTGAGCTAGATGCCATTCTTTTATTGATGTTTGATAGTGGAGCTATCTGCGCGTGCCCTTTAGATTTAGCCCTCAGCGCTTCTTAAGGCTTCTGCTCTTCTTCGGCCTTTTGGTCCTCTTCGATCTTTAACCAGCTCCTCCGATAATGCCCTATGGGGCCTCGGAGCTCCCCTAGTTGAAAGATCCCAATCTTTACTGCTTCGTTGATTTTTTAAATTTATGTGGAACCACACCCGCCAAAGAGAAATTTATGGGGCGTACAATAATTTTCAAATTCATAATTCAATCTAGAATAATGCATTTGACGGCAATTCAAAGTAAGTACATACGAAGATGATATTTTTATGCGTTTGTCTCCACCTCTCAAATGACGCAATATATTTCACATTGTGCAGCAAAAATAAGAAAAAAAAAAAATAAAATTTCAGGCAATACATCGCGAGACCTTTTCAATATTATCTACAAATTGGCAATAATATTTTGCAAGATCTTGCTCAATAATATTAACCGTATAGGGCTAACTTGATGCTGTATAGTAATATTTTTAGATAAATTCCTCGAGAGAAATTTACCTATTGCGGAGATTACCTTATATATATATATATATATATATATATATATATATATATATATATATATATATATATATATATATATATATATATATATATATATATATATATATATATATATGGGATATAACGAAATTTGTGACCACGCTAGAGGTTGCAATTTTGCTCCGATTTTCACCAAATTTCCAGGAAAAGTGTATTGAGTTAATATCTCCGTTAAATTTGTAAACCTAGGCAAAAACAAATTGGTGGCCATTTTACCACGACAAATCGTGATTTCTGTTCTGACCAAAGTATAGCTCTGATTTGGATGAAATTTGGTACAAAGGTTCACTGATGTATGTGATGAATCTGATAATAAAAAATCCAAAGTCGGTATAGCTGAAACAAAATGGCAGCCGCTCAAATGTCGAAAAACATACAATATTTTGTTGTTGTAGTTGTGACCAAAGCTATCCACAGATGTTCATGAGATTTGGTAGTTTGATAGAAACTTCAAGTATCTAAAGAATTATCTAAAAAAAAACTGAAGGTCAGGTCACAAAAAACAAAATGGTGGCCAGTGGAAACTCAAAACTTCAATTTTGATCCGACATATATGAAACTTGGTTTTAAGATAGAAACTGCTTAGATCTAGAGACTCTGACATTTTGGTGATCATGCATGGTCAAATTTCAAAATGGCGGCGGTTTACTTATGCGTTTTTTTTCAGATTTTGTGGCAATCTAGTGGCCACATTTTCAAATGGATTTTAATGAAACTTAAGATTATGGATTTCTGTACTAAGTTCTTATATTATACAAAAAAACTATTAAATAGAATGAAAGATAAAAAAGTCGAAAATTTCAAACCCTGTCTAGAGTGAAACTCCGATTTGAACGCGATTTGGGACATTGTTGATTGATGAGGTCCTAGCACACAAAGATTTAAAACAACCCAAAATCAAATGCATGCATTCAAAATGGCGGCCCCCAAGGGTCAGAAGGCAAGCGCAATCCGCTATTTTAATGGCAACTGAAATAATGAATATTTTTCATGGAAACGTTTTAATTGACTTAACTTGGAAGTATTAATAAACAGACCATTTTAAGGATATTGTAAAATATTTTTAACAATACCCTAAAAAATTATAAATATGCGACTTGTCTGTCTGTCCGTCCGTTTGTTCGTGTGTCACAAGTTTCCTCGCAAACCACATGAGCTAGTATGAGGAAATTTTCTACGTAGCCCAAAAGTGGCCCTCCTGAAATTTGCACTGCAAGTAAATATTTAAGGGGGTGACTTAAATTTTTTTTCATTTTTCATTCTGATGAAACGTGAAATTATGAGTTATTAAGGCAAGTTAATTTGATTTAGTTATGCAAATCGGATAAGAAATAAAAAAATCACAGCTTAATATTTTTAACAGCCGTTTTCAATGAAAATTCAAAATGACGGCCCCTAATGGCTCAGAAAAGAATAGAAATGTATATACTAATGGCATAGCAAGTGCTGATTAAACTTTTATGAATATCTTATGAAATTAACTATTTGAGCTATTTAAGCCGACAAATTATCACCTTTGTGTGGTAACCACTGTGAAATGTGTAAACAGCAAATGTGAGATGGGCGAAACCTGTATTTATATGTTTATAACAATTTATTATCTCCCGATTTTCAATATGTGATTCATACGTGTGCAACTCAATTTAATTAGCAAAATATTTGCACCTCCATAAAGGGTCTCTAAATACGAACTGCGATAGATTATTTTTATGTTGATAAATACCCATGTCATGCTACAAAAATTGCAGTAAGAAGCCTAGTAGTAGACAAGCCAAATTCTTTTTCGAAACCTTACTCTACATATGAGAAATTTACCTTTTTGGCTGGTGCTGCCAACGGGGATTTTTAATGATAAATATTCTTATACATCAAATTTCTGATATATTAGCAGTTGCTCTGCTCCATCAGAAATTATGGTTCCATGTGTAGTATCTAATGTTTAACAAATTCTCCAATTTTTTTATCCGCAGCAGCATAAAATGAAAATTGAAGCAGAACATCATACCTATCCTATCAATGTATTCAGAGAAAATGTACAATATTCTATTTTATGAAAATTTAGCTAACAAATCCTCCCAATTACTCATATGTGATTGGTAAAAAAGAGCAATGCTTGTTGAAATCGCGAAAATTAGCATTCCTTTTATAGTATGTTTTTCACCAATCCTTACGAAAAAAACCCCTTCCTACTACAACTCTATACATGTACTCACATATGCACATGAAAAATTTGTTCCATCATGATTTTCACCTGCTTTCTGATCACCACTCACAACAACGCTGAGTATGATAAATTGTTTTTGATGATCAAACTCAAAACAGTGTTAAAATCGTAAAATCCTCTTATTCAGCGATGATAAATCCGCAACTGTAAACGGACGAGCGTGGTACGGCAACGTGAATGACTACAAATACACACATGCATTGCATACCTTGACTCCACATCTCGAACAATGCAAACGACACTACCAAGCAGTACAACTTGAAATCTAGCTTTACAAACTGAAAGACCATCATGCTGCTATTGTGGAGTATCTTTAGAGTTTTTTTAAATCCATTAGAAGGCCGGACGCACAATGGGCCTTATTTCATGTTTCCACCGCACCACTCTAAGCTAATCCCGCGACCGTTCTAATAATCAAATAAAAGTAACTTCTTGGGAGGTTTCACCGGGTTCCGCTTCAGCTCAAGACTTTTTTCTTCGGCGTTTTCACATCTTTAAGCTTTCATTTAGAGGTGTAAATTTTTTCTACACTGGGACCGGGTATTATGATAAGTTCAGGTGAGATGGTCTTGATTGCTTGGTTCATACTTGAGCAGTAATGGACGCTGGAGTTGCCTATCTGTGTGGCAATTGTTATGAATGGCCGCCAATAAGCCTATTACTCAATGTTTCGGTCACTTAACTGGGCAGCAGCTTTCACAGAGTAACTGGAAGACGGACGATGAAAATGTGTTTTCTATTCAACCGTTTTTCAACGTAAATTCCCAATGCATTTATGTGGTGAAGATTTGCACGCGTGTATGGCAACTATACCGTGAGAATTTAGCTGAAAGTAGAAATTAAAGTAGCTGAGAAAAGCTTATTGTTTTGCATTTAAGAAACGAGCTAAAAAAACAAAGTAGCTACCGTTGAACCAACTTTACATGTTTATATTTTCATTCAATAATTTAAATTCAAATTCATTCGCATCATGAATGAATTTATCGTACAGTGATAACGCTGTTTTCTCGCTCAATGCATTTATACACATGTGTATTATCAATTTATTCAATAAGAACATAATTAAATAATTTCCAGATACCCCATATTATAGCGTTTTAATTTTTTGGCCAACACCTACCATCATTAAAATAATTGGTTACCATAAAACCTCCCCACAAACCAAGATAACACATCTATTACAATTTTCTCCCAATAAACTGTCAATAAGCACCATTTAAGGATAAAATATACGAAAAACAGTACTCTATTCACTTGACCACAAAAACTTTTCATCGTGAGAGTATGCCATGGTGACAATAGTAGGTATTGTGTATCCTGACATGGAGCATAGTATAGTATTTCGAAATATTCTTAACTTCCAGCGTATATTGAACAAGCAAAGAAAAATCCGTAGAGCTACATGTGACATTCTTCGTGTCCACCCTCATTTGTATCCCTTGAGGTCACGATTTGCCACAAGGGTTGAAACCAGAAGACACTTTCGTGGTTGCTTGATCATAAATCAAGTGCTTGTCCACTACTGTGTGCGAACCTCTTTGGTATTATTTTCTTCGGCAGTTTCTCAAAATCTTTGATATAGTTTACAACCAGCTAATATGTGCAAGTGGTGTACATGAAAACAAACTTCCACATATGACCCACTGCAAATTTCTCGAAATCTCTCAACAAAGAGGGTTAAAGAAAATTTCACTTTCACTGTGAGGCTTTCTTTGAGACAATCCTATGAATTTTATTTCAAGTCGAAATGGGTCGAATTTCGTATGGTATGCATGATATAGTCCGAGTGGAAAACGGAACGGAAGAAGTTGAAATCCTAAGGGAGAAAAATCCGTTATACATTATGGACATTAAGAGAGGTTGCAACAGATGTAGACAGCAAGCGGACAACTACGAATAAGAGTAGGAATATGCCTTTGGTTCGAAGGCAGCCCAATGTCCTCATATATCACATATGTCTTCAACCAAAAATGTCTCCAGGAGGTGGATGCAGTATGCAAAAAGTACTAATTTCTAACACATGGTCCGATTATAATTCCTTTTGTGCGGTTAAGTCCTTTTATTCAAATTAAGTAGGTTCAAGTAGTGTTGTGAATCGTGTAAAGCAATTAAAACCCTTTAACACATTCCAGCAATGGATCAAGAGAGCGCAAAGATGTATTTGGGCTTTATGTAACGCCTACAGAAATGCATTATACGTTTTGCAGAAACTTTTGAATGCTGTTGTGCGTTTGTGAGTTTTCTTGCTAAAAAGTCTTCGTAGAGGTTTCTCTCAATAAATTATTTTCGAATATAGTTCAATATCGCCCATTTGTGAGAAGTTGAACATTTGACAACAAAGGTGGAAAATAGACGCTCCTTTGTTGTGCATGTTGTGCAAAGTACACCCATCGAACTACTGGTTGGGTATATTTTGAAATAAGAGTTAAGATTAGGAAGACGCTGCATGCCGAAAGTGGTACATATGGGCGCCAGTATCCTACAGCTGGTTTCACTTCTAATCTGAAGCACAAAATCCTCGGTTATAGCACCATATTGAAAGTGATAGTCAATCTTATTGATAATTTATCAATCAACGTTCTTCTGTATACGAATGATGTAATAATATTCTTATTCATAACACTTAGCCTCCACTACTCATTTCCTCTTCTTTTTCTACGAACCACTATTTTCCCTCTTGGGTCTGTGCTTCCTGCAAAAAGCGCCTCCAACTATCTCGGTCCATTGATCACATCGTCCATTTTCGAAATCAGGTATGACATGTCTTCGTCGGCCGAGTCCTCAGTTCCTCAGTTTTCCCACTGCTCTCCACCCTTAAGTTCTCTCAGCGATTACCTTTTTGGGTATCCGTTGTTCATCCGTGTAGTTCACGTGGACGGCTCGTCAAAAATTTCATACAGCTCGTTATATCGAATCCATCATTGGTCTAGCTCATAGTATACTCAGTCTAGCTTCGCTCCGACTATTCGACTCAGGATCCGTCTCTCGAAAGTGTTGAATGTGGTTGTGGATGCTCGAGTTAAGGTCCAGGTTTCACACCCATAGCATAGCACATGTCTTATCACAGATTTTTAGGGTTTTGTAAAATAATTTTACAAAACCCCGTCTAAAATCGCGTCCTGTCTGTCCGTCTGTCTGTCCGTCCGTGTGTCACAGCAGTTTTTCTCGGGAACTACTTAAGCTAGAAACATCAAATTTTGTGTGTAAGTGTAAAGTGGTGCTCTCTTCAAAGTTCAACTACGAAAAAATTTTATAAGGTATTTAAGGGGGGTCTCCCCATATAGGGGAGTGACCCCCCGAAAAAAAAATTTAATTTAAGGTAGACGATATGGGTATCAAATGATAGGTCTTGATGGAAACTTTTCAAAACAGGTCTTAATTTGGCAAAGTTTGCTTCCAGGGGAGCACAGGGAGGGGAAATACACGAAAAATTTGTGCCCCCCCCCTCGCGATTGGACACCTGTGATCTGAAAAATCTGAAAAAAATCCTGAAAGTAGGCCTTGATGAGTACAATAACAACAAATACGTGAGAAGTCGCAATTCACTCAACTTTGTTAGTAATAGTATGATTTATCGATTTTATGTTTTCTTGAATCAAATCTTAACGGTACCCTTAAGTTCAATGAAATTCAGTACACAGATGACTATTTATAGGATTGATCTATCCTGAAAGTTTCATAACGATTGAATCATATTTACCGAAGTTATAGCGGTTTGAATTTTCCTGTATTACTATGGAACAATATGCGCTGCATTTATTACTATCCCAACATATGGCTATGGAACAACATGCGCTTTTTACCGACTCAGACACCACAATTTTGCTAGGATTTGCATGAAAATTTCAGGAATAATAGGTATCATGAATATCTTTGAGAATCGGTTCAGCTAGTGGTATCAGTAATCGTAAAACAAAATGGCGGTTATTTTAAATGCGAAGGTTGAATAATTTTGAGTTAGTTTTTCCCAACTTAAGGTACATGCTTTGAACACTTGATTCAATTTCATGAATGACTAAAGATGAGTACCCACAATTAATGACCATAAGTGAAACAAGTCAAAGCCCTTAGCAAAAGGGCTTTGTAACTTGTAAATTGGCCATGAATCGATGATAACAGTACAGGAGAGTGGCCCCTGAAAAAAAAAATTCATCAATGGTATCCAATATGAGTATGAAATGAAATTTTTCATGGGAGCTATTCAAAACAGTTCTTAAACTGTCAGTTTTTGCTTCAGTGGGGCACAGGGGGGAAATACATGAAAAATGTGTTTCCTCCCTCGCGAATGGACATCTGAAATAATTATCAAGGGAGATATTTATGAGTATAACAATAACCAACACCTCAGAAGTCGAAATTCGTTCAACTTTGTTAATAATAGTATGATCTTCGAATTTCATATTTTCTCCAATAAAATTGTCTTTGACATGTGTCTTGATTTTATTCGATCTGGTGACTGTATTTTGTAGATTGAATACAAAACCCTTCTGACATGAGCGTAGGTCTGTTTACCCAACTTGTTATATTTATAGATTTTTTTTTCTTGTGTATGCTGTTAGTCTTCAAGATCGTCGAAACTGAAAAAATTATTTTATCAGCAAGCGTATTTTTTTACTCATTTCATCTAGGTTTTTATCGGTTCTCATGATTTTGGTACCAAAATGCACAAATTTGCCCTCATGTTCGATACTACATTCACAAAGTGTGGTATTTGGGGTGCTTGGGGTATTTTTTACCTACTGTTTTGTTTCATTCACATTGGTTTGTAGTGCACGGCGTTTTACTGTGGTTTCAATTGTCAAAAAAAGTTCTTCGGCAGGTGAAAATGACCGTAACGAAATGCTCATACGATCTGCATAGGCTACCACTTAGCTTGTCCTGTTCTATAGCGTGCTGCTCATATCGAAGTACATTTATTGTGAAGTATTCTAGAATAATATTGAAAAACAAGGCCCCATGGTTAGCCCGATATTTGTGTCAAGGGCATCGGTGAGTTGGTTTTTGGCACAGACGTTTTAGTAGGACGACGTCATTGTTGCTTTGGTAATTGTCATTTCTGGATATCATATTGCTTAGGAAGCAATGAGACGAAATTAACAACTTTGCATGTTTAAAAGCTTGATAGCATAAGATTGTGACAAGAATATCGTTTGAATTTAGCGTCAAATGAAATTCTGCTAAAAATATTTGTTGAAAACCCCAAGACAGTACTGTAGACTAGAATTTGTAGTTATTGCATTATTCTTCTTCTTCTTCTTCTTAGCACTACAGTCCCTCTTGGGCGTTCGCTTCCTGCAAACAGCACCTCAAACAGTCTCGGTCCATTGACTGTGTCCTCCGATTCCTAAATTCGAGCAGCGATAAACTGTCCTCGTTGACTGAGTCACACCAGCGTTTCCTTGGTTTCCCCACTGGTCTCTGGCCTTCAGTTCTCCCAACGAATATCTTTTTGGGTATCCGTTGTTCGTTCATCCGATTCATGTGGCCTGCCCATTCCAACTTACGCAGCCTTACATCGTTGAGACCTCCGGTTCGTCAAAAATTTCATACAGCTCATGGTTGTATCGAGTTCACCATTGGTCCCAGTCTAGCTTCGCTCCAATTATTCACCTCAGGACCCGTCGCTCAAAGGGGTTCAATATATTTGCGGAAGCTTGAGTTTATGTTTCACACACATCGTCTTATCACAGATTTGTATGCTTGGAGGTTTGTTTTCTTGTGTATGCCGCTGGATTTCAAAATCGTCAAAACTGAATAAAATATTTTATTTGCGAGCTGTATTCATCGGCGTATTTCGTCTTTTTCATGACCCGTTTTCGTTATTTTGGCGCCTAAATACACAAATCGCTCACATTTTCGATTTTGTATTCGCCAAGTGTGATATTTTGTGTATTTGAGGTATTTTTCTTCAACTGCGTCGTGAGCTTTGTTTTATTTTCATTGTTTTGTAGCTCTACTAGTTTTGTTTCGTTGTCGGGTTTCAGAAAAAGTTCTTTGGCAGTTGTTAATGACCGTGACAAAATGTTGATGTCATCCGCATAGGCTACTACTTGGATCGACTTGTATAGTAATGTACCTCGCGTATCGACAGGTAGCTTCCTAATGACTTATTCCAGAGCCAAATTGAATAGCAATGGGGCTAGTCCATCTCCCTGCCTTAGTCCCATATTTGTGTCAAAGACATCAGTGAGTTGGTTTTCGATGTGGACTTGGGAAGTCATCGACGTCATTGCTATTTTGGTAAGACGGACTAGTTTGGCTGGGATGCCAAAGCAAAGCATTATTTGGCACAGTACCTTACTATCAATACTGTCGTATGCTTGCTTAAAATTAACGTAAATTTGGTGTACGTCTACGTTGAACTCCCAGCAATTTTCAAGTGCCTGCTTGACTGTGAACAACTAGTCAATTGTCAATCTACGTGCTCCAAAACCACCTCAATATTCCCCAATAATACTGTTGGCGTATGATCTGATTTTATTTTCTAAGATTTTAGAAAATATTTTGTAGGCCGTACAAAGTAGTGATGTGCCTCTATAATTTTCGCATTGTAGCTTGTGACCTTTTTTGTGGATAGAGAATAAAATTGATTGGCTCCACTCTTTCGGCATATGTTCTTGTTGCCAAATGTGCTGGATAACTTTTTGAGTAGCTTGATCAACACTACTGCCACCATAGTTGATGAGCTCCACCGGAATCTCATTGATGCCCTGCGTTTTATTATTTTTTCGGCTTTGATGATGGGACAAACTTCATCCAGAGTTGATGGAGCCAATGGAAGCTCTCTGGAACCATACATAATCTCCTATGTTCTGGAGTTGTGCGAAGGATTAAGGAGGTTCTTGAAATATAACGCCCATTTTTCCTTAATCTTCGTTTCATCAGCGATGATATTGCCGATATCATCATGACAGAGCGTGGTTTTGGGCTGATAACCACGTTTCAGGCTTTTCACTACTTTGTATGCTTGTCTTGTGTTATTGCTCGCTTAACACATCTATACTTCTCAATTTGTCTTCATTGTATTTTCGTTTCTTAATTCTAATTATTTTAATCGCTTCTCTTCTGAGATTTTCATTGTGTTCTCTCTTTTTCCAGGTTTTCCTACCTACGCCTGATTTTTTTATTTAACACATTCTGGCACTCATCATCTTAAAAGCCGCTTTCACTTCCATCCAGGGCTCATTGCTTGTCTTCAACGATGCGTCTGATAAGATGGGAGCCAGCTGGTTGTCGTGGGTCTCCTTGAAATTTTCGGCCACAGAGGTCGTTTGGAGCCATTTGATGTCAAATTTTCGTAGTGGGCTAGTCTTTGCCGAATATGCCTCCGGCATACGACATCGATAGGTTAGTTTGATCAAGTAATCATCTGAGTTACAATTGTGGCCTTGGTATCTATGGGCGTCAGGTATGCTCGAGGCCCGACGTTGTTGGATCAGAACATGATCGATCTGGTTTTGTGTGTTGCCATCCGTTGATACCCAGGTCATTTTATAAATGCGTAAATGTGGGAAGCAAGTTGAACGTATGACTAGATTTCTGCTACATGCAAAATCAATCAGGTGCGGGCTGTTGTCAGTTGTTACATGGTGGAGGCTATATCCTCCAGCCGTTCTCCAATGCTCATTGCCAACCTCAGCGCTGAAATTACCCAGAATTATTTTTGTGCGTTTGTAGGCAATGAGGCGACCAGTCTTTCCAGGTGATCGTAGAACGTTTCCTTCATTTCTTTGTCCTTTTCTTCGGTCGTGAAGTGAACGTTTATTGGCCAGATTTTGGACAATTCCGCTAATGTACAGATCCCACACAACCGTTCTTTGACTGCCATGACATCAATAACGTGCGATTTGAACTCCCTATCCACAATAAAGGCCACTCCGAATGCTCGTTTTCGTTTAGGGTTTCCACATTTGAAAATTGTGTGGAATCTCATGTCATGAATGTCGTTTCCAGTCCAATTCGTTTCCTGGGCTGCTAGTATTTTTAGGTCTTTGTAAAAATTTTTTTTACAAAGACTTAGTAGTGTCGCAACCTGTCTGTCCGTCTGTCCGTCCGTCCATCCCTCCGTCTGTCCGTCCGTCCGTGCGTCACAGCTGATTTCCTCCAAAACTATAGAAGCTAGAATGCTCAAACTTTGTGGAAAGGTCAGAAGTGATGGTCTCTCGAAAGTTAAGGTCTTACCAAAAATTTAAAAGAAAAAATTTTCGGCAACATTAGTCGAGTGGGGTATCAAACGAAAGGTCTTGATTAGAACTTTTAGAATCTGAAATAAAAAAAATCATTTTATGAATTAGGGGGCCCAGGGGGGGGGGGAACGTAAAATGTACTAAAATTTTGTGTCCCCCTCCACTCGCGATTGGACACCTTTGAGCCGAAAAATCAGAAAGTTATCACGTAAGTGGGCCTTTATGAGTACAAGAGCAACAAATACCTCAGAAAACGAAACTCACTCAACTTTGTTAATAATAGTATGATTTGTAGATTTAACATTTTCGCCCATAAAATCAAAACGGTACCCTTAAACTACTTGAAATTTTGCAAGTATATTAGCTAACATAAGATAAATACGTTTGATTGAGTTCGAATCATAACCAGGCGAGTTATAGCCGTTTCAATTGTATGGAATTACAACAACAATAACACGTGTTTATGATTGATACATATTTAAAATTGACCTAGGCACTTTTATTTTCTTTCAATTTTCATGAAAATTTAAAGAAAAGTGTTTAACATGAATATATTCAATCGGCCAAGCATTCAGAAAAATCATTTAAGCTAGATTAAACTGGCGGCTGCATTGTGCTTATGAAAGAAACTGTGCATCTTTTGCTTAAATTTGAACGATTTCATATCCAAGTATTGGATGAATAATTCAAGTTATGGATTCACGCTATTAGAACATTTGTTTCTAACCCTAGGATGTTTACAAAGACCTTCTGGTGGGAGCACTCTCCTGCTTACTCAACTTGTTAATTGATATTAACTGGCCTGTTGTAAAAGGCCCTTAACAGTGCCAGGGTAATTGAGTGATTATACTGGGTTTGAAATGCAATCCTTGCGGCAAAAAAGTTTCGATTAATTGTTTTTATTTCGCAAAACTCTGCATATATAACTCCCAAGCAAGCTACCAGAGGCTCTCTACTCTCTTCTGAACCCCAATTTTGCCGTATCTACAAGATGAAAAACGAATTACGTTGCCAATCCGAAACTTGATATCTTGAGATTACGAAATAGGTTCGATTTGAATTTGGTACCAACTGAAAGCACGTAGAGTCTACTTGTAAGAAAAGCATATGCTGCCACTCCCGCCTAGGGGCTTAAGTCCTAAGAATTTGCAGTTTTTGCGCCATACCGGGTCTGGCATGCGAAGTTTTCGGCCAAACAAAAAAAAAAAAAACACTTTGATCCAGAAAGTCATCCAGCACATTTGGCAACAAGAACATATGCTGAAAGAGTAGAGCCAATCCCTATCTACAAGAAAGGCGATAAGCTACAGTGCGAAAACTATAGAGGCATGCCACTCCTTTGTACAGTGTACAAAATATTTTCAAAGATCATATAAAATAAAATTAGACCAAATGCCAGCAATAGTATTGGGGAGTATCTAGGTGGCTTTAGAGCAGGTAGATTCACGACAGACCAATTGTTTACTGTCAAGCAGGTACTCGGAAAATGCAGGGATTTCAACAGGCGTGTACACCAAATTTTTGTTAACCAAATAATGCTTTACTTTAGTATTTTAGTATTTAGTCTGCCTTATCAAAAATGATAATGACATCGAAAACCTCCCAAGTTGACATCAATAAACAACTCACCGACCCCTTTTGTAATGTGACGCCTACGCCCAGGAATCGAAGCGATTTCGATCCCGAACCCTTGTAACCTGCCAGATGGATATGTCCTCGAAGTGCCAGCGGACTTCATCTGTTGTGCGGATATCGTTGTGCAGAAAATATTTTTTTTTCCGTCCAAATATTTAGATCCGTGGATATAAATATTCGAAATATAGAATTAATCCAACCCCGGCACATTTCGAGACATAGCCATCTGGAAATGCCCCTCCACCGTGGCCATCGAGAAAACTATGCCACTGGCGACATCTGAAGAAGCACATTTCCGCCATATGAAGTGCCATTCCACGCACATATGTTTTGTCCGAGGTGACAACCGGAAATTTTGACAGCCACATGGAGGCGCTAAACGTCATCGTAAAGTTCTTCGTGATAATATCCAAGGTATTACAAAACCAGCTATACGTCGTTTGGCGCGACGTGGTGGAGTGAAACGTATTCCCTGTTTAATCTGTGAAGAAACGCGTGGTGTGCTTAAAGAGTTTTTGGAAAACGTTATTCGTGAGGCAGTGACATTCACCGGAGCAGAAACATTAGGAAAGAGGTTAGTTTAGTTAATAACTAAATAGAAAGGTTAGCAATATTTTGTCTGGTCTGCAGCGGAAGGCAGTGTGAACTGAATCGAAACCAGCGATACTGAAAATACCGGGGACACTTCTGCTAAAATAACCAAAGAGAAGAATACCAGTCCCGCCGAAGCCGTCGACCCCGCACCTTCTTCCAGTTCCCACGAAAATACGTCCGAATATACAAGCTTGGACAACATTAGCGAATGTTATTGTTAACGGAGTAAAAAACCCGATGAAAATGAAGTGACGTATATTGTTCACCAATCGAACTATAGCGAGGAAGTGTTTTTAGCTGTTTCTGATGCCTATATAAAATAGCGAGATATATTAACTCGAAGGACGAAAACAAAATGGAGTATAAAAATACTAGAAAGTTATGAAAGAGTGAAAGCAGACACAATTCGGATAAATTTCGACACAGTGAAAAAGGACAAGAAAGAACGAATCTTTACGGTTGAAGAAGGATTATGTCAGGAATTAGAGAAATATCTTCGTGGAATTCTTTCCAAGCGACTTCTAAGTGAAATGAATCAAACCTTGTATAAATGTGTAAAATGCTCAACTCAATTTTCTCGTGAGAATACATACAAGAAATCAAGCGTTGACGTTACTTGTCCCGAATGCTCTAGTATTTTCGTTGTTGAACTTCACGAAAAGCTTAGTTCATCGACAAAAGGTTCGCTGCCAAAATACGAGGAACTTCCGGTCATAGCTAGCAATATTTCAACTTTAAATACAGTACCAACTAGTAATTTATCCTCTACAACACAAACAACAGCTACTGCAACCCAATCCAGTGCAACCGGACAACAAAGTGCGGGTGAGAAATATGTAATTGAAGAAAGTGCTTCACATAGCAGTATAGGTTCAGCTGGATCGTTAAACGAATCATCATCGTGTTTAAAAATTACTCAATCAGAAAAATCGTTTGATTCAAATCAAAGTGTCGCGGGTAGTTCGACACCTGATCGTGATATTGATTTCAATTTCAGTAAAAACGGTGAAAGTGATATCGAAATTTTAAGTAATCCCAGTCAAAGTAGCATTGAAGTTCTGGAGCATGCTTATCAAAGCCGAAAAACATCCGAAGAACGTCGTATCTCCAGAGTACCGTCCCTTGATACCATAGAGGATAGTAGTTACAACAATGCTCCTGGCATAACATCAGTTGCCATTAAGAATACTGCACCAGAAATCCATGTGGAGATAACAAAAGCTCCAGAGGTGCAGCAGGCGTTAGAAAGTAGTAATGCAGTAACACCAGGTGGTGAAACGAAAACTTCTTTAGGGCATATCAGTTTAACCGAAAGCAGTTCGTCGGGTTCTGTTACGGATAGCATTTGTACAGCTTACGAACAGGAGGATAAGTGCGGAACAGCTATTAATTCACCAGAACGTAAATCATCACAAATTCAAAATACAAATGGAAAGGAAATAAGAAGAGAAGATTCAATCATATCGTCTATGTTTGGCGGCTTATTCCAATCAACGAATATTTTAATGTCACGGTCACAAAAACCACCCGAAGATATTATTTGTGATAAATTAAATTCTCCTATACCGATTTTAGTGATGCCGATCTACGAAGACAGGTTGTTTACCTTCAGGTATTTGCACGTCGTTTATTTTATTTTTTTTTATTTTATTCAGAAATAAGTTGCTGAATGAACAATTAATTTAAACCAAAACTCTGATATAAAAAAAAAAAATTTCATACAAGAAGAATACTTTACCATTCGTGGTATGAAACAAAATGTATAACGGATTCCCCTATTCATACTAAAAAAAAAAAAAAAAAACTATAAAAAGATTGGTATATTCAAATGTAAATTGTAAATGTAAATTGTGATCCTCACTTTTCTATTTCGCATAAAGACAGAAGTGGCAAAATAGAGCCTTCATCTTCAAAATTGTTCTAATTTTAATTACAAGTATGTAAGGTTAAAAATCAAACGTAAAGGCTAGCGAAATACCTATAATTTATTTGTGGGAAACTATAAAAGTAGAAATTAATCATGATACACCCATGTGAAGTGTTATTGTTATTGCCTGTTTACACGCGTAATTATACATCACGCTTTGTTTAAATTTGGCAGATGCCGTGTAAAGTTCACATGAAATTGCGTGATTTGGGATAGAAAGTTATCAATTGATTGATAAAAATTAAAAAAATATAATTGCAATTATAAAGATAAAAATATGAAGTAATATTTTCCTGAATTTAAGGATAGTTTTATTGAGTTATATGAACTAATATGATAATATTAGATGTATATACGAAAACTGGCATATTTTCGGTATTTAAGGTAATAAAAATAACATGAATTGCTAAGTTAACCCACGACTTTCCTTTTCAGTGACTCTTCTTTTTCAGTGGGAACAGAGAGTGTAGGGTAAGTATGCCGTCGCGAGGGTAGGGTTTCTGCAAATCCGCTGAAGTCGGTTTCGCGTCGCGCGCGGTACGCGGTACCTTTGTTTGTTTCGTCATTTCCTTAGAGTAGCTTCCTTCGATTTAAGTTCGAGTAGCCTATTTTTCGGTACCGCGTCGGTGAATCGGTAACGCGCCTATGGGATTTTGTAGCGTTTTTTGATTTGAGATCTGTGGATAGATCACATCCAGAACTAACGTAATGTAGGTTTCTCGTTCTGGATGAGTAATTGTTGACGCGTTTGAAAAACGGGCAAGTTCAGGTGACTGAAATATTGTGATTGAGCGTAATCCATTCGGAGACCCGCGACCGAAATCCTCTCCGAACTAGCTGGCCGACAAGCAGTCACCGCGTGAATGGATTACGGTGCACGGATTGGTTGACCTGTTGGTACCATCCGTTGGCACTACTCAGACTTAACGTCTAGAACCGATGAGAGGTCGGTTCCGCGTTCGATCTGAAAAGGAGAAAATCATTACAAATGGCGCCCAACGTGGGGCCCAAAACATCCTAAGGGGGAAAGAACTTCGCGTCTTCTGACGAGTTGGTCCTTTACGGAGGATGTAAGGTACTTTGGTACTCGAGTCCCACTATCAGGAGCAGTGGAATTGTGTGATACACACTAGAAGTCGCTTCACGTGAGTTGTAGCTTCCGCTCTCCTTTGTTTGATTTTTTTTTGCGACAGAATCCTTCCGATGTGTTGTCCCAGGTTAACCCCTGTAAGGACCTTCTATTTTCTTGATGGAACTGCCAGTCTGATGGGTTTACCTATCAGCATGGACTCTCAAGAAAATAGAAGGCTACCTTGCCTTTATGTCGCGGAAGGATTCTAACTATTTCTTATGCGTGTTAGACGAGTGGTATCGGTTCAACGTTCGATGGCGTATGCTGGAGTTGCGAAGCCCGGAATGCTTCTACGCGTCGGGAATTTTGACCGCGTACAAAGTCGTTACGGTAGCTCTACCACTTGTCTCGTCGAGTCACTTTAACGTAGTTTAGAGACGGTTTTTTGTAATGTATTTGGGTTTAGGGGATATAAATTTTGTAAATCGACCGAAAGCACCCTTTCTTCGGCAGAATACCACGCACTCTCTTTTCCCGTTGGAGGAGTCGACCACTGAAAAGGAAAGGGTATCAAATAAATCTTTTTTTTTCTTCTCATCCAGTATAAATAGCTCGCCACTATCGGCCACTAAACTAAGATTAAGCTTTTGTATTTATATATTAGGGGTATAGTAATAAGTATTATATTTTATATATTTTAATTTTTCCAGCCATATTAGCACCACATTAAACACACACGATAATGGCAACGAAGCGGACCCCAGAAAAGCGATGGACACGGTCCAAAACGGTCCAACCCGCGAACTGTGGAATCTGTTTCGAGGACGTAGTGGAGGGCGTACACAGCGTGCGATTGGATTGTGGACATTTATTCCATCGTGCCTGTGTACAACAGCTCCTCCTCACGTCAGAACTGTGTCCCTTATGCCGGCGACCCATAGATCGGTCTGCCCTAAACGTCCCCCTCGGAACGCCCCTACCAACGCGTGGAGCAGTGGCGAAAGGAGCTCCAGAAGCCGAGCCGTCACAACCACTCTTAGACCTGCAAGGAGCAGTAGGCGGTGAAGTTCCGGTTGCAAGTGTCGTGTCCGAGGTGACAACCATGCCTTCCGCCCACTCCATTGACACCCTCGTGGCGTTGATGAGGGATATGTCGGAGAGGATTGGCAACCTGGAGGGAAAGATCCAGAACCTCCCGTTGAGCCAACCACCCAGCCGCGTGAGAACTCCGCTTGGCTGGGAGCCAAATCCCAGTGTGGCGATGCCCCACTCCCGACAATCCGAGCAATGGGTCCCACCCCCAAGGAACTCGGGAATGGATCCCAGAGCTCCCGAATACAGACCGCGACACAGTACCGGACCTCCGTTGGTACCTCCAGCCCCCGAGGCAGTTCAGTACCACAGGTCAATCGAGGATGTGATTCCCCCCGGGAACGCATTGGCACCTTTTCGAGACCCGACGCCTCGTATCATGGAGAGTTGGCGCCTGAACTTTACAGGGTTCAACGATATGATATCGGCGGACCGGTTCCTTTTCCGGATTCAGGCGTTGGTATCCAGCACCCTGGGAGGGGATTCCTCGGCCTTCCTCCGGCATGCACATCTTTTGTTCAGCGGCGACGCTGCCGACTGGTACTGGAGCTTTAAAGAGTCAACGCCACGTCCCACTTGGCACTCTTTCAGTGCAGCCTTCCGCAATCGATTTGAGGATGGCTTCACTGAGAGAGAGCTAAGAGAGCAAATAAAGAAACGGAAACAAGGCGCTCACGAACCGTTCGACCAGTACTACACCAGTATAGTGAGATTGAGCACTCGCCTGCGAAATACCATGCCCGAGGACGAATTAGTAGAAATTATCAGAGAGAACATGCGCTGGGATCTCCAGAACAGCCTGCTACATTTTCCCATCAACACCATACAGGGATTGCGCCTCCATGCGCGTAGACAAGAACACTTGGATGAGCGACGAGGTACCTTCCGCCCACAACCTCGCATAACGGGACCAAATCCCCGAAATCATCACACCGCGGAGTTGATGGCAGCAGATCACCTGCTTGCTGATCCAGTACCAGTACCGAGGAGCGGAGCACCACCGGAGCTTGAGGACCCAGCATTGATTGATCGACCCTCCCTTGAAGCACTTACAAGCCCGACGGTCTGTTGGAACTGCCGACAACCGGGACATCGGTTCTACACATGTCCAGCGGAGCCGACGCTTTTCTGCTACCGCTGCGGGAAGGCCGACACATACGCACCTGACTGTGCAAATTGCAAAGGGCGAAAAAACTTGCCACCGAGTGCCGCGACCACCCGTCGGCACTCCTAGACCCCGGACGAACCAATCCAGACCCCATCACCAGCTATGACCCAGCTCCCAACATGACTCCAACTCTGCTGACTCGCACCGCTAAACACAGTTCTCCCGAAGTTCCACAACCGACGCCGTCCTTCGCCGAGGCCAATGCGCAGGGAAATGATAGCGAGACGAAGGTTCCTTGGCATGTAAAACCTTTTCATGTCAGGTTGCGGAATTATTTGGCTACTCGACAGCGCATCTTCCATGAGGAATTGGCCACAAATGTCCCACCGCGAAGCAAGCGAGCCACGCGTCGGATGCGGAGCTTCTGGAGAAAAGTCAGGCAGTCGAGGAAAGTGTTGAAGGACATATACTTAGACGAATTATTGAGGGAGGATGTCCGGCCATATGCGTCAGTACACCTCCTGCAAAAACGAGTATCAGGCTTAGTCGATACGGGAGCCAGTGTGAATTGCATCTCTGCCGAGTTTGCAGGGGAGGTACTGGCCAAGCACGCGGACCAAATCCGTCATTTCACCTCCTGGTTAAGCACGGCGGACGGAACTCGTCACTCTGTAGTGGGAAAAATTATGACGGATGTCACCTTTAAAGGGGTAACTAAACCTATGGAATTTTTCATCATACCTCAGTTAACCCAGAATCTTTATTTAGGAGTGGATTTCGTTCGAAAATTTAACTTGGCCCCGGCACTATTTTCCAGTTCGACCCTGGAGTCCGTCACCACCGTTCCTGACCAATCTCAACCCACTAACTTACTACGGCATACACTGGATGTAACTCAGCAACTGCGTCTCGACTCGGCTATATCGGCTTTTCCATCGCACGAGAAAGAAGGTCTCGGGCGGACTGCCCTGGTGTTCCACACTATAGATGTGGGGGACGCTAAACCCATAAAACAGAGACATTTCGCCATATCTCCGGCGAAGGAAAAATCGTTATATGCCGAAGTGGATCGAATGCTATCATTAGGCGTAATCGAAGAATCACAGAGCGCGTGGGCTTCCCCAGTCACCTTAGTTGTCAAGCCGAACAAGGTCCGGTTATGCTTAGATGCCAGACGCTTGAACGCCGTCACAGTCAAGGACGCATATCCTCTACCGTTGATCGAAGGCATTTTGAGTCGATTGCCTAAAGCCCATTTCATCACGAGTTTAGACCTCAAGGACGCCTTCTGGCAAATTCCTTTAGACCCCGGTTCAAAGGAGAAAACAGCCTTCACAGTCCCAGGCCGGCCCTTATATCAATTCGTGACCATGCCATTCGGATTGTGTAATGCCCCCCAAACAATGACGCGCCTTATGGATAAGGTGATACCACCTCATTTGCGGCACCAAGTTTTCGTTTACTTGGACGATCTGCTGCTTATAACCGAGACCTTTGACGAACACATCGACCTGCTTCAGGAGGTGGCTCTACACATCCGGAGGGCAAGATTAACCATCAACATAAGGAAGAGCCAGTTCGTGATGACGGAGGTGAAGTATTTAGGTCACATCATTGGGCATGGGCATATCAAGACCGATCCGGAAAAGACTCAAGCGATTGACGTTTTTCCATTACCCAAGACCACCAAACAGTTACGCCGATTCTTAGGCTTATGCGGATGGTACCAGCGTTTTGTACGTGACTATGCCACCATTACCACTCCTTTGACCGACATGCTGCGTAAGGGACGTAAATTCGTCTGGGAAGAGCCCAGCTTGCGAGCCTTTGAAGAGCTAAAGAAGAGTCTGACTACGGCCCCCGTACTGCACAGCCCGGACTTTGACAAACCGTTCTCAATCCATTGTGACGCGAGTCAACATGGGGTGGGAGCAGTCTTAGTCCAGGTTGCACAAGACGGCGAGGAGAGACCTATAGCCTTCATGTCTCACAAGCTGAACCCAGCCCAGCGAAATTACACGGTCTCCGAGCAAGAATGTTTAGCCGCGGTGTTGGCAGTGAAACGCTTCCGAGCCTATGTGGAGGGACACACCTTTGAAATCGTTACGGATCACGCTTCTCTGAAATGGCTAATGAGCCAGACTGATCTCAACGGCAGATTGGCCAGGTGGGCACTGAAACTCCAGGCATTTGACTTCACAATCCGCCACCGAAAAGGAAGCCAGCATGTAGTCCCCGACACCCTATCCAGAATGTTCGCCCCTGAAGGAGCCGAGTTGGTCCAAGAGGACGACAGCCCCCAATTGATCGATCTGGACCATCCTGCCTTCAAGTCAGCCAGCTACACCCAACTGATTCACACTATCCAGAACCAACAGCCCCAGCTTCCTGAACTGCGGTTGACGGATGGATTTATTTACAAGCGGATGGGACACGCATCCGGAGACCCCATACAAGAAGAAGAACAGTGGAAGTTGTGGGTGCCCGAAGAATTAACCACTGATCTTATCAGGCGGGCTCATGACCACCCATCAAGTGCGCACGGCGGATACGGTCGTACACTTAGGCGGTTGAAAACCTGTTTCTTTTGGCCTAAGATGGCACAACAGATAAAAGCGTACGTAGCCTCTTGTGAGCTATGCAAGTGCACTAAAGCGCCCAACACCATCCTTCGGCCACCCATGGGTAAGGTTGAGGTCCCCGAACGCGTGTTCCAGCGCTTGTACATTGATCTTATCGGTCCTTACCCTCGATCTGCTTCTGGTCACACGGGAGCTGTCGTGGTCCTGGACCAGCTCTCCAAATTCCCTATCATAGAACCACTACGTAACATGCACACTGGACCAATAATCAGCTTTTTGGAGAACCGAGTCTTTCACATGTTTGGAGTTCCGGAGAAACTTGTCTCCGACAATGGGGTCCAGTTCACCTCCAGCAAGTTCCGAGACCTAATGTCCAAATACGGCATCATCCACCAACGAACTGCCGTCTATTCACCACAAGCCAACGCATCCGAACGACTGAATCGTACGCTCATAGCGGCCATTCGCGCCTATGTCCACCCGAATCAGAGGGACTGGGATCGCAAATTGTCCGCCATCACTAGTGCACTGCGCTCGTCGTACCACGCCACGACCGGCATTTCGCCGTATTTTGCAGTGTTCGGCCAGTATATGATCTGTCATGGGAGCGCTTACCGGCTATTGCGGCAGCTGAAATCGCTAGAGGACCCAATCGTGGTTCTAGAACCGCACGAAAAGCTCCAACTTCTGCGAGATCAACTGCGGGAGAAGATTGAAGAAAGTAGACGGATGGGAGAGGAGCGGTACAACTTGCGATCTCATCCTTCTGGCTTTAAGGCCGGCGACGAAATATATCGTCGAAACTTCCGACAGAGCGATGCCACCCGCCATTACAATGCCAAACTAGACAAGAAATTCGTGAAGTGTCGAGTCATACAAGTCATAAGCCCCACCCGGTACCTCATCGCGGACATGACTGGTAAGACCCTGGGAATTTACCACGCAAAAGACCTTAGACGATGAAGTGCAACTAATTCCCACGAGAAACCTTGGCTTATCCCAAATCTCTGCCTAGACGAAGGCCTCCGAATAACACCTGACTTCCTACTATATAGTCACTGCCGAGTCTTCACGAACAGGGTTGTAGCCTATCCTTCGAAACGGATCTTCGACCCGCCACGTCCCTAACCAAGACCTTTTACCAAGGAGACGGGATCGTAATTACTTCGATTTTGGGGGGGGGAATGTGTAATGTGACGCCTACGCCCAGGAATCGAAGCGATTTCGATCCCGAACCCTTGTAACCTGCCAGATGGATATGTCCTCGAAGTGCCAGCGGACTTCATCTGTTGTGCGGATATCGTTGTGCAGAAAATATTTTTTTTTCCGTCCAAATATTTAGATCCGTGGATATAAATATTCGAAATATAGAATTAATCCAACCCCGGCACATTTCGAGACATAGCCATCTGGAAATGCCCCTCCACCGTGGCCATCGAGAAAACTATGCCACTGGCGACATCTGAAGAAGCACATTTCCGCCATATGAAGTGCCATTCCACGCACATATGTTTTGTCCGAGGTGACAACCGGAAATTTTGACAGCCACATGGAGGCGCTAAACGTCATCGTAAAGTTCTTCGTGATAATATCCAAGGTATTACAAAACCAGCTATACGTCGTTTGGCGCGACGTGGTGGAGTGAAACGTATTCCCTGTTTAATCTGTGAAGAAACGCGTGGTGTGCTTAAAGAGTTTTTGGAAAACGTTATTCGTGAGGCAGTGACATTCACCGGAGCAGAAACATTAGGAAAGAGGTTAGTTTAGTTAATAACTAAATAGAAAGGTTAGCAATATTTTGTCTGGTCTGCAGCGGAAGGCAGTGTGAACTGAATCGAAACCAGCGATACTGAAAATACCGGGGACACTTCTGCTAAAATAACCAAAGAGAAGAATACCAGTCCCGCCGAAGCCGTCGACCCCGCACCTTCTTCCAGTTCCCACGAAAATACGTCCGAATATACAAGCTTGGACAACATTAGCGAATGTTATTGTTAACGGAGTAAAAAACCCGATGAAAATGAAGTGACGTATATTGTTCACCAATCGAACTATAGCGAGGAAGTGTTTTTAGCTGTTTCTGATGCCTATATAAAATAGCGAGATATATTAACTCGAAGGACGAAAACAAAATGGAGTATAAAAATACTAGAAAGTTATGAAAGAGTGAAAGCAGACACAATTCGGATAAATTTCGACACAGTGAAAAAGGACAAGAAAGAACGAATCTTTACGGTTGAAGAAGGATTATGTCAGGAATTAGAGAAATATCTTCGTGGAATTCTTTCCAAGCGACTTCTAAGTGAAATGAATCAAACCTTGTATAAATGTGTAAAATGCTCAACTCAATTTTCTCGTGAGAATACATACAAGAAATCAAGCGTTGACGTTACTTGTCCCGAATGCTCTAGTATTTTCGTTGTTGAACTTCACGAAAAGCTTAGTTCATCGACAAAAGGTTCGCTGCCAAAATACGAGGAACTTCCGGTCATAGCTAGCAATATTTCAACTTTAAATACAGTACCAACTAGTAATTTATCCTCTACAACACAAACAACAGCTACTGCAACCCAATCCAGTGCAACCGGACAACAAAGTGCGGGTGAGAAATATGTAATTGAAGAAAGTGCTTCACATAGCAGTATAGGTTCAGCTGGATCGTTAAACGAATCATCATCGTGTTTAAAAATTACTCAATCAGAAAAATCGTTTGATTCAAATCAAAGTGTCGCGGGTAGTTCGACACCTGATCGTGATATTGATTTCAATTTCAGTAAAAACGGTGAAAGTGATATCGAAATTTTAAGTAATCCCAGTCAAAGTAGCATTGAAGTTCTGGAGCATGCTTATCAAAGCCGAAAAACATCCGAAGAACGTCGTATCTCCAGAGTACCGTCCCTTGATACCATAGAGGATAGTAGTTACAACAATGCTCCTGGCATAACATCAGTTGCCATTAAGAATACTGCACCAGAAATCCATGTGGAGATAACAAAAGCTCCAGAGGTGCAGCAGGCGTTAGAAAGTAGTAATGCAGTAACACCAGGTGGTGAAACGAAAACTTCTTTAGGGCATATCAGTTTAACCGAAAGCAGTTCGTCGGGTTCTGTTACGGATAGCATTTGTACAGCTTACGAACAGGAGGATAAGTGCGGAACAGCTATTAATTCACCAGAACGTAAATCATCACAAATTCAAAATACAAATGGAAAGGAAATAAGAAGAGAAGATTCAATCATATCGTCTATGTTTGGCGGCTTATTCCAATCAACGAATATTTTAATGTCACGGTCACAAAAACCACCCGAAGATATTATTTGTGATAAATTAAATTCTCCTATACCGATTTTAGTGATGCCGATCTACGAAGACAGGTTGTTTACCTTCAGGTATTTGCACGTCGTTTATTTTATTTTTTTTTATTTTATTCAGAAATAAGTTGCTGAATGAACAATTAATTTAAACCAAAACTCTGATATAAAAAAAAAAAATTTCATACAAGAAGAATACTTTACCATTCGTGGTATCAAACAAAATGTATAACGGATTCCCCTATTCATACTAAAAAAAAAAAAAAAAAAACTATAAAAAGATTGGTATATTCAAATGTAAATTGTAAATGTAAATTGTGATCCTCACTTTTCTATTTCGCATAAAGACAGAAGTGGCAAAATAGAGCCTTCATCTTCAAAATTGTTCTAATTTTAATTACAAGTATGTAAGGTTAAAAATCAAACGTAAAGGCTAGCGAAATACCTATAATTTATTTGTGGGAAACTATAAAAGTAGAAATTAATCATGATACACCCATGTGAAGTGTTATTGTTATTGCCTGTTTACACGCGTAATTATACATCACGCTTTGTTTAAATTTGGCAGATGCCGTGTAAAGTTCACATGAAATTGCGTGATTTGGGATAGAAAGTTATCAATTGATTGATAAAAATTAAAAAAATATAATTGCAATTATAAAGATAAAAATATGAAGTAATATTTTCCTGAATTTAAGGATAGTTTTATTGAGTTATATGAACTAATATGATAATATTAGATGTATATACGAAAACTGGCATATTTTCGGTATTTAAGGTAATAAAAATAACATGAATTGCTAAGTTAACCCACGACTTTCCTTTTCAGTGACTCTTCTTTTTCAGTGGGAACAGAGAGTGTAGGGTAAGTATGCCGTCGCGAGGGTAGGGTTTCTGCAAATCCGCTGAAGTCGGTTTCGCGTCGCGCGCGGTACGCGGTACCTTTGTTTGTTTCGTCATTTCCTTAGAGTAGCTTCCTTCGATTTAAGTTCGAGTAGCCTATTTTTCGGTACCGCGTCGGTGAATCGGTAACGCGCCTATGGGATTTTGTAGCGTTTTTTGATTTGAGATCTGTGGATAGATCACATCCAGAACTAACGTAATGTAGGTTTCTCGTTCTGGATGAGTAATTGTTGACGCGTTTGAAAAACGGGCAAGTTCAGGTGACTGAAATATTGTGATTGAGCGTAATCCATTCGGAGACCCGCGACCGAAATCCTCTCCGAACTAGCTGGCCGACAAGCAGTCACCGCGTGAATGGATTACGGTGCACGGATTGGTTGACCTGTTGGTACCATCCGTTGGCACTACTCAGACTTAACGTCTAGAACCGATGAGAGGTCGGTTCCGCGTTCGATCTGAAAAGGAGAAAATCATTACACTTTGACACAAATATTGCACTAAAGCAGAACTAATTGCTATTCAATTTAGCTTTAGAATAGATCATAAGATATCTACCTGTCGATACAAGACGTACGTTACTATACAAGTCGAGCCAAGTCGTAGCCTATGTGGACGACATCAACATTTTGGCCCGGTCATTAACAACCGCCGAACAAATTTCCCTGGAACTCGACAGTGATGCAAGACTAGTAGGGCTACAAATCAATGAGAATAAAACAAAAATTCCATATTTGGCGAGTGTGTTGAAAATATGGGCAAATTTGTGTATTTAAGCACCAAAATAACGAGAATCGGAGGAAAGGATGAAGTACTCCGAAGAATACAGCTGGCAAATACATTTTTTTTTGTTTTGTTGATCTTGAAGACCAGCTATATACACAAGAAAACAAAGCTCCAAGTATAAAAATCCTGTGCTATGCCATGGTTGTGAAATATGGACCCTAACTCAAGCATCTACAAACATATTGAACGCCTTGGAGAGACGGGTCCTGAGGCAAATAATTTCAGCGAAGCTTTGCATGAACCAATAGCAAATGCAATGTAACCATGAGCTGTATGAAATTTTTGACAAGCCGGAGATCTTAAACATTTTAAGGCTGCGGAAGCTGCAAAGAGGTGGCCAGGTGAATCGTATGGACAAATAAAGGATAACCTAAAAGATATTTGTTGAGAGAACCGAAGGGTGGAGACCAGTGATGAAACCGAGGAAATGCTGGTCTGATTGGGTCGACGAAGACAGATTATTGTTGCTTGGCTTTCGAAATTCAAGGACTCGGTCAATGGACCGAGACAGTTCGAGGCGCAGGAAGGAAAGGCCCGAGAGGGGCTATAGTGCTACGCAGAAGAGAAGAAGGGTTTTCTGTCTTAACCTCATATGCTACATTAAATGCCTTATCTGAATACTTGATAGCTTGTGGTTGAGAAATAGGTTCCATTTGAATTTAGTACTAAGTGAAAGCACGTAATTTCTACATGCAAACAAATTATATGCTGTTACGCCTGCTCTGGGGCTTAATCCCTGAGGAAGCATTGTAAGCTTAGCATTTGCAGTTTTGTTCCATACTTAGTTTGAAACGCAATCTCCAAAATAAGAACACATCGATCAAATGCATATATATTGACTTGACAAAATGCTTCACGCAACACTCACAAATTAGTCGCTTAAGCCTTTCAACTGGCACATTGCTAAGAATATGAAACAATTAACCTTGTTTATCCAAAAAAGAGGTTGCGAAACAGCTGTAGCTTGAATTTGGCAATAAATGAAAACGTGTAGAGTGTGTTTGCCCAAAATTATATGTTGCCACTCCTGCTCGGGGCATAAGGGGAGGCAGCACGTGATGTTTGTTGCAAGTCCAAAAAATGAGTCGTAGCTCAAAACTCGCAGTTATTGAGACATGTTGGGCCATAAATGCAATCTTTTTGGTGAGGAAATTAATTTTATTAGGTTTCTGTCCAAATGACTTTTTACGCTGCAAACCAACTCGCAAACAAGTCGAAATAGCAGGAGAGCTTTCCTGCTAGAGGAGTATTGTAAATCAACTAGGAGGAGCTTTGTAAATAAATTAATGTGTCCATCAAACAGCAACTTTACTAACATAAAGAATCCACCAATTGACAAAGAAAAAATAATAAGTGGATGTTGTGTATTCAAATTTGTCACAGTTTTCTCCATTGCCCCAGCAAACGTGTTATCATGTTTATAGCCAAGATGGCCCGGGTGGAGAACAAGTTGTTCTTTCACTTCGGGAATTGGCACTATTATTCTAAACACCTTAAGTAGACACAACACAACACAACTACACAACCTGTGTAGAAACTTTAGCTCGAGTATAACTTGCATCCCACATGTATATAAAGGGTCCACTCCCACCTTGTGACCATGTGATCGAGCTGCGCTGTGGATGATGGACTGTGGCAGCTCCTGTTAAGTGTCTATCGTCCTCGACAAAACCGCAGTTTTAGCAGACACCAGCCCCTTTTGCTGAAAACACCTGTCTCCATTGAACCAACAAACGTGCTATCATGTTGAGAGCTAAGATGGTCCGGGTGAAAAACAAGTTGTTCTTTCAATTAAAAGACTAGCACCTTTATTCTAAGCATTTCTACGCAAACCTCTAATTAAATTTAGCATCTTGAATTAGACGAACTTTTCAAGTCACATATTTTCACTATCGTAGCTCATCAGAAACAAATCAAACCTTTCCGTGTCGAATAAGTTTATACATAATTTCACAGTATCCAGTCTATAAGTGTGTATAATTTGTATATAGCAAGGGAAAAACGCACCACCAAAATGTAAAAGCTTCATTCACTACCATAATTAGTTTGTAAACTTTTAATAAATTTTACTTAAAAGAAACTTCAAAATTTTTTCATTTTTCCTCAAGTACTAGGGTAAATGAGGGTGAGATGCCGCACCTGGAAAAATACCGCACTTACTCTAAAATCTCACCCGAATATTATTTAAAAGTTATTATCTTAGTGGGGTAAAATGTTAAGCATTAAACCAGTGCGATTGATGAAACGGGAAACGCCATTCTAGATCTGCGTATCTGGAATTTCCTTTAAAGTTTTTTATACGTCTGCCACCGTTAATAGAATTTTTTGGCTGATTACAGCTTTTGAGAATAATTTGTCGTTACGAATATAAAAGGTTAGGTTTGAATGAGTTCCATATTTTGTGTTGTTTGAAAAGCTATCCGGCATTTGCTCTAACTAAAAAGTAGAAATGCTGCTTCGTATTTCCATATAGATGCCGCATACGAAGCATCTTTCCCTTCAAATTGGATGATCCATCATCGCCCATAGTGCAGCCTAAGCCAGGTTTTGGCCATCAGGATTAATTTTCTTTCACCATGGTTCTGCGACCTCGTTTGCTAGTTGATCATTTCTAGCAAAGACCTGCTGGCCACTTTTATGGTGTTTTCCCATCGACTCCTCGGTCTTCCCGTTGAACGTCTACCTTGTGTTCTATCCTTTAATGTTCTTTTGGGTAGGCGTTTTGCTCCCTTCTTTCTACATGGCCCATCCATTGCAACTTGCAGAACTTTACACAAAAAAATACAGGTGTTTTGTCTAATAATTCATACAACTCATCGTTGCAGCGCAGTCCCCACTCTGTTCCTTGTTTCACTGGGCTGTCGATTTCCCAGAGCACTTAACATTCAAAAATATCCACTGCCCTTTTGGATTCACTTCTTGAGGTCCATTTTTCACTCACATACAACAACATATGTTTGACTAGTGATTAGTAAATAGTAAATACGGTGCTTATTTTGTTTGTGCACAACTCTGGACCTTAGAATCAGGAGTACGGAGTAATAGGCCTTATTTGCGGTGGTTATTTCACCTTTAATCTTGTACTTTTGGTACCTCCTCGATTCAGGTTGGCTTCAAGCTAGATAAAGTTAGCCCCACTTTCATGCAAATAGTCTCCTATGGTCAGGAATGTTCTCCCTCGTTTGAGTCATGAATCTAGTTTTTATTTCATTTACTCATAGAGCAATTCAATTTGCTTCAGATTCTAGCCTCATAAATGCTCTTTTGGCATTTGAGATTCAACGTGCCACAATATTGACCTTATCAGCACTTGCTAAAAATGGTGTAGACTTGAACATAAGTGAACTAGAGATTTCAGCTAATGCCTCGTTGACAGCGTGCTCAAGCGCAATATTAAAGAGCATTGGGGCAAATTTGTCTCCTTGTCTTAAGCGTAAATCCATTTTGTAGCTGTCTGTTGGTTCAACGTTTACCTTAACCTGAGACTCTGTGCTTATTATCATGCTTTTGACAATGTGAACTAGCTTCGTTAGGATGCCAAAGTCAATAATTATTTTGTACAGAAAATTGTTGTCAACACTGTCATATGCTTCCTTGAAGTCTACAAAGGGTTGGTGCAAATTGATGTCATATTGCCAGCACTTTTTGAGCACCTGTTACCTGAGAATATTTGGCCTATTGAAAGTACTTCAAAAGCCTCCGTGATATTCGCGTGTAATACTTTTTCGTACGGCTATTTTTTCCAATGATTTTAGAGAGCACTTTTTAAGACACACACAGTAGAGCGATGCTTCTATAATGTTCACACCTCAATTTTTCCCCTTTTTTATGTGCAGGACATATTAAATGAGTACTTTTCCGCCATTTACTGCTCCTCTGACCATATTCTGCACACTAGTTGGTGCAGTAGGTAACTTCGATGGGAATATCCTCTCTGGAGCGTTCAGGTGTGAAAATTATAGAGGCATTGCTTTACTGTGTACGTCATGTAGAATAACGTACACAGTAATGCGATGCTTCCATAATTTTCATACCTTAACTTGTCCCCCTTTTTGTGTACAGGTCATCTTATGCTTCTTCGCTAGTCATCTTGTAACTGCACCTCTGACCATATTTTGCATATTAGTCAATGGAAAAGGCTATTTAGATGGGGATCCACCTCTGGAGCATTACGCTGGTATTCCATCTATTCAAGGAGCTTAATTTTTCCTGAGGTCCCGTACTGCTGCTTGTACTTTGTCTCTGATTGGTGATGGAACTCTGACCTCTTGCTCTGCTTCTGGAATGTTCACAGCTTCAGTAGTTGTTGAAATATTGCAGCCATCTGTTTTTGGTTTTGACTGGGCTACCTATGATTGCTCCATGTGCACTTTTGCAAAGATTTATTTTTGGATTAAAGTTGTCTATTAGTCGTTTGATAGAGGCGAATGCTGATCTGACTTCATGCAGGGTCTTGTTTTTGTTTATTTGTTGGATCTTGGTATCAGTAGTACGTCATTTCTTTCTTCGGGGCAGGTTTTCAGCTTGTCGTCGTAGGGTGTTGTATTGTTCCTCCTTGGTCCAAATTTGTAGCTTGATGTAATGCGCCAGGTTCCTTTTCGTAACCAACGCCTTGCATTTTTTGAACCTTTCTCTGGCCGGTGCAGTTACCGTATCTATTACTGTCTTCTGCATGTTTTCGATGTCATGACTACTTATTGTACTTTCACTGCGAGGATATATTGATGCAATTTTCCAACGCTAACATATATGTGGAAGTTACTGAGCTATCGTGTAGCTTTTGTATCTGGCACCTTGGGGGAACTAATCTTCCTTATTTACAGCTCTTGGTGATGTGGCATCGGAACTTGACCTTTAAAACGTAGTGGTTCAAATCATAGACAACGCGACGAAGCAAACGCGTGTCGAGTATACTGGTGGCCGCCCGTTTTTGTATGAGAACATGCTCGATCTGGTTAAATGTGCGATCATCTGGGGATGCTAACGTTCTCTATGCAGGAAGTTTGAACGGACCACATTCAATTACTAACCAATAATTTTTACATTTTGTACAGAGTAGTTGGCCTTCGGTCCAAATTGCTATGCTCATTACAGTTGCTGAACTTTTATATACGTTTAGCATATAAAAGTTCAGCTCTGAATTTGCTCTAGACAAAAAAGCTATCGGAGCCATTGCCTGCAAATTTTCCAAAAAGCTGACTTTTTCAAGAGAGAAATCCTGAACTATCCATCTGGTAGGTGGAGGGGTTTTTACTCTTCAGAGCCAGAGGCATGAATGTTGATGATGTCAAAGACTTTTTGACTTTCTGGAAAAAGTGATGGTGGTAAACGATTTCTTAGAAAAGCCCTCCCATATATTTAACATAAATGAAATGGGAAAAGTTGTAACGTCAAAAGTAAAAAAGGACATTCTCACTTTCAACGAAAAAACGAGAGAATGTAACAGCAATTGCGCGCAGTAGTGCAAATGGTAGTTAGACTCCATCTGTGTTGATTTTCAGGCCATTGTAAAAAAAAATTTACAAAGACCAACTAGTCTTGCGTACTGTCTATCCGTCTGTTTGTCTGTCCGTATAAGTTTTCTCATAAACTATTAGAAACCCCGAACTTAATGGAAGGTCAGAAGTGATAATTTCTCAAAAGCTTAGGTCTTGTCAAACATTTTTTAAGGGTATCCCGCTTTATAACGAAGTAGCTGTTAAACACTTTTTTATCAAAGATAGCCAAGTAGAGTATCAAATGAAAGGTCACTTTTAGAATATAAAACAAAAAGTCATTTTATGTACAGTGGGTCCAGGAGGAGGCATAATGTATGAAAAATTTGTGTGATCACACTTTCGCGATCGTTCACCGGCGCGTTGGGAGAAATAAATAACTCGAATTCAAATCCGAATCAATCTACTCTAATTAAAAACGCATAGCCAAACTACGGCACCGCGTACCCTACCGCAACACCGTACTGACAGTCGTGGATTATCGAAACCCTACCCCTTGGCAGCATAGTCTTCTTCGACTTCCATTACTGCTGAAAAAGAACACCTACTGAAAAGCAAGGAGTTAGTTCTGTTTAGCAATTCATTTTAATTTTAGTCTTTTTTTCCAATGCATTTTAATCCTCATTATGGTTAGTCAATATTATTCTTAATGCGCCCCCAGATTGCTTATTTCTCTCAAAATCAATGGCTTTTAGCACTCCTACTACTCCGTTCACTAGTCCATCGGCCAAAATCAATTTTCATAGTCACCACATATGTGTATGGCACCTATTTTGAGATGGAGCTTCTGGGGCAAGCCATATGTCTTTGAAAGTGGTTGAGATTGGATGGAATTTAAAGCTTTCTCTCTTGCCTGAGAGTTGGGCTCCCCAAAAACCTTGTCTCGAGCCATGACTCCGTCGGAAACCATATTCGATAATATTATGCTCATCAACTTGTTTATTATTGTAGTAAAGGAAGATTTTCTTTAGTAAAACGCCTTGAATTTATCAGGGACAAATCATTTTCTGTCATTAGATCAGCCGCCATATTGTTCAATGCACTGGCAAATGCTACATCATCTTTCTTTCGCATTATTGGATTCAACACGAATAGTGTGAAAAGCTCCCATAAGGGGGCATCAGCTAAATTTGCTAAAGAATTTCGCCTGTAATTGGGCTCAAAAACCCAATTATCACCTTCTGGTGTAAGCTGCCTGAGATCACCAACAGCAATTATCGAAATCCCACCAAATAAATCTTGCTTCGAAATATTTGCTGAAGTCAACGATGTATTTGATGCAAAGTGCGTGATCTTACCATAGAGGAACCGTAGAGAACACTTTTCCCAACATCTGCCCCACCGCTTATGAAAGTATACATGGGTGGCGTGTGTTGGGATAGTGTTTCAAAGTAATATGATATATGTAGCAAAAAATCTCACTGGTCATTATTTAAGGAGCGCATTAGTTCCATAAAAGCCACGTTGCTTAAAGACGGAGGCTGCCGAACAAACTCAACCGAGATCTCTTCCCTAATATTAGTAGGCCTAGCTCCAGGTATTGCATCTTTCATCACGTCACCCAATTGGGGCTCACATTCAAATTCTTTAAAGAGTTCATGAGCATTCTCTATTTCCTCTACAAGTACATTATCCACATCCTCTTCAGCCTGCTCAACAAAATACAGAAGGCATTCAAAATCTTCCGGCGTCCCTATGTGATTGAATAATTAATTAGCTATTGTTAGCAATTTCCCCGACATTTTTTTAAAACTTCCTTCTCAGACCTAAAGTAGAGTCTAACAGACCGATTTCTTCATTTCTCCATGGAAAATAAAGCATTAGTTGGCGAAGATAGAAGTCAATATGTTCTTCTGTAATAGAAAACTTGCTGAAGTGGATAATTCTAGGTTTTTGACAGTAGCGAATAAACCTTAAGCCACTTGATAGTTTCACCCATTTGCCGTGATTTTCTTGACTTTCATTTGCTAAATCATCATCCAAAATATCACTCTGGTCTGGTTTTGATGTTGACTTTCCCTGTTTTGAATATGTGAAGAAAGCAGCAAAGGAAGCGAGAAACATGTTTTCGAAATTTTGGCTATTCGGTTTATATAACGGTCCAGCTGTCCATTTTGAAAAATGTCAGTACTATAAGGATCCGATTTTCTGACCTCTTCAACACTTTTCAACATATGAACTCGTTTTCCTGAAATATTTGTATTGATAAAAACTTCACTTTCACTTGCCTTTGATATGGGCATACCGAGCAATGAATAGGCTCCTTGCGCGGAAATTTTTGAGGAATTCACAAAAACGTTTCAAATGCTGCGAAGTGACTCACAAATGGTTTTATTTCCTTACTTTGCCTCTTCAAGTGCAGCTCTTAATAATTTTGACATACCACGATCACCTTATTAATGTAATTCACTATGTGAATAGAGTAAGCGAAAGGATCTAGTATAAACTGTATATCCATGTTAGCCCTACGAGTATGAAGAGATACCACTTTTTTTGAAAATAGATTTATCATCACTTCCTTTGGATCACGCTTCAATAAAATTTTTGCCTTCTTTTCTTTTTCTAATCATCCCGAGAAACTTGCAAGTACTTTAAAAAATCTTCAAAACTTTCAATCTCAACTGGAATATGTTCCAGTTTTTCTCGTATTACCCAGCCGCTCCCAATTCTTGAAGTCCGGCTTGTTTGGATCTAATTCGGTTAGAATTTGAGATTTATCAACAGGGTAGAATGGTATATCGAACTTGCAAGGGCGTCCAGGTCTAGGATGGCATGCATGTGTATGCTTGTGTGTTTGCAAATCAATAAGCTCCTGAGTTAATTGTGTTTTGCTGCAAGATGTTATTTCATCCACAAATTGAATAATATCCTGATAAGATGAAATTGTTTGAGGGTCGAAATATGGTGGATTCTCGAGCAAAATCATCATATGAATATGTAGTGAACCACGATGTTGAAATTCTACTTTGTAGTAAAAATTGCTGATTTTATCATGTTTGAATGGCCAATCAGGAGTTGACCAAGTTTTTTGAGTCCCTGAAAATTTGTATTAAAATAAGCACTGCATATAAAATGATCCACCTGAATTAACCTTGCTTTTCCCATATAAGGAAGATCAGCAGCTTCTGATTCTGTGATCTCTTCTTTATCAACTACTAATTTTATCATTTTGATTAACTCTGGCCATTTTGTTTATGCAGCGGAGAGATTCAAAAGCAAGGTTTGTATACCAAATTGCCTCACCATTACAAGAAGTTTCTTTTTTAGGTCTTTGTAAAAAAAATTTTTTTACAAAGACCTACTAATTTCGCGACCTGTCTGTCCATCTGCGCGTGCGTCACAGCAAGTTTCGTCAGAAACTATAAAAGCTAGAATCCTCAAACTATGTGGAAAGGTCAGAAATGATGGTCTCTCAAAAGTTTAGGTCTTATCAATAATTTAAAACTTTTTTAAGGGTGGAGCCTTTAAAAATTTTTTTTTACTCATCGAGTAGTTGAGTGGGTATCAAATGAAAGATCTTGATTACAACTATTAGAATCTGAGAGAAAAAGGTCACTTTATGCATCAGGTGGAAAATGAACCAACATTTTTGTTCACCCCCTCCCGATTGGACACCTTTGAGCCGAAAAATCTGAAAATAATTACGAAGATGGCTCTTAATAAGTACAAGGATAATAAATACCTCAAAAATACAAATTCACTCAACTTTGTTAATAATAGTATGATTTGTAGAACTTTGTTAATAATAATATGATTTGTAGATTTTACATTTTCGCCCATAAAATCAAAACAGTACCTTTAAACTTGAAATTTTGTAATTATATAGATTGATATAAGATCATAATGCTCATAATAATCATAATTGAGTGAAATGTGACCATTTCAATTGAATGGAATCACAACACAATAACATGTGTTTATGTTTGATACATATTTCAAATTGACTTAGCCACTTTCACTTCCTTCCAATTTTCATGAAAATTTAAGGAATAGTGTCTAATTTAGATATGTTCAATCGGCTGAGCATTCAAAAAAATTATTTAAGCTCCATCAAAATGGCGGCTGCAGTGTACTTATGAAAGGAACTCTGCACCTTTTGCATAAATTGGAACGATTCCATATCCAAGTATTGAATGAATAATTCAAATTATCGATTCACACTACTAGAAAACTTGTTTCAAAAACTATAATGATTACAAAAACTTTCTAGCAGGAGTACTCTCCTGTTTACTCAACTTATTTTATATCATCTATCAAACAACACAACATCCGCATACAGTTTCCGGCAATCATCTTTGTTTTGCAGTTTATAGTACAGTGCTGTTCCATCTCATTCCTATAAGCCTATCATGAACATCTAGAGACAGTCGCGAATATTTTTGCGAACTATCATTGCGCGAAACGTGAACTGGATTCACTTTTCACACGCAACACGCCACAGGCCAAAGAAAATGTTCCGATGGTACTTATTTTGCTCAATACCTCAAAATCCGTGTAGGGCAGGAATGCCGATTGTCTGTCACAAGTGTCAGCGAGCTAGAAACACCGAGCTTAGCTAACTAGCTTCGCTTAACGACCGCGTACGCATGCTTGACGACTAGCATTTGCGGGATCACATGAGGCGGGTTCTTGTCAAAACTACAAAGCTACACTACAAAATATTTATCACGTGTACTCTACTCTACGAGTCGTACCGTTCAATTTTTATTATCCTCAGAAATATTCTATTATGTGTCAATTAAGCTACTCTACAGCAATTCAACATTTTTTTGTCTCTTTAAAGTAAGCGGACGCGGAGGTTTGAGACAAACCCAACATTATAAAAGAATGGAAACTTGACGAATGTAGTTCATTTCAAGCTGGTAAAATAACAAACTAAGCAGTTTCGACACAGTGACCATCTTATCTCTTCAAGAGCAGTCACTCCTAATCACCACGGGGCTGCTTGACTGCTTATGTTTATTTTATTTCCTGATGAAAACTCTATCTCGAATCCGTTACTCTTGGGGTGACATTTTCCAATCATCCGCCCTCTGCTTTGACATCGTAACGAAGTTATTCAAATGGAAGCACATGCATCTCGAAAAAGAAACTAGTTTTCAATACTTGTAGTTATTGGTTCGAGAACAAATCCATAACTGTTCGAGGAAATTCGTTTGATTTTCCAACCACTCAATACGTCACAACCAACGTCACGTGGTATTTCGCCGACAGAGATCTGTCATCTGACCATTGTCAGCTGGTTAGCAAATTGTGTAAGGACGGCAGATTTCTGTCGGGTATCGTGCCGAAATATCGGAGGCAACTACAAACGACGAGCAAACGTGTTAACTAGATATGCTGCGTGAAATGCAAAAGGTGGTTATATTCAACATGTACAATGTACAACAACAAGTGCAACCCATGCCAAAGGAGAGAATACTTCAAAGAACGAAAGCGATCTCCAAAGAAATAGATGCCACATCTCTACCATTTCGCTGCGCGCTTATACTTGAGGTAGAGTAGAGACGCCGCTTTGTTTAGTATTGAAAATTAAAAAAAAGGAATTTCGAGTTTTGACACCTCAAAAGGAACTAATTTTATATTTTTAATTTATTAATATTTTTTTTTTTGTTTTTCTAAAATCTATAGTGTTTTTTTAAACTTGTGGCAATTTTTCCATATTTATCCTATTTAACGGTTGATTTGATTAAACAGCGTATCTGTAGTGACTTAAATTCAATTTTCCATGTATTTTCAAGCATCTGACCCCAATAAGTAATACTGCGAATTGACTGGAATTTATTATACTTCTTCTAACACCTTTAGCTTTTTTTCGAATATTAGTGAATATTTAGAGAAAAATTGATTCCAAAAATATCAAAAAATTTTCATTATTCCTCAAATTACAAAGTAATGGTCTACTTTACCATAACTAAACATATCTGCAACAAAATTTAAAGCTCATATTTGAAATCGGATAAATAGTTTTCAAGATACAAATGATTTATTGAAAATCCATCATCATTCTTCTTAGCTATTACTTTAAGATGGCAATCATGGTTTTTCTGCACCTTTATAAACCTATCTAACTGTGTTGACTAGGAAACTTAGTATCTCCAAAATTATACCGATATTTCCATCGATAATTACTGAATGGAATAACAATACATTTTTCTTCGTTAGTTAACCCTCTGTAGCATAGTGTAGTCTGTAGGCAACATACCGTTCGAACGCCTCCAAAATTATGAGAATTAATTTCTTTCACGCAATCGCTCACTGTAACCCATGGTCTACACTCTGAACTAGCGAACTAGCAGCAAAACACACAACTGTGTCGCGCTACTTGGCGGAAATTGACATTTGTTTGTCGATTTTCGGTGTTTTCGAAAAGCGACGGTTGGTTGTGATCAAAAATAATAAAAAGTTGTGTTGCTAGTTTTGTGAGTGTTATAAATCTTGATAAATTGGAGAGGTAATTGTTTGAACTTTAATATGTAACGTTAATTTAGAACACTTTTCAAGTTTTATTTTGATATTGTTGGCAAAAAGTGTTTGTTGCCCGTAGGCTACATCAGGAAACAAGTGAAACATTTTATTTGATACCTAATATGCTAATTGTTATTGTTTTGCATTTCAGGATGTCTCTTAAACGGCCCCTTAGTGACGAGGAAATAATTTTAAGCGCTAAATGAGTATGCATATAGTGAAGATGGCTTCGGTTTAGATGACGACAGCCTTGCTGATCCGAGTTTCGTTACTGAATATGAAGCCTTCAAAGATGAGCATCCAGAGATAGGTATTGATATGGATTCTAAAATGCAAACTGTAGAAAACCTAGATGAAAGTGCTTTCCGAGCCAGGAAACATACTAAGGAGAAGCGGGTGAAACTAGATTCATGCTGGAAGAGAAAGAGTCTAAAGTTGAGTGCAGAGCAGCTTATGTTTAGGGTACACAAGACCCTAGGTCCTAACCTACTTGAGCTCGATACTCCTGTAAAGTTTTTTCTAACTATTTTCGCATGAACTAATTAAAAAAATTTCTGAGCAGACCAACTTTTATCAGGTGCAGAAAGATACGAACAGCACTTTCCGGATGTATGAGGAGGACCTCAGGCAATTTATAGGAGTGGTGTATCGAATGTCATTCCTCCAGTTACTTAGAGTTACAAACCACTGGAGTCATACACTTGGAACACATAAAATACAAGAAACAATGCCGTTGAACATCTTCGAAATATGAAAAAATTTGTCAAACTTTCAACGATAATAGCAAAGATCTTCCTAGGGGTAATCCAGATCATGATCGGATACACAAAATACGTCTTCAATGAGGCATATGGTAAAGTCCCAATGGAAGAGCGCCTTTGTGTACACGAGCAAATGTGTTCTACTAAGTCACGGAATACTTTGAAGAGATACAATCCTAACAAACCACACAAAAGGGGCATAAAGTGTTCATGTTGAGTAGCGTTTCTGGTTATGTCTATATAACATAAATCGAAACAGGCAAAGAAAATGTTGTCTGACAAGGAGTACCAGACTTAGGCGCCTCATCTAACGTCATCATGAGGTGGTTAGCGAGTCTGATTGCAAGGCACCAGAGCTTCAAACTCTATTTCGACAACTATTTTACTTCCCTTCGTCTAATGGAATATCTAGATAAAGGAGGCATTCTCAGTCTTGGTGCTATGAGAAGAAATAGAATACCGAATTGTACGAGTAAGCTGTCATCAGGAAAAATAGTTATGAAAAAAGAAAGAGGCTTTTTAGAAGAATACGTAGCTGACGTCAACGGGATCGATGTGTTAACTGTCGCATAGAAGGATAACAAAATTGTCAACATTGCTTCCACCTTTGCTGGGCAAAACCCTGAAACTGATGTTCAAAGATGGAACAAACAGAACTCAATGTATGCAAACATAAAGCGGTCAAATGTGATTGGAGAGTATAATCGCCATATGGGTGTCGTTGGTCTGCTTAAGAGTTTAATGGGGATATACAAAATACGTTTGCGAAGCAAAAGATAGCTCATGCGACTTTTTTATCATTATTTGGATCTCATGGTGGCCAATGCATGACTATTTTATAAAAGGA
The DNA here is from genome assembly GCA_963969285.1 of Odontomyia ornata. Lineage (NCBI taxonomy): Eukaryota > Metazoa > Arthropoda > Insecta > Diptera > Stratiomyidae > Odontomyia > Odontomyia ornata. Next base: position 70,362,578 of record OZ017739.1, read on the forward strand.
TTGCTAAATACAAATATATTCAATCAAGCTGTGTATTACCAGCAGATTTTTTGTTAAACCCAAATTATTTAATTTGTGATCGCTGGAGAGCGAAATTCAAGCCAAAAAGCAAAAAAGGACCTGCTCAGCATGTACCTCCGAAAGCAGTTCGACAAGACCAAATTGGACATTGGCTGCAATGGTCTGATAAGAAAATCAGATGCAAGTTTCCAAGAACCAAGAATTACTTCAAAAACTGTCATCTTTCGTAACATGTTCTGCAGTATTTTAAATTTTGACCTCTTGTTTCAGTGTTGCCTAAGGGCAACACTCCTTATTTTGTAATTTTGTTTCCAAATAATAAAAAAATATAAAATCCAAAAATACGTGTATTTTTTGGTTTTTTTATCATCTTCAATTCAAAAATTCAAATAAATCCCTTTTTATGAGTGAAAGAGGGTTAATGTTTCAACATCGTCCAGAATTTGCTGTAAAATTTTAATATTAGGTTACCTAAACGAAAAAAGACGACTAGGTTACCTAAACGAAAAAAGACGACTAGTTTTGCGGTATTCTTTCCTAGTTATCGAGCTCTCAATAACCAATAAAAGTGCAGGCTTGTGTGGGTATCTTAGTGTTTCTTATTTTTATTTTAGTACTCGTACATTTTCAAAGCATGTTTTCAGCAATCAATTTATCTTACAAAGGACTGTTTTTTTTTTGGTTTTTAAAATAATATTTAATTTCCATTTAGAATAAATTTCTGGTTCTTGTATAATTCACTGAACATTTTCTTGAATTTAGATTAAACACAGACATGAATTGGTAATCATGAATTTATTTCGTTTGTTCCATTGTCTTCCTTATACTCTCACTTCCTCTGTAGCGTTCTTTTGTTTATATAGATGGCCCAGCACAGGTAAAAACTGTCCCAATAAGAAAATACAACACTCCGTGTAAGATGACTCTCTATCAATTAAAAGATATCTGCAACTGTGTTAAATAATGTGGCATGACAGTAGTACAACATTTTCTTTTTAGGGTTTTGTAAAATAATTTTACAAAACCCTACTAGTTTCGCGACCAGTCTGTCCGTCTGTCCGTCTGTCCGTCTGTCCGTCCGTCCGTGTGTCACAGCAGTTTTTCTCGGAAACTACTTAAGCTAGAAACATCAAATTCTGTATGTAGGTGTAAAGTGGTGATCTCTTCAAAGTTCAACTACAAAAAAATTGTATAAGGTATTTAAGGGGGGCCTCCCCATATAGGAGAGTGACCCCCCGAAAAAAAATTTCATTGAAGGTACCCAATATAGGTATCAAATGAAAGGTCTTGATGAGAACTTTTCAAAACAGGTCTTAGTTTGGCAAAATTTGCTTCGAGGGGCGCACAGGGAGGGGAAATACACGAAAAATTTGTGTCCCCCCCCCTCGCGATTGGACACCTTCCATCCGAAAAATCTGACAAAAATCAGGAATGTAGGCCTTGGTAAACACAACAACAACAAATACGTTAGAAGTCGCAATTCACTCAACTTTGTCAGTAATAGTATGATTTATCGATTTTATGTTTTCTTGAATAAAATCTCAACGGTACGCTTAAATTCAGTACGTAGATGTATACTTATAAGGTTAATCTATCCTGAAAGTTTCATAAAGATTGAATCATATTTAGCGAAGTTATAGCGGTTTGAATTTTCCTGTATTACTATGGAACAATATGCGCTGCATTTATTACTATGGCAACATATGGCTATGGAACAACATGCGCTTTTTACCGACTCAGACACTACAGTCTTGCTAGGATTTGCATGAAAATTTCAGGAATGATAGGTGTCATGTGTATCTTTGAGAATTGGTTCAGCTAGTGGTATCAGTAATTGTAAAACAAAATTGTGGCTGTGTTTAATGCGAAGATTGAATAATTTTGAGTTATTTTTTCCCAACTTCAACGTTTAAGGTGCATGCTTTGAACACTTGATTCAATTTAATGAATGACTGAAGATGAGTACCTACAATTAATGCTCATAAGTGAAACAAGTCAAGGAGGTGGGAGAGAGCTCCTAGCAAAAGGGTTTTGTAACCATTCTAGGATTTGAAAAAATTGGCCATTAATCGATGATAACAGTACAGGAGAGTGGCCCCTGAAAAAAAAATTCATCAAACATAGCCGATATGAGTATGAAATAAAAGTTTTCACGGGAGCTCTTCAAAACAGTTGTTAAACTGTCAGTTTTTGCTACAGTGGGGACACAGGGGGGAATTACATGAAAAATGTGTTTCCTCCGTCGCGGATGGACATCTGAAATAATTACCAAGGGAGATATTTATGACCAAAAACCTCAGAAGTTGAAATTCGTTCAACTTTGTTAATAATAGTATGATCTTCGTATTTCATATTTTCTCCAATAAAATCGTCTTTGACATGTTTCTTGATTTGATTCGATCTGGTGACTGCATTTTGTAAATTGAATACAAAACCCTTCTGACATGAGCGTGGGTCTCTTTACCCAACTTGTTTTCAGTATATTCGTTTTTCTCCTTTACACTTTAAGTACTCTTTACTTATCTAGCATTCTTAATAAATAGCTGAAAATATAATGCTGTAAGCTGGTTTCGAACTTCTTTAATCCTAACATTCAACAACTGCATTTACAGAAATAATTTCTTTCATCTGTTAATCATTAAAAAATCTAAGAGAATTCTAGGGAAAATTATTTAAAATAAATCAAATTTACTAAGTCTCTAGTTAATTGCTACCTCATTATATCAAGACACTTCCGTATTAGACACAAATGTTATTTTAATTCTACTCAACTCTATATGCTATAAATTCAATGCACGTTCCAGCTTGCAACGTATTAGACAATAACCACCTCATTTCTAATTAATTATTGAAATTTTCATTTAGACTTGGAATCAAGTACGGAAAATACGCCATGCAACAGACAAATATCAGGCAATGTCCTCCGAACATATGTTGCAGTTAATAGACGAAAGGAAATGATACCATAATTAGATCAATTTGATAGCATTATATACGAGTAGTATGTCTGTTAAACGATGACATAGGGAAATTATTGAATCTGGTATACATACACAAGCGTTGTATATCAACATATCCGTATATACCTCTAGTCTTTATTCATTTCTTTTCATGAGAACAGAATATCTAGATATGTATAGTATACTCGTATTCATCATAAGCACACATAAATCCATCTGAACATTTCCTAGATACCAGTAACTAAAGAAAGCTACTACACATTGAATTGCTGGTGGAAATGTTGAATAACAAAGAAACGTTTCCTCAAGATAGAAATGGAATAATTCCTGAGTGGAGAATGTAAGAAATGTCCAAGGAACGAGGAAATCAAATCTGACCCTCTCCCAGTCATTCGGAGCAAATGAAGCGGCGACCTTAAAAGGAGGAAAGAATTGTTATTTTAAAATGTTATCAGACTAAGCATGAATGGCGTTGGCACTTTTTCATTTTTCTACATTAGCACTCATTGAAAGTATCATTACCGGTTTACATAAAGATGATAACCAAAATATTAACAGGTACAAACACTCGAAGCTCTTGCACGGAATAATGAGAGCGACTTAGAAGATGATAACATTTGTAACGTTGGTTCTAGTGAAATGGCAGCGGATGAATGGTACTATTTCGGATGGGGAGCAGGAAGTGAAGAAAATGCGGATTTTTAAATATCATTCTTTGGTTTAGGAACACATAAAAATAAATTGCATTCGGAATAGATAAAATTCAATGAGCAATCGTCCACGGGTGTTGTTGTCTTGTCCTTGTGATTGTCTATTTATTTTTATCTTTGCAGAATTTCCATTGAAATAGCCACATTAAAATGTGTAATAATTCTTCTTGAGCATTTAGCCGATGTCTACGACGACTTGGAGGAAATGAATTTGGATTGAAAATGAAGTACTCGAGCGTTATTAGAGAATAAAGCTTTTAGATCAGATAAAGCTTATCATCTTTGGATAAGATGCATTAGCCGAATCCTCAAAATGGTGCAATAGATAACAATTGAAGGCTTAAATTGGTAAAACCAAAACTCTCAACGTAAGCTTAAAATAAAGTATAGCACAAATCAATACTTAATATTCTTTCAAGGTCTTTGTAAAAATTTTTTTACAAAGACCTACTAATTTCGCAACCTGTCTGTCCGTCCGTCCGTCCGTACGTCTGTCCCTGCGTCACAGCTAATTTCCACAGAAACTATAGAAGCTAGAATGCTCAAACTTTGTGAAAAGGTCAGAAGTGATGGTCTCTCAAAAGTTAAGGTCTTAACAAAAATTTGAAAAATTTTTAAGGGGGTCCCCCTAATAACGTTTTTTAATCAAAATCAGTGGGGTATCAAATGAAAGGTCTTGATTAGAACTTTTAGAATCTGAAATAAAAAATTCATTTTATGAATTAGGGGGTCCAGGGGAAGGCAAAATGTACTTAAAAATGTGTGTCCCCCCCCCCTCGCGATTGGACACCTTTGAGCCGAAAAATCTGAAAATTATCACGAACGTGGATCTTTATGAGTACAAGGACAACAAATACCTTAGAAATCGAAATTCCCTCAATTTCGTTTATAATAGTATGATTTGTAGATTTTACATTTTTGCTTATAAAATCAAAACGGTACCTTTAAACTTCTTGAAATTTTTCTATTACATAGGCTGATATAAGATATATACAAGTACGTTCACAAAATTCAATTGAGATCGAATCATAATCAAGTGAGTTATAGCCATTTCAATTGTATGGAATTACAACAATAATAACTCGGGTTTATGGTTGATACAGGGTTTTCCAATAAGATTTTGATATCAAAAGAAAAATGCCATTTTTTAATATGAATGATCGGACGTTTATTTCATTATAAAGAAGAACGTATGCCGTTAATAGCAAAAAATAACATCAGGGTAATAACCACCACGACACGCTTACAGGACCATATCCTTTACATGAAATGTTCCGTAACCAAATCGCAAAGTGGCTGCCCTATCTCCTCAATAGCCTCACAAATTCCATCTTTGAGGTCTTGAATCGACGCTGGGCTGTTGGGGTAGACCTTTTCTTTCACGTGGCCTCAAAGGAAGAAGTCGCAAGGTGTTAAATCACAAGATCTATTCAAAATAACACCTCTTATATTATATACGAGGTGTGTTCAAAAAATATCGCGAATTTTGTTTTTTTTTCAAAAATTATTTATTTATTCATGAATATCTATTTTGTCCCCTTCAAAGTAATCCCCATGAGATATTATACACTTGTGCCAACGGTTTTTCCAATCTTCGAAGCACTTCAAAAAATCATTTTATTTTAATCTTGTTCAGCTCCTCCTTCGATGCCGTCTTTATCTCGTCAAGCGTAGCGTAACGTCGTCCTTTCATGGGCCTCTTCAGTTTAGGAAACAAGAAAAAGTCACAGGGGGCCAGATCTGGGGAATACGGTGGCTGCGGCCTCATTAGTGTGTTGTTTTTGGTCAAAAAGTCGCGCACAAGCAACGATGTGTGAGCAGGGGCGTTATCGTGGTGCAAAAGCCAATTTTTGTTCTCCCACAAATCCGGGCGTTTCTGGCGGATTGCTTCGCGCAAATTGCGCATAACTTGCAGGTGATATTCCTTATTGACCGTTCTTCCCTGTGGCAAGAACTCATGATGCACCACGCCCCTGCAATCGAAGAAAACTGTCAGCAAAACTTTCACATTCGACCGAACTTGGCGCGCTTTTTTCGGTCTTGGTTCATGCGGCAGCTTCCATTGAGATGATTGAGCTTTGGTTTCCATGTCATAACCATAAACCCACGATTCGTCACCAGTTATGACCCTCTGGAGCAAATTTGGTTCGTCGCGGACAGAGTTTAACATCTCATTAGCAATGTTCATGCGTTGCTGTTTTTGGTCGCAATTGAGCAATTTTGGTACGAATTTCGCGGCGACCCGTCTCATGCCCAAATCGTTGATAAAAATCGAATGGCACGAGCCAATCGATATGTTTAGGTCCTCAGCAACTTCTCTAACGGTGATTCGACGATTGACCAATACCATTTTCTCCACTTCATTAATTTTTTCGTCTGTTGTTGAAGTGCTCGGGCGTCCGGCACGCTCTTTGTCGTTCACATCTTCTCGGCCTTTTAAAAACATTTTGTACCACCGATGAACGTTGCTTCGGTCCAAGGTAGCTTCTCCGTATGCCACAGTCAACATTCGGAATGCATCCGCGCACTTAATTTCGTTTTTCACACAAAATTTGATACACGTTCTTTGATCCATTTTTTGAATAAGTAAAAATTGAAGACGATTGAAAACACGTGCAAGTAAAGCAGCTATCACCAATTAAGTGAACATTCAAAATGGCCGAGCTTGTCGGCATAAGTGACAGACATGAGTACCAACATAATGCCACAAAAAAATCGAAATTCGAATATACGTAACCCGCGAAATTTCAAAATTCGTGATACTTTTTGAACACACCTCGTATATTTAAAATTGACTTAGGCACTTTTATTTTCTTTCAATTTTCATGAAAATTTAAGGAATAGTGTTTAACTTGAACATTTACAATCGGCTGAGCATTCAGAAAAATTATTTTAAGCTGTGCATCTTTTGCATAAATTTGAACGATTTCATATCGAAGTATTGGACGAATAATTCAAATTATCGATTCACGGCATTAGGAAACTTGTTTCTAACCCTAGGATGTTTACAAAAACCTTCTGGTAGGAGCACTCTCATACCTGCTCAACTTGTTTAATTCTGATAAGACTTTAGAGGTATTGTGATGCATCAGGAAATTAGGCAATTTTCTTTTCTCAGACATCTTCGGCAGTGGCGACGCAAGGCCAAACATTTATGTGGACAAGGTAAGCTCCGCGAGGCCCTACAATGACACAACTGGAAGAGTATCATGGAAATCAAACAATTAAAGCAGATTTTTTTATTCATACAAAAGCACACATTTTCACTTTAACATTAATAAATCAGAGCCCCATCAGCAAGTGTTTTCTCAACGTGAGTTAAAATTGAAAAAAATCGATAATTGGACACTTTATACTACTTTTACATATCGGCGAACGGAAGTTTATTGTCTGATTATACTATTCCTGCTCTTTCAAGATGATACCACTTGCTGACTAGACTTTAACAGTGAAAATTAAATAAACAGACATTTTCTACTTTTTGCCTTACTAAACTCCTTAATCTCATTCTTCCTCTTATCACTGCGGCCCCTCTCGGGCCTTTGCTTCCTGCAAATAGCACCTCCAACTGTCTCCGTCTATTGACCACGTCCTCCAATTCCTAAATCTGAGCAGCAATGAACTGTCTTCGTCAGTCGAGTCAGACCTGCATTTCCTCGGTTTCCTCACTGGTCTCCGACCTTTAGTTCTTCCAACGAACATCTTTTTGGGTATCCGTTGTTCGACCATACGATCCATGTGGCCAGCTCATTGCAGTTTCCACAGCCTTACAATCGTTGAGACCTCCGGGTCGTCAAAAATTGCATACAGTTCATGGTTGTATCGAATTCACCATTGGTCCCCGGTCTAGCTTTGCTCCGATTATTCGCCTCAGGACCCGTCGCTCAAATGCGTTCAATATATTTGCGGATGCTTGAGTTAGGATCCATGTTTCACACCCATAGCATAACACAGGTCCTATCACATATTTGTATTTTCGGAGCTCTGTTTTCCTGTCTATGCAGCTGGTCTTCAAGATCGTCAAAACTGAATAAAATATTTTATTTGCGAGCTGCATTCTTCGGCGAATCTCGTCTCTTTCATGGCCAATTTATACAAATTCGCTCACATTTTTGATACTGTATTCGCCTGATATTTTGTGCATTTGAGGTATTTTTCCTCGACTGCGTCATGAGCTTTGTTTTATTTTCATTGAATTGTAGCCCTACTAGCTTTGCTACGCTGTCGAGTTTCTGGAAGAATTCTTTGGCAGTTGTTAATGACCGTGACAAAATGTTGATGTCGTCTGCATAGGCTTCTACTTGGCTCAACTTGTATAGTAATGTACCTTGCATATCGACAGGTAGCTTCTTTATGACGTACTCCAGAGCCAAATTGAATAGCAATGTGGCCAGCCCATCTCCCTGCTTTAGTCCGATATTTGTGCCAAAGGCATCGGTAAGTTAGTTATTGATGCGGACATGGGAGGTCGTCGACGTCATTTTCATTTTGGCGAGATGGACTAATTTTGCTGGGATGCCAAAGCAAAGCATTATTTGGTACAGTACGTTACGATCAATACTGTCGTATGCTTGCTCAAAGTCAACGAAAATTCGGTGTTTGTCTATGTTGAACTCTCAGCATTTTTCAAGTACGTGCTTGACTGTGAACAATTGGTCTATTGTCGATCTACTTGCTCTAAAACCACCTTGATACTCCCCAGTAATACTGTTGGCGTATGATCTGATTTTTTTTTTCTAAGATTTTTGAAAATATTTTCTATGCCGTACAAAGTAGTGATGTGCCTCTATAATTTTCGCACTGTAGCTTGTTACTTTTTTTTGTAGATAGGGAATATTATTGATTGGCTCTACTTGTTTGGCATATGTTCTTGTTGCCAAGTGTGCTGGATGACTTTGTAAATAGCTTTAGGAATAGTGCTGCCACCACACTTGATGAGCTCCACTGGAATCCAATCAATGCCCGGCGCCTTATCATTCTTTTGGGCTTTGTTGATGGAACTAACTTCATCAAGAGTTAGTGGCTCTCCGCAGACATCCATAGGCTCCAATGTACTGGAGCTATGCGGAGGATTAAGGAGGTTCTTAAAATATGATGCCCATCTTTCCTTAATCTTGGTTTCATCAGCAATGGTATTGCCGATGTCATCACGACAGAGCGTGGTTTTGGGCTGACAACTATGTTTCAGGCTTTTCACTACCTTGTATGCTTGTCTTGTGTTGTTGCTCGCTAAACTTACATCTACTCGTATACTCCTCAATTGGTCGTCATAGTATTTTCTTTTCTTAATCCTAATTATCTTATTCACTACTCTTCTGAGATTTTCATAGTCTTCTCTCTTCATCCTGATTTTTCTACCTACGTATTCCTTGTATGCCGAATTCTTTTTATCTAATGCATTCTGGCACTCATCATCAAACCAATCATTCCTCTTGCGCTGGGCTTGATGTCCAATTGTCTGTTGTGCCACGGTCCTAATAGCCGCTTTCACTTGCATCCAGAATTCATTGCTCGTCTTGAACGATGCGTCTGATAAGATGGGAGCCATGAGGTTGTTGAGGATCTCCGTAAAATTTTTGGCCACAGGTGCAGTTTAGAGCCGTTCAATGTCAAATTTTCGTAGCGAGCTGGTCTACGCCGAATATGCCTTTGACATACGATATCGATAGCTTAATTTGATCAAGTAATGATCTGAGTTATAATTGGCTCGCCGGTATGTACGAATGTCAAGTATGATCGATCTGGTTTTGTGTGTTGCCATCAGTTGATATGTAGTGAATAGATAAATTCAAAGTCCATGAAGGACTGCAGCGATGGTCTGCTGCCTCGGCAGAGGAAGGTGAAGATATCCGCCGAGAATGCCCTTGTCTGGGGACGCGTGAATGCGCTGGCAGGCTAGCATTGCGGTTTCGTGGGGCGGGTTCATTCCCCCAGCACAAGGACCCACTACAAAAGAATTTCGCAGTCACGAATTCCTGGGGTCAAAAAAAGAAAGGCGACCGAAGTCGCAAAAATTGTAGGCAACCATACCGAGAGAAAATGACTTGTTCAGAGAATAAGTGAAACAAGGGCATTCTCGGCGGATATTTTCACCTTCCTCTGCCGAGGCAGCAGACCATCGCTGCAGTCTGTCACGGACTTTGAAATTAGCTATTCACTACAGATACCCAGGTTATTTTATGAATGCGTCGATGTGGAAAGCAAGTCGAACATATGACTAGATTTCTGCTACATGCAAAATTAATCAGGCGCTGGCTGTTGTCACTTGTTTCATCGTGGAGGCTATATTCTTCAGTCGTTCCCCGATGACATAGTTCTTTGCCAACGTTAGCGTTGAAATCACCCAGATTTATTTTTGTGTCGTTTGTAGCCAATGGGTCGGCCAGTCTTTCCAGTTGATTGTAGAACGTTTCCTTTATTTCTTCGTCCTTTTCTTCGGTCGGGGCGTGAACATTTATCAGCCATATTTTGGAAAAAAGCGCTTTTATACGGATCGCACACAACCGTTCATTGACTGCCTTAAAATCAATAACGTGCGATTTGAACTCCCTATCGACAATGAAGGCAACTTTTGAATATTGTGTGCGATCTCATGTCGTGAATGTCGTTTCCAGTTCAATTCGTTTCCTGGATTGCCAGTATTTTTAATTGATATTGACTGGCCTGTTGTAAACAGTCCTTAACAGCGCCATGGCAATTGAGTGATCTGACATTTCAGGATCCAATGCTATAGTCCTTGTTTCGTTTGCAAGTTCGTTGCCGTGATTCCAATCCATTCCGAGGCCTGTTGGTAGGTTTCGAAACATTTTAAGGTTTTCCAGGGACGGGAAGTTAGTCCGTCCCCCAACCTCCGTTCCGGTGGCATTGTTATTACTCCGATTTCGTTATCAGGCGCGGGAGATTCACCTTCACCCTCTTGTGCCTCCACAAAGGAGGCGTAAGTTGGATTTAGTAGCAGAGCTGTAGATGTATTTACAGTTATCAGCATTTCTCGGCATTTAACGTCCCATTATTGGGGGAAAACTCCTTAATAATTTCATCGTATTCCAACTTAGATGCTATATTAACCTTAATGGATAAAACTCCTAACACTGAAATTCTTTGCTGACCCATTGTATTTCTTAAAAAGTTTTTAATAAGTTTTAATTCAGAAAAGCTCCTTTCAGCGGAAGCTGTACTTAAAGGTATTGTCAATAAAATTCGAATCACATATCAATGTTTTGGTAAATTTCCTTTAAGTTATCCTCGGTTATGTATTGAAGCAGCTGTTTTACGTCTCCGATGCAGGCGGGTAAATTCGCTATAATTGCTTGTAGTTCTTCATACAATTCATAAGATTGGATTGTCACTACTCTCACCCATTTGAAGGACTGTGGCTAAGTCTTGGCAATGTTTTAATAAACGCTCTTTGCAAATATTTTTGAGTTTGCTTGAATCATAGAGGAAACCGAAATCTGAAAAATGTTGATCCGAATATGTAAATCTTGTATCCACATTGCTCATTATGGAATTAATCATAGTATTAATTAATTCTGTTTTGAAACGAATTTTGGGAGACTGTATGGGTTCATCTCTACTTTCATAAGCGAACATCCTTTTCTTTTTGGCTAGCCTTTTGTTTTTAAATTCTTTTTGGAAGATATAATTACTTTTATCAATAAATCGATGAGTGTCAGATAAGCATTGTTCAAATACAATTCGACGATATTCTTTGATCCAGTCACAGAACGTAAGCAAATGAACAAGGGCAATGCTTAAATGGACTTCTACGGATTGCTATCATTTGCTTATGATATTCACTTGCGATAATATTGCGAACCATAAATCTAACGATACAATAAACTCTAACCTGAGAATTTTATTAAGAACTAAATCAAAATCACTAAATGTATCGGATTTTTCAGTGGGATTTGTTAAGCTCTCGATACATTCAACAATATCATCAAATTGGAATAATATGGCTTTAACTGCTGCGATCTTGCTTTCTCATCCTTTGGCTGATAAATGTTTTAAAGTAGACTTTAATTTACCTTTGATAAGCTCCCAGCGTATGCTTGACCTTGCAAATAACAAATAAATTTTTTGAATACAACAATAAAAATGTTTCTGTTGCCACTGAAGAATTAGCTGTATCTACTAACAGCAGGTTCCAACTATGACAACCACAAGGTGTAAAAAATGCCCGCGGATTAATATTCAAAATTCGAGTTTTAACTCCGTTTTTTATGCCTACCATATTCGCAACATTTTCGTACCCTTTGCATCGACAATTACAAATATCGAATCGATTTTTTCCTAATTCTTCAAGTATTGCAATTGTTAGGTAGTCCTCAGCTGACTCAGAAACAACATGAAACCCAATAAAATGTTCTTCTATTTTACCGGTTGTTATGTTGCAAAATCGTAATATGACAGGCATTTGTTCAACTCGACTATACTCTCCTGTGCAGTCAAGTAAAACAGAGTAATACAATAATTCGCCTCTTCTACTCTTCGAATCACATCTCCGGCCACTCTTTTCGCCATTAGCCTTATCAACTGATTTTGAATATCGTGGCTTAGATAATGTGTTACAAGTTGTCGGTCATTGATACGTTTCATGTGTTTTCGAAGTGTGGGATCATATTGAGAAAGCAATTTGAATAAGTCTATGAAGTTGCCGGAATTCTCACCACTTTGCCCTCTGAATGCCAAATTATGTGAGGCTAAGAAGTTAATGATGTCAATTAATCTTTCAAATAAATTGTACCAATGCTATTGAGATTCATGAATTGGCCTTTCGTTTTCTTTACCTATTGTTTTCCCATGCCTAACTTGCTTCTCAAATGTAAGCCATTGAAACACAAATGACATTCTCGTGTTTTTGTGAAATATTTGTTGTGTTTCCAGTCACAGCATCCTCCCTGAAACATCTGAGTTTGAGAATTGCTTAAAAAGTCTACACGGAAAACAGTAAACTTATTTTTGATAACTAGAATAAACCAGCCAGTGACGATATTGAGTTTCGCCATTAATAAGTCTTCAAAAAAATAAAAATGAGAAAAGTGCCTACGATCGTCATTTTTGGGAAAACCATTATCGCTGTTATTTCGTGGCTGCATTGGGCCACTTTGAAAAATATTATAACGCTGAGAATCAGTAAGGGGAAACGACCACATTCCTGGATCAGAACTAATAAGCGTTTCTTTGAAAATGTCGCTTTCATCACTGTTAATTGACTGAGAACTTATTTGTTGTTCAGGAATTCTGCTCTCGACCTCAGATTCTGATTGGGTAGGGCTTGATGCTATTTCTACTTCCGACTGTAGCTAGCTACTCAATACATCTAAAGTAATTTTCAAATTGAATGAAACATTGGCTATTGCAATATCCGACGTCAAAGAAATCAATTCATCTGATTTTTTCATGCTATGAGATGTTGTTTTTTGAGGTAATTCATCTATACTGAACATAAAGCCCGATCTGAGCTTTCTTCTGTCTTTTTGCGGACCCGAATTCCCATTTTCTAACAATATCTCTACCTCTCTTGGCACCTAGGCGTGACATGACAAATGCCGTTTAACGTATATTAAACCTATTAACAATAATAATAGTTCGGCTTTTACGTACATACCCACAGTCGCTCCACATGTCTACAGTTAGTTTATGTAAAATTACCTTAAATAGTTCACTGAAATTCTATTCAAATAAATTGAGCTGATCAACAATCACTACGTATTAATTTCATAGTTATTATTTTCAAATCTTCAACATAATATTACTCATTCTCACTCACAATAAAATAATAGAAATGCTTACAGTACTCTGCTTTGTTTCGCGAGCCATGGAGAAAGAGTGAGAATCAACCAAAATCAGAATCGCTTACAGGTATGGAAGTTCCTTGATAGCCGTTGCCATGTTCAACGCATCTGGCCTCGCACATGAATATTCACTCACGATTCTTTCTTAAAAGTAGCGGGGGGATGGAAATAACCTTATTGTCGATTCAAACTTGTTTTGGTAAATTTGCCATTGTCCTTGGATCAAATTAGATGGCGCATCACGTATTTCTTACATAGAACGAATGGACCGGTTTCTTTAGTCCGTTGTTAAGTATTGACTAGGATACACTGCGACTTATGATGGTGGGTACATTATGTGTAAAACATAAAACTTTGCGCATGATGAGTTGCATAAAAATTGCATATTCTGTGAAGATAAAAAGGTGCTCCCACAGAAAAGAAAACTCATTCTTTATATTGTTTTAAGGTTGATATTGATTACTGCAATGAGGTGCTTGCCCATTATGCAAATTTCCCAGCCCAAACATTTAGTGAGATATGCATATGTTAGTAAATGCCATCGGATACATCTTTCGAGCTTCACAGAAGTGTGCTAGCAATCTACAAAAGGGTCAAGGAACCCAATAAGCATAATTAATTATAAGTTACACTAGGACTGTAGCTATTACACCCAAAGTAGTACTCGTATTAAAGACAAATCATTGGAGTTATTTGTTTTTGAGCGCCAATTTGTTTGTTGCGATGAAAAACATTTAGTGCGCCTCGGATACGTCTTAAAGCCTCTTAAATTCCTCAAGATATCATAACCTGTTCCATATTATAACGCACAAAGCTCTTTGAATAGAAGAATTGCTAGAATAATACTTCGCCAGTTGCCATGGCCACATATTGCAGATTTTTTTGTTTTTTGTAGTAGGGAAGTGAATGCACATTTATGCACAGAGTACGAGACTCCAATATTGCAAAAAAATGACTGGACTACTCACTAAACACCTCCCCTGTCAACCTGAGAACCCAGCCTGGGACCGTTTGACACATTACTTCGGGCCACGTCTCGTTTTGTTACACCATGAGGCACCTTCAAGCTGGTGGATACTTCTTCTAGCGGGAGGGGAGAGGGAAAGAGGAAGTGCCAGACAAGTGATCCCTCAGCCCCAAGGTCCCCGGCTGCTGTGAGTTCCTTTTATCTTCCACCTGGATCCATTTGTCAATCGATTCGAGCAACACCGCAACTTATTATCCGGGATGAGCTTCTTGCAGTCTGTCCCATTTTTTGCGAGCAAAAAATGTGTGGCAGGCATTGTCTTCCTCTCCTGGGCAAAGCCGACAATCGGGGGACCGTGACTTGTGCAGGTAAGACTGAAAACACCCATGCCCACTCAAAAGCTGGGTCAATTTAGTCACGGCCTCACATCCGGGATGAGGCGCACAGTCCACCTTCCCTTTGTGCAATTCACGCAAGACTGTTGTTGAGTGCGCGCTGTCTCTCTTTGGGGGCAACCATCTCCCTCTCATCCTCGTTTCGACGCAAGTAATTAGCGTGGCGCTCTCTAGTAAGGAGGGCAACAGGTATCACACCTACAATAGCTCTCACCGCCGAATCAGAGACTGTTGGGTACGAAGATGCAGTGCTCAATACTCTTCTTCTTTGTACCTGTGATAAACGTTTTCAATATACCTCCTTGCTGAGAGCGTCGCCTCACACTTCTGCTCTGTACAGTAGAACTGACCCTACAGCACTCATCAAGAGGCGTTTTCTTGATAGGCTGGGTACCCCTACATTAGCCATAAGTCGACTCAGAGTCGATATTCCCGAAGCAGCATTCTCAGCCGTTGCCCCGATTTGCTCAGAGAAACTTATCTTCGAGTCGATCAGTAGCCCCAGGTACTTCACTGCTGGCTTCAATTCGATTAATATGTCTCCAATACTGATCATCCTTACTCTAGGAATTCTCTTTTTTGTCAAGATGGCCACTTCGGTTTCCTCCAGAGCTAAACTGAGCCTTCGAGCAGTCATCCAGTCTTTCACGTGGCGCATTAGCATACCTAGCCTAAGTTGCGCTTGCTCAATGGTGCGTCCAGCGACTAGAGCCGAAATATCATCCGCATAGCCGATCAAGTGCGACTCATCTGGCATATCCAGTCTCAAAGGCCCGTCGTAAGCCACATTCCACAGGTCCGGACCAAGAATAGATCCCTGGGCAACACCGGATGTGACTTTCATCCTTCGTTGGCCCTGTGCTGTGTCATAGAGCAGGCTTCGGTCCTTTAGGTAGTCCCTCAAAAGCCGCATTAGATATTCTGCAACTTGAAAAGAGTTTTCCAGCCTATCCAGAATGTCCGCCCATCTAGCAGAGTTGAAGGCATTCCTGACGTCGAGTGTCACCAACAGGATGATCCGTCACTTGGCACGACTATATGCCTCTGCCTTTTGGACCACGCTCACTACCTCTGCAATCGCAATCGGCCTTCAGTTCTCCCAACAAATACTTTCTTGGGTATCCGTTGTTCGTCCATACGATTCATGTGTCCAGCCCATTGCAGCTTCCGCAGTCTTACAATCCTTTAGACCTCCGGTTCGTCAAAAATTTCATACAGCTCATGGTTGTATCGAATTCGCCATTGGTACCCGTCAAGCTTCCTAACTATTATTTGCTTCAGGACCTGTCACTCAAGGAGTTCAATATATTTGCGGATGCTTGGGTTAGGGTCCATGTTTCACACCCATAGCATAACGCAGGTCTTATCACAGATTTGTGTACTTCAAGCTTTGTTTTCCTGTGTATGTAGCTGGCCTTCAAGATTTGTCTCATTGCTTACACATAAATATCCTGACTCGGCATCCATCAAGACCAAGCTGCACTGGGGTTTTTGAATGTACAGAAGCTGAAACTGCAGAAACAACATCTACATCTGTTTAGACAACACCTCCAGCTTCCAACAATGTTGTTTCAACATATCCAGATTTCAACGTGGTATTGCATTGGGTTCAAATGGATAAAAACCCTTAGCTCTGAATCCACTCACAGCATTCCCAACGCAAGTGGCTTTAAGCCATGCTTTATCAATGACTTTATCAGCTTGATATCTAAAAAAATCTCGGCTGCTTTGATTTTGCATCCACGTTTGCGCTTCTTGATTAAAGTAGGCTTTAAATGGCCGAAAAAAACTCCTACCTAAAGGCTGGAGAGCATGTGATTAAAGTAGGCTTTAAGTGGCCGAAAAAAACTTCTATCTAAAGGCTGGAGAGCATGTGTGCAATGACTAGGTAGATACATAAGAATAATGTCATTATCGTCAGCAACTTGGAGCATTTCGACGTCGGAACAATGAGAGGTATGGCCGTTTAAGATTGGTAAGCACTTTCCAATTGGTTTATGCGATATGAACTGCTCTTTCAGCCAACGTAGAAAACGGTCTGAATTGATGAATGATGATTTTTTGTTCATATATTCTTGGATCCTGCTGGTAGACTATCATAAAGTGCCGATTTTCTGTTGACACCTTTAAAAATCAACACAGGTGAAATGAAGCTACCATTTTATAACGATTTTAATTCACTTTGCACACTTCTCGAACGTTCGAGGTTTCCAGAAGGAAATCTGAACCGACCTCTCATCGGTTCTAGACGTGAAACCTTGAAACGTTACAGCGGACTGTACCCATCAGGTCAACAAGTCCGGACACTCTTAGTCTGCTCCGAGGTGGCTGCTGGCTGGCTAGCTAGTTCGTAGAGGACTTTCGGTCGCGGGTCTTACGCGAGTAGATTATGCCCAAAATGCTAAAATTCAGCCACTGGTTCACATGCCCGATTTAATGACGCGTCAAAAAACTTTCACCGATTGCTCTAAAATGCATCTTTCAATCCCGAAGGAAAGGAATAAAAACAACCGCCAAAAATATGCGCTCCCGAATATCACCGACGTGGTGTCCGACATATACTACTCTAAGACAAAAACTGAAAAAATCTACGCTAATAAAAAAACACGCAACCACACGTTTAAATTTTATTCATCTATGTTTCAATATCCGCTTGTGTAAATACATTTTAATCATTACCAAAAATGTTTTTAAGAAATTTACGTCTAAAATCCAGTCGATGTACTTTTTTTGTTTTTTAACTAGTAAAAGTCATTTTCAGATATTTTCACTAGCATTAAATTTACTTTATGAACAATTTTTATTGGATTTTTTGTTTGCTAGTTTTATAAAAGTTCTGGTTCACTCTAGACTTCATAAAAATCACAAATATTGGAATTATGTCGCTTACAATTTCTACGTTGACTTCGTACCAAATCTATTTTTTATTCAAAACTAGTGCACGGTCTGGCAAAAAAAAAATGGAATTCCAGCTAAGCCACTCACTCTGTCAAATTTTCAACAAAAAAAAAAAAAAAAAAATGAGTGTTTGAGAGCAATTACTGTATAAAAGAAATAAAGACTTAAACGACGCAATCTTCAATTAATGCAAAATCTTAAATATTCGTCCTCATATTTAGAATTAAATAAATCTTGACTTAGTTTCTTTTCCACATTTATTTTCGCTTTTTTTTCTGTTTTCGTTTATTATTGGTTGTTTATTATCATACTTTGTATTATTTTTCATTATTATTTGTATTATTTGTTAGATATTAATAGGGTTCGTATTGTTTTGTATTATTATTTGATTGTATTATTTCTTATTATTTTTCATTTTGTTCAAAAATTTCCCTACAATATGTCTTCATGTAATTCACAGTAGTTGCTTTTCTTCTATTTAATATTTGGATTAAAAAATATATCACTACATCCAAGCATTAATAAAACAATAGAACAAAAAAATTAATTATTAAATAATAATCAATGTCTTTTATATGTTACTCGTTATTCAAATTATTCAAATTTGAACAAATTTGAGTCGTTAAAACTGCAAGCTTAGTTGGATTCTAATTGCTAATAAAATTGAGATGAAATTTCATTGCATTGATCCTTGAACTGCACGCTGCATATACTACATTGATAATAAATGTTCTATGAAATCGCTAAATTTGGAACTATCGAATTATCAACTTATATAACCAATGGTCTATTGCTTTAGACGTTATTCTTTGAATATGTGTAATATTCTTTATTTTTATCAAGAGTTTTGATTAATTTGTATGTTTTTTGCAAATAATATTTATAAAGGAAAGAACATTAAAATTTAACGTAATAATACTTGATCAACGTTGTTACGAAACTGATCACAATCATTGATGTTAGATTTTTTCAAAATAAAAATCCTGCGGTTTTTTAGGTTTCAATTAATTTTCAACTTCGATTAATGGTAACCTAAAAACTTAAATGGGTGGAATTTCATTTATGTAAATAACTCTTATTCTAGTCAATAACTTTGTTTATTTGATATCCGCAGGCCAATCCTCTTTTTTCTTTAAAAGCCGTCGGGCCTTGCTTAGTTGTGTGAGCAGACGCGTTTCGACTACTTTGAGTCATCTTCAGTGTCTAAAGGATGTGTTGAAGGGAGCGACTTTATATAGTCGTAGGATGGGTAATTAGCGAATAGGTAATTAGCGGATGGGTAATTAGCGGATGGGTAATTAGCGGATGGGTAATTAGTGGATGGGTAATGAGGTCAGGAAGTAACTTACTCAATTATGCCACGTAGGGGGATATTATGTTTTTGTTTTTTTGCTTGTTGGCTGTCCGTTTGTTCTGTTTCATCTCGTTTCCGTTTTCGTCTAAGAGTGTGGTCTAGGACTGAGAAAATTGCGTCGGAATTGGTAACAAGTTGTTCGTTGATAATGTCACCGTCTGTCTTTCTATGTTTATAAATTTCAAGCCTTTCTAGGATGTCAAGTCTTGGTCCTTTGTTTTGTTTGTGTAGCAATTTCATAGAGTTTGTCATAGCATCAGGCTCATGTGCGTGGTTTTGAAGGTGCGTCGCATAATTGGAGTCTGCCTTGTTGTATAAGAAAGATCGTAGGTGCTCTTTGTATCTTGTCGTTAGTTTTCGTGTTGTCCTTCCTATATATACCATGTCGCAGTCCTTGCATGTCAGTTTGTATATGCCGCTGCCTTCGTATATCGATGTGTCATTCAGTTTTGGCTTCAGTTTGTTTCCAATGTTGTTGTTCGTTTTGAATGCAGTTTGCAATTTGTATTTCCTAAGGAAGTTTGATAGTTTGTATGTCTCTTTGCCTACGTATGTTAACGATACCCACTGTTGGTCGTTCTTATGAGTTTCCGTCGGTTGGCGTTCCTGTTTTTGTTTGTACTGTGTGACTAGTTTGTCAATGTCGCATTGTTTGTATCCGTTATTATTAGCTATTCTGTAAATGTTGTTTAGTTCGTTGGAGTAGTTAGTAGGAGTCATGGGGATGGAGTGAAGCCTCTGCACCATTGATCTGTACGCTGCTAGCTTATGTTGTGCGGGGTGGTTAGATGTTTCATGTATGGTATGATCAGTTGTGGTTGGTTTTCTGTATATTTTGTAGTCCAATCGTGTTTGTTCACGTGTCACAGTTAGGTCCATATAGTTGAGTTGTCCGCTAATTACTTATTCGCTAATTACCCATCCTACGACTATATAAAGTCGCTCCCTTCAACACATCCTTTAGACACTGAAGATGACTCAAAGTAGTCGAAACGCGTCTGCTCACACAACTAAGCAAGGCCCGACGGCTTTTAAAGAAAAAAAACTCTTATTCTACCTAAATTTTAAAATATTGTTCTCTTCGCAAAAATATCAAAATATTTTCCAACATGTTTCCTATAAATATTTCACTCAATTTGTATAACCATTTTTCTTTGGAAATCACAAAGCTTTCATAATTTTCATAATATCTAAGCTTCCTTTAAGAAAGAAATACATACATGTTCATTGAATTCATTTGGGTCGCGCACTGTATGTTTTATTCTTCAAAGGCATCCATGCAATACAACGTTTCTCTTTGGTTAATACTCGATTTAAAATACCGCAATAGGTAAAATTCTTTGCAATATTTTCTGGCTCAAATTGTTCTGACTCTGGCTCTTAAGCCATACTGCCCAGGAGATAGATCCCCAGCAGCACGAATCGCACCAGTGAGTCTTTCCTTGATGAGTTCCCTAGCACTTCCCCAGCAGTGTCTAGCATGCATAACGGGCGGTATGCAGACGGTGATCCGGGATTTCCCTTTACCTCGATGATCAGCACGAGCCTTGCCACCTTCCATCGTATCGGGGAAATTTCGTTCCGTAGGCAAGCGTTGAATGTGCTGCGCAGCATATCAGCACAATGGTGATAGACAAGCTGCAACATCTCAGCTGGAAACTTATTGCAGATTGGAAGTGCATATTGTTCACTCTTCATGTATTGTTGTTGTTATACTGGCCTTTCATATTACACTCCACTCGACTATCTTTAGTGTCAAAATTTTTTTTAAGCATTACCGTCCCATATGGGGAGACACCCTTAACAACTTTTTGATCATTTTTCCATCTCAAAAATTTCAAGACGTCATCTCTTTTGACCGTTTTACAATGTTTAATGGCTATAGCTTTTACAGTTTTGGAGAAACACGTTGTGACGCACAGACGAACGAATGGATGTGTGGCGTCCACATGCTCACCGCAAGGAGCGCATCAAGCAGTCAGTGGATGCCATGAATTTCTCAACTCATGTCAACGAGACGGCCACTTCGTTTGTAACCTCCGACGAGTCAACATCGCGCGCGCCAACATGTAGTCCTTCACTACATTCACTTCTATGTACATAATCCTGTCAATGAAGTCATTTGTGTTTTGCCAATAAAGTTATATTTGTGTTTAGTAAAGAAATATTCTTTCTTCTTATGGGAATCGCACCTAGCTTATCAACAATCCCCATAGATGGATGGACAAAAGGACTTAGGTCACGATTTCAATAAGGTTATGCATTGTTTGGAGAGCGCGTTGATCCTAGTTAATTTTTGCCAAATTTAAAAAAAAAAAACGGCAAACTAGAATTGATTCTTTAGTTCAATCCAGGATGGGAAAACCAAAATGTTACCCAATTAAGAGAAGATCTAATGATATGGCAAGTCAGCAAGCATTTATAAAAAAAATCTCACAAACTGCAGAAGTTAGGGTGACCAAAAAATTTTGTAACAATGAAAGTGTTGTATTCAAATATCTCTTCCTACAAAAATGTGAGCCTTTACAAAAACAATTTTCTGAATAGTAGCAAATTGTCAAGACTAACCTTTTTATTATATCATGTCTTAAAACTGACGACTAACGTCAAGATGTACCTTGCATGAGAAGATAGAGAATAAAATTTATTTTGTAAAATTATGTTACAAAACCCTAAAAACAACGTTTTTCCTCCTCATAATTGAACACTTGAGCATCGGAAAACCTGTTAGAAATGCAGGTATAATTATATATATGTATGTACCCTTAATTCCAGTAAAACTTATTTATTAGACGGGATTAAATAAAACCCCTCAAAAACTAAAAATTTTAATGGATAAAAATGTATTCAAACAAGTTACAGCTACTCAATTTTCATAGAATTATAGCAATTGGAAAATAAGGTATTAATTACTTTCAGTTGCGAGTCCGAACAATTTTCTTCTATGGTATTTGCATCGCAATTAGAGAAAATGCCTCTTATGAAAGCCTTTCAACAACGAATCAATTAACGGAATAAGCAAAACGAATGCATCATAACGGCTACTTGAAATGAATCGCAAATGAGGTGCGTATTTTCCTACCTAAACTTTTTAAATCACTTAATAGAAACTCAAGTACCCGTAGAATGGACGAAAAGCTCTTCTGACTGTATCATCGTTTTCGCCCACGCGTGTATATTGAACTCAAATTGTTCAATATACGAGTACACTCGTGGATACAAACTAGTGCATTGGATTTGTTTTCTGTTTGCACATTCAATGATTTTTTTTCAAATTTCGACTATAAACCAAGTCTTAAGTTAAAATAAAATTTCATTACAAAGAAATCATTCCTAATGCTAACGAACCCGCTCTTTTAAATTAATTCAATTCTACTGTTTCAAGAAATTGCTCAACTACTGCTCGACGCAAGTATTGAATTTGACAACTAGATGGCACAAATATCATGTTGCTCAATTTCAGTTCAACTGTAGTGGGTTGTTGTTTACGATTCTGAACAAATTCATTCAAATTGCAGCCAAACACAATTTTATCATTTGATTGTAGTACGTCCTTTTAAACATGCATAACAGCTG
Source organism: Odontomyia ornata (assembly GCA_963969285.1). Lineage (NCBI taxonomy): Eukaryota > Metazoa > Arthropoda > Insecta > Diptera > Stratiomyidae > Odontomyia > Odontomyia ornata. Next base: position 70,385,259 of record OZ017739.1, read on the forward strand.
TTAAATGAACCAGCCCCTTGAATTCTAGAAATATTGCTTCTGTACCCGAAATCACCATGATGTAAATAATTGAAATTCAGTTTAGGTTACAGACCATCGAAAAAAGGATTATGTTTGTTCATTATTTAAAAATACAACTTATATTTTATTATACTGCATCTAAAATAAAAAAGTATGAATATTTTGGTGGGCATTCAATCAAAGCATTTCTTGCAGCAATTATCTTTAGTTTATCAAGTCAATTTAAATTTAGTATATAAAGTCAATTAAATTGTTGATAGTTAAATAAAAGACAAATGTTGAATTTGAATTTAAAAAGTTGCTAGCGTTTTCAGACACCATTCATTCTATTCATTTTTAAATCGTCAGTAGGTATTTTTGCATTGAACGATTACATATACGATTGAACGTTTAATGAAACTGATTAAAATTGCTCCATAAAACATACTCAGATGAGTATTCGGATGAAGACTATTACAAAAACCGAAGAACAAACTGTTATTCATATTTTATACAGATTCATGAAAATTTAAGCTGGTTAATTCTTGCTTTTTTGTATACGGCCCTTTTACTCTGAAAATAAAATAAAAACTAAATTTTCTTTTCCGTATAAATCTCTGTATTTACTGCATATACGTAGTTGAAACTCTATTTGACCTCTTCCACATAGCAACTGAAACTTGAGGTAGCAACTTTAACTCAAAGTCAAAAGGATGCGCAAATTTTATAAAGTAGCAATATTGAAACAAGCAGTTGTTACTGAATTTGTGCGCGAAATAATGCTAACCGGAATTTGACGCTAGATGTCTACTAACAAATATCGTGAAAGCTTGAACTTTATATACATGTCATTTTGAAGGTACATTTGAGAGCTATCAAAATTAGTCAACTAAACAATTTTATCTTGTGTGCATCATTATTATCTTTCACGATGAATAACTTCGAAAATTGGAGAAAAAGACAGCATTTGCGGGAGGTTCTGTTGGGTCATTTTTTTTGCAAAGAAAACTGCTGCGGAAAGTCATCGTTTGGTTGCAGAAGTTTATGGTGACGATGCTTTAGTGAAAACACAGTGTTTTGAATTCAACGTTTCAAAAGTGCCAATTTTGACATAAAAGACAAAGAACGTCCAGGACAGCCAAAAAAATTTGAAGACGAAGAATTGAAGACGCTACTCGATGAGGATTCGTGTCAAACGCAAGACGAACTTGCCAAATCGTTGAGAGTGACTCGGCAAGCCATTTCGAAACGTTTGAAAGCCGCCGGATACATTCAGAAGCAAGGTAATTGGGTCCCCTATGAGTTGAAGCCGAGAGACGTTGAGCGGCGCTTCTGTATGTCTGAAATGCTGCTTGAGCACCATAAAAAGAAATCATTTTTGCATCAGATCGTGATTGGGGATAAAAAACGGATCCATTATGATAGTCCCAAGTGCAAAAAGTCATACATGAAGCCCGGCCAAACAGCCAAATCAACGGCAAAGCCAAATATCCATGGCGCCAAGGTTATGCTGTGTATTTGGTGGGATCAGAAGGGGCCGTTATATTATGAGCTGTTGAAATCGGGCCAGACAATCGCAGGTTACTTGTACCGGAACACAACTAATACGTTTGAAGCGCGCCATCATCGAAAAACGCCCGGAATATGCGACCAGACACGAGGCTATAATTCTTCATCATGACAACGTTCGGCCGCATGTTGCAAGACCCGTGAAGAACTATTTGGAAAATAGAGGATGGGAAGTTTTGGCCCACCCGCCTTATATTCCGGACCTTGCTCCGTCTGTCTTTCATTTATTTCGCTCGATGCAAAACGCTCTCACCGGAATACACTTCACTTCAGAGCAAGGCATCCGAAATTGGATAGATTCGTTTTTGGCCGCCAAGCCAGCGCAATTTTTTGGGATGGAATTCATAAATTGCCTGAAAGATGGGGAAATATTGAAGCTTTCAATGGACAATACTGCGAATAAAATATATTGTAAGATTTTTCCACAATAAAGCATCAAATTTCGCTAAAAAAATTCCGGTTATTAAGTTGTTCACCCAATATATTAGATCAAATGCAAACCAATGACTAAATATATTTTCATATCTTATTGGATGGTAACTTCTCAAGCATTGAAACTCATTTTTATTTTGGGACTTTGTATTTTGAGCGTATTTTGAAGCCAATCCTAATTTCACCGCGAACACCTTTTTTTCAAAATGAACTAGTTAATTTCGTGGGTATGGCGATTCAAATTGAATTAGTTAGTAGTCTCCTCTGTGGTCACTTGGAAGTTGTGCATCAGCCATGAAACTTTCCACGCTTGATTAAGACAAGCCGAGCTCTTTATAGCCTAATGACTGAATGTAACATCTTTCTGCATACTTGCATCGAGGAGCTGTTTGAATCTTGGACATACTCAGCAATGGAAGTAATAGTATCTCTGAGCTAAGTGTCTTGTAGGTTCTCTCCACTTCATACTCAGTTGTAGCCTTTTCAATAAAAAGTAGTCCCCATGCAAGTCAATACATTTGGTCAAACGCTTTAGGTAAACCTGAAAAAGTAACGTTTACTGTTTTTTCAACGTCAGTATTTGACCGATATTTTTTCCCACCCAGAAATTCTTTCAAGTTAGGGAACAAAAATAGTCACTTGGAGCTAGGCCTGGTGAGTAGGGTGGGTGTTGAAACAATTGGAACTTCAATTCGTCCAATTTCGTCATTGTGACCATGCATGTGTGGACTCGTGCGTTGTCTTGATGAAACAGCACCTTCTTCCTCGGCAAGTGTGGTCGCGTCTTCTTGAGTTCCGTCTTAAATTGATCCAGCAATGCAGCGTTATAGGGTAACCATCACTCTTCCGGCAGAATAAAACTACCTTTGCCTTCTTCTTAGCTGGTTCCGTCACCACAATCCACTGCATTGACTGTTGTTTGGTCTCCGGAGTATGGTGATGGATCCAAGTTTCGTTGACAGTAACTAATCGGTGGAAAAATTTGGTGGGATTCTTTTGGAACAGCTGAAGAGTCTCGCGCCACAAGTACTAAATACGCGTTTCTGGTTGATCGTCAACAAACGCGGCACCCGTCGCATAAGTCTTCATGTAAAATTTTATGCACCCGTTTAGTTGATATCTCACAAGCCCCAGCAATTTCCTTAAGAGAACATGAATGTACCATGACTTTTTGCCGGTAAGGCCGGAAACTTTTCAAATGACCTTTGTAATTGGCTTAACTTCAAGAATCTGATAAACATTAGCATATATTGAACTCCAACCAGTTCAGCTTCCATGAAAACAGTGAACGAAACAGATATACAAATATCTAAACTTGATGAAATTATTTGGAAAGCAGTCAAATATAGCACACCTGTAAAGAAAATTCACCACAAAACTTTAGAATCAGATGCGGAAACGAATGAATCCATAAGAAGGAGAAACTCTCTCAGGTGACAGTGGCAACGAACCAAAGATCCGAGTATCAGGCAAAGTCTTAACAGTTTAGCGGTAGCTATACGGCTAAAAATAAGGAAATTGCGCTACGAAAATTGAATTTCAATATTCTAACGAGGAACAAGCTGAGCTCCACGCTGATTTGTTCCACGTATACCACAACATCATCAAAGGTATGCATGGCAGTGTCAAAAAGATAACTTTTGCCAAAAGCATAACACTCGCCTCTATTTCCATCTCTGCAATGGTTAAAGCTATCAGAAATTAGAAAGTAACTTAAGTTTATAGAGCACCTTGCTTGCCCACAAAAGCTATTGTGCTAATTTGTCACATTTTCAATGCCTGTCTCTAAACTGGCTACTTACCCTCTCACTGGAAATATGCGATGATAATCCCCATTAACAAATCAGGCAGGAATCAACTGTTTTCCATAAGTTATAGGCTAATAAGCTTATTACCTTCTATGAGCAAATCGTTTGAAAAAACAGTGCTGAAGCGGATAAATGGGTGAGGTCAGATGCTTCAGCTTGTTGCCGGGTTCAAACAGGTAAATCCAGTTTTTTTAGACAAGAAGGACGCGACGTTGAGAGGAAGAAAACAAGACGCATGAGTCCTGGAAATTTTCTAACGACCTAGTCAAAATGAGTATGGGTGCAATGTTGGACCATGTAGACCTCAGACAGGGTTCAGCAGGAATTATTCCCCTTTCCGAGTAGAAATTCAATTTACGCAGTAATTGGGTCCGAATCAGACATGCCTAAGCGGGCATTAGGATTCTATACGGAACCCACATGAGGCCCTAATGCCGAACGTAATTCATCACCCTATCACTGCCCAAATTAGGCTGTGATGGGGCTTGCCTAAACAATTCCTAATTTAGGCTGTGATGGGGTGTGCCTAAGCAGTTCCTAATATAGGCAGTGATGGGGGTTGCCTAAACAGTTCCTGATTTAGGCGGTGATGCCGCTTGCCTAAACACTTCCTAATTTAGGCAGCGATGGGGCTTGCTTAAACACTTCCTAGACACAAACAACTTTCTTGGCAAAATTAACACAAAATATATAAATCTGTTCATAATACTTACCATTTCTTATACTTCGCAAAATACTTACCAGTTTACACATATTTCAAGGAAATCCACATTTGCGATAAACTTACATATGTAACCTCACCAACACGGCTCTGGTGCAAATTATATGCACTGGACATTTGATTCAATTTAGGCATGCCGCATTAGGGCCCCATTCAAAGACATATAAATTAATGGACGCGAAATGAGCTTATTTTCATCCATACGTGAGTGAAGTACTTTTACTACATACATGCCTTCCTCTCGCATGCGAATTGAAATCCCCCTGCCTTTCACGCCGCTAGAGAATCCACACATTCAAGTGGCTCTCTAGAATAGTATACTCAACTAGTAGCCACACCTTTCATTTACCCTGTGTTGCACACTTTTTGAATTTTCCATTTTTGGCGCGCTCAAGAAACAAAGCAAAATGCAGATAAAATTTCCGACGCACGTGTTCTTTTACGCATTTCAGAACATAGGAGTGCTGCCAGATCCTAATAAAAAACTAAAAGATTGCATGGAACGAATTTGTTTTTCTGCAATGTTATTGATTTTTTAGCTCTGGTAGCCCTGAAATCTCTTTTCGAAGCATATGTTTATATTCGCGCCATTCCTCGCATTAGCGTTTACCATCTACCTGCTACCGAAGATTTATGGCTTGCTGTTCGGCTTGTGTTCGGATTTTTCCGGAGGGTTGATGGAGTGTGGTTACTAGTTGAGTATACTATGCTCTCTAGTTGCGCTCACGAAAATCCCACTCCTCTTATACCTAAACCCCCGAATTATCAACAAAATATCAACCATATGATTGAAAACATATGATTTGTGAATATTAAACATTAATGGGAAACGTCTAATCAAGTTGAATTTGAAATTGTACACAAAACAATTTTTTTAAGATAAACCGTGTTGAAACAAGTGCAAAAGCTTTGCAAATGTGATAATTAATCAAACTGAAAAGTTTGTTACGGATCGCGAGTGTTTTTGTGTCGAAAAATGAAAAATGTAGCGACACGTGTGTGATTGTAAAAACAGCTCTAGGAAGCATGTCAGGGACGTATCCTTCGTAGGGTTAGTCATGTTCAATCTTTTATATCGTTCAAGTTAGAATACTCGCGCGAAAAATTGATTTAGTTCTAGATGCGAAAATTAGTGGGAGACGTCACGTCAAATTTATTTGAAATTCGTATCAACAGCTAATAACGCCCACACTTCACGCTACATGATAAAGTACTTCAATTCTCTCGATGCTTTTCGTATCCATTCTCTCTGAGATCTATGGCCCCATTAGACCCGCATAAGGCATGCTTAACTTGGTGAAAAACTGATCAGTTCCTCATCACATGCATACTTGAAAGCATTTAAAGCTATGCATTTTCATCTTCTACGTATAGGGTGATTCATAACAAGTGTACACATGTGAATGGGCCTTAACTCTTATTTATCACCGATTTCAGGTCCATGTATTGAAAGATTATGACAGTTTGGTCTTTTACAATTTTAACCATGGCATCATACACATCAGCCAAACGTTTTATTATTGTTAAAACTTTTTACAAAATTAATGAATCGCCAGTGCAAACATTTCGCGCTCTACGTGAAATCAAATAATTTCACGAAATGGACCCATAAATTGGCCGGCGAGATCGTGTGATTTGACTCCTTGTGGCTTCTTCCTTTGGGGATTTCTGAAGGATCGTGTTTACGCTGATGCTTTCCAGACAACTGAAGCATTAAAAAACAATATTCGAGCCAACATACGCCTAATAACGCCGGAAATGTGCGAAAATGTCATCGAAAATTACAATCATCGTTTGATAGTCTATAACGCAGCACGAGGTGCACATATGCCCAAAGTCATGCTTAAAATTTAATTTTAAGGGACCAAATTTTCATAACAAATAAATATTACAGCTCAATCTTCACAAAAACTATGTTTATTTTTGACAAAAATGTGTAATTGTAATTTATTGCCATGAAATTTTATTTAGTTTTGGTTTTACACAACAAGAAATTTTCTGTTTAGGAGCTGTTTAGGCAAGCCCCATCACTGCCTCAATAAGGAACCACTTAGGCAAGCCCCATTACCGTATAAATTAAGAATTGTCAAGGCAGAAATTTTTTTATGAACTAAAGAAAATTGTAAATACAATATTTAAACCTTAGCAAGAATTTAAGGATTGTTTGTTTTTTACACTTAAAAAAATTGTGATTAGGAACAGTTTAGGAAACCTCATCACCACCTACCTTAGGAAATGTTTAGGCATGCTGCAACACTGCCTAAATTAGGAACTGTTTAGGCAAGCCCCATCACCGCCTAAATTGGAACTTCATTTGTAAAGTGAAGAAAATGTTGCCCAGAAAACGGTTAGCCAACTGTAAAACGATCATAAAACTTTCATGAAATTATCATAACATAATTAAAACGTTGGCAAAAGTATCGTTTTTGACAAATATTTGTAAAACTATAATTTTTAACGAATGTTCGCAAAACTACCATTTTTGACAAGTATTTGATGTCTGTTGATATAACTTGCTCTACAATTGATCAAATGGTAAGGATAAAGCAGATCGTGATGATGATGATAATACAGCTTCAGGGAATAAACGTTTCTCGATTGTGTGAAGTTGTGATAGGTACTTATTGAACTACATTAATAAAGTTTCCACTAAAGGACTTTTTTTGGCCTTTTGCAATGGTTCAACCGATTTCCAACCCTTCTTGTGCAAAACCCAAATTCTATGTACGAGGTGTGATAATTAAGTAGTGAGACTAATTTTATCGCCGTGCCTGTGGTAAAACTGTGACCCTGAAATTCCCTTCCGCTCTCTTCCCCTCTCTATTGATATATTTACCATTGCTCTAGCTTGTTTAGTTTGCCTGCTGTGCCGTGCTGGGTAGACGTGTGTTGCTGTTGCTCGTCACGAAAATGGAGAAACGAAATCAAGAGCAACGCGTCGCGATAAAATTTTGGGCCAGATTGGGCGAAACAGCTTCGGAAACGTACGCTTAAAATTGTAAAAGTGCATGGTGATAGTGCTCTTAGTCGTGCCCAGGTGTTTTGATGGCATAAAGAGTTTCAGGAGGGGCATGCAAGCGTGGAAAAGGAGGTGCGGAGCGGGAGACCAGTTGAGGTGCGGACTGACGCAAATGCGCAGCGTGTGCGTGCCCTAACCCGTGAAGTTCGGCGTTTAACAGTTCGAATGTTGGCCTCGGAACTGAGTATGAACCGTGAAACAGTCGGACAAATTTCAACCGACGATTTTGGGATGAAAACGTTGTGCGCCAAGATGGTTCCAAAGAACGTTTCTGAGGAGCAAAAGCAGAATCGAATGGCCATCGTAGAAGATTGCTTGGAACAAGTGGAAAACGATTCCACTCTGCTTGATCGAGTTATTACAGGCAATGAGATTTTTTTTTGTTTCATAGAACAAAATCAGTGGTCAAAGGAACCCATTTTGAGTCAATTACGGACATCTAGGTGGCTGTGATCAGGGTGCTCGCGGACATCCCATTCGAAGCGTTCCAGAAATGTTACGAAGCATGGTAAACGCACTGGAATCGTTGTATGGCTGCCCAAGAGGACTACTTTGAAGGGGATGGCAGAGTTGTAGAATAATTTTTAGATACACGGTTTTCATGGAATCAGTCTCATTATTCAATTGTAACACCTCGTAGTGTAGTAGATTGGATTTCATAGTGCGTTAGTTCGTATGGTGCTAGAAGTTTTTTCAAACAAGTCGTGGAAATTCATCATTACTATCGGCATTAGTTGAATTACTCAATGTGTTATTATTACTAAGTGTTATTACTGTGATCCAAGTTTGTGAGGTAAAGTGTTAGATTTTTCTCACGGTCGTTGTCACACATTTTCTTAAAGTACTGGTTCAGGTACTTTCTTTTCTGCTTTTGGCCTTAACCAAGTTAATGATTTTTCCATCTTGTCCATCAACGAGGTCATTTGTTTCAATGTGCGTTCGATCATGCCATACTCGTAATTTCCACTACCTCTACTGGATGTACTATTACCACTTATTACAACATTAAGATCTTATCTTGGTCTTAATAACCACCAAAGAACTGAAACTCAATAGCGAAGAAAAATAAGTAGGTCTATAATCGAAGCAGCGTTAAAAACATACTGACCAGTTGAGAAAATATACTTTAAATATTCAAAATTATACCTTGATGAATACAAAATCGAAAATATAAGCAAATTTGTGTATTCAAACTTCAAATTAATGAAGAACGGCGATTGAAGGGATGAACTGCAACGAAGAATATAGTTCGCAAATAAAATATTTTATTTCATCCGGGTCCACTCGGATGAGTCCCTTCTTAAAAACCGGTTAAAAATTGATTACTACAAAACAATCAAGGGATCAGCCTTCGTTGTGTAACTATCAAGTTGCGTGTCTGTAGCTGCTATTGTTTCATAGAAAAATTTTTGTGACGCACAGACAAATGGAATGGACAGACAGAACCGATTTCAATAGAGGTTTCTTAGTGCAAAGCCCTTAAAAATCGGTACGACACTTGTCCAAAAAGTATCCAGCTATATCTCCACGCTGGGCAGTTTTTCGTCATCCTTCTCATGATATCTTTCAAAGTAGTTCATATTTAATTGAAAGGTGTTTCTACATCCTGAAGCTGTCATGGATCTTAAATTTTGAAATGGCCTTTGGCGAATCCGTTGCAATAATTATAATCTTTTCGATATCATCCATTTAATATCTTATAAGTAGTAGTTGTAATTTTGAAAACAACCAAAAGTAACTGGAAATTTGTCATCATTATCTGTGGCGCAACAGCTCAAGCCAGGCCTTAGCCTCCAAGATGAATTACCTTCTAGCATCTTGGTTCTGCAACCCCGTTCGCAAGTTGATCAATACCTGCAAGAATCTGCTGGCAGCTTCCATTGTGACTTCTAATCGAGTCCTTGGTCTTCCTACTGGACGCCAACCTTTTGCTCTACCCTTCATTTTCTTTTCAGTAGCCGGCTTCTTTCGGTCCACTTTGCGTAACTTTACGCAAATAGATACAAGTGGTTCACAAAACTCATTGCTGTAAGGTAGACTCCACTCTCCTCTTCCTGAACACTGTGCGTTCAAATATCTCTCTTGCCTTTTTGGATTCTCTTGTCAAGGTCCATATTTCATTTCTATGCAACAGCAAAAATTTGACCAGTGACTTGTGAAAAAGGAGCTTATTTTACCAGCATACAATTCTGAACTTTGGAATGGGAAGTACAAAGTAATAGACTTTATTTGTGGCGCTTATGCGGCATCCAATCTCGTCGTTTTTGGCACATTTTCCTTTTAGGTTGGCTCCAAGATAAATGAAATTATTCACACTTTCAAGCTTATAGTCTCCTGCTGTCAGATTTTATCGGACTTGAGTGTTCTTCCTCGTTTGAGTTATGAATTTAATTTTCGTTTCATTAACTTGTCGGCCAATTTGGTTTACTTCAAACTCTAGGCTCAACAGAGACTTATAGCATCTAAGATTAAACATCCCATAATATTGACGTCATTAGCATATGTCACCAGTTGAGTGTGTAATAACCGCCGATCGCGCGGAGCGATACCCCGCAGAGATCTGTCATCCCTGTACGATTTCCCAAACAGCTGATCAGGGTGATTGACAGATCTCTGCCACTGAACCGCCAATTGAAGTCGGCTATGTGTAACTTGTATGAAACGTGAACTTGGGAATGTAGCCGTACGCCCTGCAATGATGGCTGTCAAAATTCGCTCCGTTAACTTTTCGTGACTTCGATAACCTAACACTGCGATTTTGCGGAAAAGTCCTGTGTTATTTTCATAGGCTATGATATGTGGAATGGAGTTATTGTGCTGGTGAGTAGTGGCGCTTCAGGGCTTAGACCAGCTACGGTAAAAGGCTTGTAAAATTTAGGCGCATCACATTGACGAAAATTGTCGGGAAAATTGACAAAAATAGGTCCGAACAGAATATTCGTCGTCACGGTTGGAAGCGGCAATTTCTGGTAGTGTCATCCAGAAAAATAATATTTTACATTTCTGAGATAGACAAGGAGAATACCGTCAACCCTGTGCTTATTTTAGATTTAACCAAAGTATTTCATACGTTAGAATAAAATCAATTTTACCTTAAACCACAGAATTTATTTAAGAAATAAGTATATGCGCATTTCGGAATCAATCGTGTTCCTTTTTCAGTACCAACTGATTTATATATCTAAAACATCAACCTTATATACTAACAATATTCAATGAACGAGAAACCAATTAAATAGTAATTACAAAAGACAGTCATAAAAAAACCTAATTGCTGAGGATATACTCAATCAAACTTAAATAGGGGTGATGCCGCGTTACCTGTGTCGTGATTCATTCGATGGTGTTGTGGAATTTTTTGAATCTCAATACTTTCGATGATATCTAGCTTCCGTATATCGCTTACCTGGCTTATGACCTTCAAATTGTCCATCTTGATCATATGTCCTGATTCGACAATGTGTTGTGCGACTGCCGATTGTATGTCGTTATTCCCTCTTCGCTTTTAAATTGCATCTTCCGCCTCGCTCAGATGTTCTTTGCACCGTGTAGTTGCTGGACGTTTTGTTTGTCCGATGTAGACCATGTTGCATTCGGGACAGTTGATCTGGTACACTTCGCTTTGTTCGTTGACTTTGCGAGGATCCTTGACAGACCTGAGAAGGCTTCCTAATTTTAGTTTAATGCTAAATGGTACTATTTCGATGTTTCCAGATTTCAATATCTTTTTCATTTTTGTTGTTAAGTTAGTGTGCCTCACTGGTGCGCGTTTGATAGTATCCATGTGCTTGTTTTGTATACCGAGTGTTGTTAATCCGTTACGTTTGAGTTGATTTTCCTTTTTAGGGTTTTGTACTAAAATACAAAACCCTATTGCAATCACGACCTGTGTCCGTCTGTCCGTCCGTCCGTCCGTCCGTCTGTATGTCACAGCACTTTTTCTCCGAAACTATAGAAGCTACAGCCATGAAACTTTGTGGAAAGGTTAGAAGTGATGACCTCTTGAAAGTTCAATGGTGGGACAAATTTTCAAAGGGGTTTAAGGGGGGTCTCCCCATATAGGGAAGTGACCCCCCAAAAAAAAATTTTCACCATTGGTAGTCGAGTAGGGTGTCATTAGAAAGGTCTTAACGAGATCTTTTCAAAACAAGTCTTAAAATTGCCTTACAAGTACCGAGGGGGGCAGGGGAAGGGGAAACGTACGAACTTTTCGCGTACCCCCCCCTCGCGATTGGACACCTTCCATCCGAAAAATCTGTAAAAAATCATGGATGTAGGCCTTTATGAGTACAACAACAACAAATACATGAGAAGTCGAAATTCACTTAACTTTGTTAGTAATAGTATGATTTATTGATTTTATGTTTTCTTGAATAAAATCTAGACGGTACCCTTAAATTCAATAAAATTTAGCACACAGATGACTATTTATAGGATTGATCTTTTCTGAAAGCTTCATAAAGATCGAATAATATTTAACGAAGTTATAGCGATTTGAATTTTCCTGCATTACTATGGAGCCATATGCGCTATGGAGCCATATGCGCTTTTTACCGACTTAGAAACTACAGCTTTGCTAGGATTCGCATGAAAATTTCAGGAATGATAGGTATCATGAAGATTAGTATATACAAGTGAAACAAGTCGGAAAGGCAGGAAAGAGCTCCTAGCAAAAGGGCTTTGTAACAATTCTAAGATTCTAAAAAACATGAAAAATGTGTTTCGTCTCTCGCGAATGGACACCCGTGATCTTAAAAAATCTGAAATAATTATCAAGGGAGATATTTGTGGGTATAACTATAACAAATACCTCAGAAGTCAAAATTCTTTCAACTTTGCTAATAATAGTATGATCCTCGAACATGACATGTTTCTTGATTTTATTCGTTACTAGTTACTGCATTTTGTAAGTTGAGTACAAAACCCTTCTGACATGAGCATAGGTCTGTCTACCAAACTTGTTTCTGATTATGCTCCGGATCGTATCACACTTGTATCCGTTCATTTTTGCCATTTTTTCCTCTTTGCATCGCGTTCGTCACTTGATAGCGAGGAAGGAACGAGAAAGAACACTCAAGTCGTTTGACGAAGAAGCTAAATGAACTCCTAAGACGAAAACCTATCAAGTCATCTACGGTAGCAGTAATTTCGGATTTTGTTGTGAACAAATCGAACGAGGTATTTTCTGACGAACAGTTAAAATTATTGAATTTGGGATTCAACTTCGCGATTTCAAGTAGCAGAGGAGCAGTAGAGGATGTAAAGTAGACGTGGAGGCGGCAGTCAAATTCGAGAATGTAGAAATCAAGAACAAAGTCAGGCACCAAGTGGGTCAGATCATTCACGGTATTGAACAAATACCAAACTTCAAACAAGAAAACCTTATCAAAGAAATCAACAGTAAACCAGTCTACTGTATCCAAGCCGATAAAGGAAATAAGATTGTGATTATGGATAGACAACAATATGACGAAGCAGTGAACAACATTCTTAGCAATGGCAAATTCCTCGAATTAAGGAAAGACCCTCTTCCGGACTCTATTGAAAGGATCAACAAAACATTGAAAGACTGTGAATACACTATCGAGAACCTTCATAAGCTGAAAGTGTCCAACCCGTGTTTACCGCGGATAAGGTGTATGCTAAAGATTCACAAGCCCGGAAACGAAATGAGGGAGGTTATTGCTGCGGTGAACTTCCCGACTCACAAAATCTCAAAATAGTTGTTACAGCGATTTAACGACATCTTTGGTAACAATATAAGCGCCAGAACCGTCAGAAATAGTCAAGAAGCGGTGGTCAGACTCCAAAATTGCGCCAGTATACTCGATGCGGAACTTTTGGTTTCGTTCGACGTAAATGCATTATTTCCTAGTATTCCGGTAAGGGAAGCACTAGTCTTATTAGAATACCGTCTCTTAGAACTGAGACCAAATGAATGGGACTGGCGTAAAGAGGTACGCAGTCTAATGAAACTAACACACCTGTGCGTGAGTGAAAATTATTTCACCTTCAGAGGTCGATATTTTAAAGGTACAAGTGGCGTAGCTATGGGAAATCCATTATCACCGCTCATAAGTGACATTTTCATGAGAAACATCGAAATGACCCTAGGAGAACTAGGTTTCCTTCCCAGATTTTGGATCCGATACGTTGATGACATCTTAGCTATCGTAAATAAGGACAAATTGGAGCATACACTCACGAGTATCAATTCGATCCACAAAAATTTCCAGTTCAGCATGGAACCGGAGAAGGACAACAAGCTATCATTCTTGGATATAAATATATTCAGGAACAATGGGGTATTGAGCTTTAGAATTCATAGAAAAGCAACGTAAACTCAGAGGACAATTCCAGCAACGTCCTCACACAGTTTTTCTCAAAATATGGCACCATATCATGCTATGATTCACCGTATGCTGACCATACCGCTATCAAGTGACAAACGACGCAAAGAGGAATCCTACATAATCAAGAACGCAGAAATGAACGGATACAAGTGTAATGCGATCCGGGGTATAATCAGAAAAAAAGAAAATCAACTCAAATGAAACGGATTAACAACACTCGGTACACAAAACAAGCACATGGATACTATCAAACGCGCACCAGTGAGGCACACTAACGTAACAACAACAAGTTGGGTAGGCAGACCTGTGCTCATGTCAGAAGGGTTTTGTACTTAACTTACAAAATGCAGTAACCAGCAACGAATAAAATCAAGAAACCTGTCAAAGACGATTTTATTGGAGAAAATGTGAAATTCGAGGATTATACTATTATTAAAAAAGTTGAACGAATTTTGACTTCTGAGGTATTTGTTATAGTTATACCCATAAATACCTCCTTTGATAATTTTTTCAGATTTTTTAGATCAAGGGTGTCCATTCGCGAGGAAGGAAACACATTTTTCATGTATTTCCCCCCTGTGCCCCCACTGAAGCAAAAACTGTCAGTTTAAGAACTGTTTTGAAAAGCTCTCATAGAGAACTTTCAGTTGATACTCATATCGGCTACCTTTCATGAAATTTTTTTTCAGGTGCCACTCCTCTGTACTGTAATCATCGATTCATGGCCTATTTTTTCGAATTCTTGAATGGTTACAAACCCCTTTTGCTAGGAGCTCTCTCCTGCCTCTTCGACTTGTTTCAATTGTATGTACTTATCTTCATGATACCTATCAATCCTGAAATTTTCATGCAAATTCTAGCAAAGCTGTAGTGTCTAAGTCGGTAAAAAGCGCATATGGCTCCATAGCCATATGTTTCCATACTAATACAGGCATATTGCTCCATAGTAATACAGGAAAATTCAAACCGCTATAACTTTGGCAAATACAATTCGATCTTTACGAAACTTACAGAAAAAATTAATCTTATAAATATTTATCTCCTCGCTAAATTTTATTGAGTTTAAAGGTACCGTTTAGATTTTATTCAAGAAAACACAAAATCGATAAATCATACTATTACTAACAAAGTTGAGTGAATTTCGACTTCTTATGTATTTGTTGTTGTTGTACTCATAAAGGCCTACATTCATGATTTTTTTCAGATTTTTCGGATGGAAGGTGTCCAATCGCGAGGGGGGGTACGCGAAAAGTTCGTACATTTCCCCTTCCCCTGCCTCTCTCGGTACTCATATGGCAATTCTAAGACATGTTCTGAAAAGATCTCATTGAGACCTTTCCAATGACACCCCACTCGACTACCAATGGTGAAAATTTTTTTTTGAGGGGTCACCTCCCTATATGGGGAGACCCCCCTTAAACCCCTTTGAAAAATTTTTCCACCATTGAACTTTCAAGAGGTCACCACTTCTGACCTTTCTACAAAGTTTCATGGCTGTAGCCTTGATAGTTTCGGAGAAAAAGTGCTGTGACATACAGACGGACGGACGGACGGACGGACGGACAGACGGACACAGGTCGTGATTGCAATAGGGTTTTGTATTTTAAGTACAAAACCCTAAAAATGAAAAAGATATTGAAATCTGGAAACATCGAAATGAGACCATCTAGCAGAAAACTAAAATAAGGAAGCCTTCTCAGGTCTGTCAAGGATCCTCGCAAAGTCAACGAACAAAGCGGAGTGTACCAGATCAACTGTCCCGAATGTAACATGGTCTACATCGGACAAACAAGACGTCCAGCAACTACACGGTGCAAAGAACATCTGAGCGAGGCGGAAAATGCAATTAAAAAGCGAAGAGGGAATAACGACATACGATCAGCAGTCGCACAACACATTGTCGAATAAGAACATATGATCAAGACGGACAATTTGAAGGTCATAAGCCAGGTAAGCGATATACGGAAGCTAGATTTCATCGAAAGTATTGAGATTCAAAAAATTCCACAACACCATCGAATGAATCACGACACAGGTAACGCGTCATCACCCCTATTTAAGTTTGTTTGAGTATATCCTCAGCAATTAGGTTTTTTTATGACTGTCTTTTGTAATTACTATTTAATTGGTTTCTCGTTCATTGAATATTGTTAGTATATAAGGTTGATGTTTTAGATATATAAATCAGTTGGTACTGAAGAAGGAACACGATTGATTACGAAATGAGCATATACTTATTTCTTAAATAAATTCTGTGGTTTAAGGTAAAATTGATTTTTTTCTAACGATCCGACATTGTACATATTAAAGTATTTCATATTTCATCAGTAGCGCGAGGTGAGGTTATACGTGCTAATGCCAAAGATATCCTTAAAAATATTCCAGACTTTGTATGCTGGAGAAGGCGAGGATAGAACACCTGACGATCAGCAAAATCAACAATTAGAAGTGAGTTCTTTACGCGGCACCATTATTATCTATAAAAGACACGATTTCACCCAAATCAAGTATCATATGCCAACAGCTTGTGAGCTTTGCACGAAACCATTATGGCAATTATTTGAGCTGCTGGCAGCCTATGAATGTAAAAAATGTGGAAACAAAATCCATAAAGAGCATGTCGACAACAATGATCCACTGGCTCCATGTAAATTGCATTACGATCCACTAAGTGCTAGAGAAATACAATTGCTAGCATCTGCCAGGGAGGATCAGAATCTATGAACCGGTTGTCAGACGTATCCAGAAATGTGGATATAAAGCCAATCCATCGTCGAATAGTAATACAAGGTGCTTTTCATCCATGGCCAAATGCAATTTCCCGAATAGGTAGAAGTCACAGGGAGCCATATCAGGCAAATATAGTAAGTGATTGATGGTTAAAATGCAATTTCTAGTCAAAAAACAGCCACAAGAGTGGATCGATGAGATCGTGCACTATCATGTAATAAGGCCTGCTTCCTCCTTAAATTACTCAGGCCGAATTCGACGAATGAGATGCAACAAACGCTTGAAAATGCCAAGATAGAAAATTACATTCAAGGTTGTGCCAGCTGGCATGAACTTGTGGACAATTTCCTTGGAATCGTAAAAACAAATGAGCATCGACTTGATTTTTGACTTTTTCAAACGCGATTTTTGGATGGTGACTCGTCTAGGGCCTTCCATTCGGCACTTTGACGCTTGGTTTTGGGTTCACATTAGAAGCACCACGTTTCATCACCAGTTACAATGTTGTAAAGGAAGTTCTCGTCTTTTCTTGACTCTTTAATGATGTCTTTCGAATGTTGAATTCTGAGCAATTTTTGGTCATCATTTTTGTACTGATGACATGCACATACTGTTACTTTAGACGCAATAATTTCGCTTCCACTGAACCGAATGTCTTCAAACATTCACTGGAAGTCAGGGAGGGATGTAACTTGCCAACGCACAATCTCATTCATAGGTCGCGCCACAAAAAAAAAATTATGTTAAAGTCTCGTTTATTTTGGAACACCCCTTGTAGTAGTAATGGTAGTAAAATTTCGCCAAGTTATACTCTTAAAAATCTTAAACGTTAGAAGAAGACAAGAAAGAGGCAATCAGTTATGAATTTTAAAGCACCTTGGAATGCACTGGTGATGCATTGCTTTCAAATTACATTTAAACAACAACAATAGGAGAGTGCAGGCTTCATGTGGAGACCAACGACAACGGACACATCTCAAAAAGCTGTAAACAAACAAGATCAGTTAATCTAAGGTACCAGATACACAAGCTAAATGATAGCTCAGTAACGTCCCCAAACATTTCAGTGCTGGAAGATCTCATCCACATATCTCCGCAGGCGGACAAAGTAGTGATGACAGCTGAGCTGTGGAAGACAGAAAGAGATGTGGTAACAGAAGTAGCCAAGGAGGTCTTGGTGTATCGACCAAAGGAAAGTAGGAACGACTGATATGACGAAGAATGGTGGAAAGCTGTTGAAAAAAGGAACTAGGCGTACAAGGAATATATTCACTGACCAATTTGGGTGAAAGAAGAATACTCTAACAACATTCAACGACAAGCCAAAAAAGTGTGCCGAAGAAAGAAATGACTGACCATAAGCACCAAGATCGAACAGATAAATGAGTACATGACCCTACTTGAGGTTAAATTGGCGTATGCCTCTATTAAACAACTAAGAGATGGCTTCAATCCACAGACAAGTTTTTGCAAAAGTAGAACAGTCAAAATCAAAAACAGGTGGCTGCAATATATTCAGGAAAAAGTGCTCCCAACAACTACTCAAACTATATATATATCAGAAGCAGAACAAGAGGTATCAGTCGCACCACCAACTAGAGATGAAATACAAATAGTAGTACCTGTCCTCAGAAAAAAAAGGCTCCTTAAATATGTGAAATACCAACAGAACCATTCCAGAGGGGGGTATCCATCTAAGTAGCTTCTCCACCGATTAATATGCAGAAAATTGTCAGAATAGCAGTTGCCAGAGGACTGGTGAAGAAGTATAATTCTGTACACGAAAGGGAGACTAAGTAAGGTTTGAAAATTATAGGGGCATCACTTCTATGTGTATGTCTTATAAACTGCTATAGAATCATTGAAAAAAAATCAAAGTCGTGCTATGAAATTATTATAGGAGAGTATCAGGGAGGCTTTGGAAGTGAACGGTCTACAATTAACCAAATATTTTCAGTTGAGCAAGTGCTTGAAAAGTGCTGAGAATCTAATATCGACGAGCACCAATTTTTTGTTGACGTTTTACAAAATAATGCTTGACTTTGGTGTCCCAATAAAGCTAGTCTACATAGTTAAATTCATGATGCTAAACAAAGATTCCGAGGTGAAGGTAAATGGTGAACTAACGGATAGCTTAATAATGGAATCACGGTCAAAAAATAAGGCGATGGACTTGTCCCAATATTCTTAAACATTGTGCTGGAACATATCATCAGTTGACAGTTGACCAGCCAAATATGAAAATATTTGGTCTGGATACAAATCGCAAAGATCTTTTCGTTAACGGGCTTGAAGTCGGTGAAAATTTTTGGAAATGTGCTGTCCGCAATGAAATCCACTCCAAACTCTGGCTTTCTTGTAATTTTCTGCTTTTAAACACGGTGGACGTTCGTATGTTTTCACCATAACATATGGTTTCTTGCACTGGCAGGATGATGATTCTTTGTTTTTTTTTGTTTTAGCACTACAGCCCCTTTTGGCCCGTTGCTTAGAGATAGCTAGTGTATCTCATTATCTTGATCGCATGTGTTGACACTCGGGAAAGTGATATGGACAGTATTATGCTTTGGCCGTATGTTCGTGCACCTGCCTGCGATATGTTCTAATTTTAAACCAGTACGTTTCATAATTGAACAGGCTTATTGCCGCCAATAGGTTTCGTATCAGGGAGCTTTGGCTTACAGGTTGAGTGTTCTAACCACTACACCACGAGGACTACGGACGTTGATCCTATATTTCTTTATTTCATTCAGAAGTTGTCGCAGTGCACATGGTCTGTTCAATGATCTAAAATTTCAATTTCCAAAAGAATAATCCTGCATTCATTGCGATAGTCGTTGCCGTTTATCCAATCTGATCCGAGGCTGATGTCTTGGTTCCATGACAAGATATACTAATTGTTGCGTTGTCAGTACTTCAACTTAGTCGATTTTTAGTCCTTAAGTGGTATTTTATTTTAGTTAGGGCCCACCTCTATATAAAATTTAAGGACCCATCCGATGAGGGACCGAAAGCCAAACATCAATCATAACGTGCGTTCGTTTGATTTAAGTAATAAGTAATAAGCTCTTGAAATATTTGAAAATCAAATCGCGTCAATTCGGGAAAATATATCTACCATTCAACAACACAACAAGGATGAATATGTCGAGAAATCATCGTTATCTCAAGCAAGAGCGTTGAAGCTGTTAGAAAAACATGAGGCGATTCTCAATAATATCGCGACGTCAGTTCGAAGTTCGAAGAAGGAAGATTCGGAGATTCTGTCTAAGGTGGGAAGGATTGAGGACAGTTTAAGCACAATGGAAGAAGGGATGCAGCGATTTAGTCAGCATAACACGATTGTTGGAAATTCACATAAAACGACATCAAGTGAACCGATCAGTGAAAACTTACCTGAAAAAACAACGACTAAATCGAAAGAATCACTACAGGCACCTTCATACGCTCCAGAATCGGAATTTGTGTATAAACTGGGGACTTTCTGGTCGGAAGAAGATTGGAAGAAAAGAATTGAACGGCTAAATCGTGTGAACTCAAATAATGATCAATGTTCCACAAATGGTCAGTCACAGTACAGAATTTTCTTCATGCAGAAAGCTCCGAAAAACTGGAATGCAACTAAAATTCAGGAGTACATTGAAAGCGACCTTATGATCAAAGGTTGCAAAGTTGAAATTATGCCTCAGAAGAACAAACGTAAGCCCCGATTCAAAGTTTTCATTCCATCGAGATATGCCTGGTTGTTCTCCAACATGATGAAAAGAAGCGGTAGCTACTACTGGAATGGTATGGTATTTAAGCAGTGGAGAACCATTAGCAGCTCAACATCGCCTAATTTTAGCTTTAAATACCAAAAAGTATGTACATCTACTAATCTTTCTAATTATACCAACCAAACTTTACCCATGATTATTTCTGAACTATCCTTAACACCTAACTCATTGCAAGGTACTGCTGTTATTACAAAGAAGGTAGCATTGGCAACACAAGGCGACTCTAACAATAGTAGCGTCTCACATAAAATAGTTAACTTAGAGTCGGACGATGACCAAAATGTCTCCAAATCCATTGAAACCCTCGCCATGGCGGAGAAATCATCT
The DNA here is from genome assembly GCA_963969285.1 of Odontomyia ornata. NCBI lineage: Eukaryota > Metazoa > Arthropoda > Insecta > Diptera > Stratiomyidae > Odontomyia > Odontomyia ornata. Next base: position 70,405,994 of record OZ017739.1, read on the forward strand.
CAACCACAATCGAAATATAAAAATTTCATCCGTTGCGAGGTTCAAGTACCATCTTCTTTGGGCTCAATACACCTTCCTCAGTCTGTTCCCCAAGATAGCAATAAATCCTTTTTAGACCCGCTTTGCCCACTATCAGTAAAGGCCACGATCAACTCTGGAGTTGATTTAGAAAATAGGTATCTATTGTCGAGATTCAGAGATCACAAAATCTATGAATGTGTACGATTCTTTTTGGCATACATGCATAAAGCGCCCGATACAACATGTATTGATGGAAAAACAAAGACTAGTCTCAAGGTCATCATACAAAGAGAAGGTCTCCCTGTGGATTTTGATTCTCTTCGAGGTATGTATTTTCGCTTCCATGAAGAGCTGGGAGTCACGGCAGATCAAGCGAAAAAAGATCTTGAAATATTTGCGTCGCATGTAAGTTCGAACTACATCTCCTCACTTCAAAGGACTAGGGAACAACACAACAAATTTTTTCGTCCCCAATAAGAAACCTGTTCAGCAAAGTCTTAAATTATTTTACCACAATTGCAGTGGTATCCGATCGAAATCAAACCAATTATTCCTTGACGCAAAATCTTGCCATTTTAAAATTCTATCTCTGACAGAAACTTGGCTAAATGATGCACATAAAAATGAAGAGATTCTTGACAGTGATTGGACCATCTTTAGAGACTATCGAGACTTTCGCAGCACTGAAAAATCAAGAGGAGGTGGTGTGTTAGTTGCAGTTCACAACTTCCTATCAAGTGAGCTCATAAGCACCACTTCATATACATTATTCCAGCATAGAGTGGTTCATATATCTACAAACAAGCTTAGCCTCTATCTTGGCGTGTACTATGTCCTTCCAAATTCTTCCGAAACCGTCTACAACGAAGTCATCGAAACAATTTCTTCTCTAACTGCATCTATTAAAGAAGATGATATAATAATTATCACTGGCGACTTTAATCGACCGAATCTGAAATTCGTAAATGACGAAGTCGATAATCGTCTCTTCCCAATCAGTCTTCTTGACAGTCAGGATTTTAATTTGATGAGCACTTTTTATGGCAACGATTTGCAGCAAATCGCTCCGAAACCCAACCAAAATGGAAATTGGTTAGACCTAATTTTTACTAACGCATATGACGATGTAGTGGTCAATCAAACTGATGACAAAGAGAACCTTTTTTGTAACAGCCTTCATCACTCTGCACTTAATATTGATATTTCCACTCCTGACATTTCTAACCCTATTTCATACAATGAATCAATTGCATACGACTTATGCAATGCTGATTATGAAAGTATCAATAAACATCTTGTCGCTGTTGATTGGATTGGTACACTTTCGACGTTAGATCTTGAAGAAGCATTATCCTGTTTTTATCAAATAACTCTTGACGCCGTCGAAAAGTTTGTACCTAAAATTAAGAAAAAAGATAAACTGTCTGAACCTTGGTTAAATGGTGATCTTAGATATTTACGAAATCAAAGGAACAAATATTATAGAATGATGAAAAGCAAGAAAGATGTCAGCAATGATATTAAATCAAAATATAATGAGCTTGCCAATGAATTTCAAACAAAATCTCGAGAAGCATATGAAGTATATGTTAATTTGATCGGTGAAAATATTATTAAAGACCCAAAAAAGTTCTTTGATTTTGTAAATATCAAGCGTAAGACTCAAGGCTACCCTTCATGTTCTTCAAGGATTCAGTTTCATGTTCCCCAGACAAAATTTGTGAGTTTTTTGCAAATTACTTTCAAAAAGTTTATTGTAACCCTGAGAACCCATTAAATCCCGTTTCGGAAATGGCTCCAACGACATTGATTAACGAAGTTTCAATTTCTGAGGAAGAAATTGCTCATGCGATTGCCAATTCGGATGCCAATAAGGGACCTGGCCCCGATCTTATTCCTCCTAGTTTTCTTATTCAATGCAAAGACCAATTAACCAGGCCATTCTCCATCATTTTCAACAAATCACTCTCTAGTGGCATCTTTCCTTCTTATTGGAAATCTTCTTACTTAATACCAATACATAAGAAGAATGATAAACGGTGTATTCAAAATTATAGAGGTATTGCTATATTATCATCCATTCCAAAGCTTTTTGAACAAATACTTTGCAACAAGATCTCCCCTCTATTATAGAGCCGCGGCTTAATGAAGAGCAGCATGGGTTAAGAAAAAATATATCTACTACCACCAATCTCCTCATCATGACATCAAGTATTCTGTGTGAGATGGAAAAGGATCTCCAGATTGATGCAATATATACAGATTTTAGCAAAGCATTCGATCGTGTAAATCATGAAGATTTGATTAGCAAGCTCCGTAATTTTGGAATTACTGGTCGTTTACTCAGTTGGATCCATTCTTACCTTAAAGACCGCACTCAAGTTGTCAAATTTCAAGGACGATTATCGAAACAAATTCATGTCCTCTCTGGGGTTCCTCAAGGAAGTCATCTTGGGCCTCTTCTATTTAATGTTTTCATATCTGATCTCTCAGCAGTTTTACATGATGTACCTCATCTTTTTTATGCAGATGACCTTAAAGTTTACCAAGTCATATCATCTCTATTCGATATGATGTTTCTCCAGTCCAAGCTTAACATTCTCTCTGAATGGTGTTACAACAACCACCTCTCTTTAAACTTGGAAAAATGCCAGGTGATAAGTTTTTCAAGAAAACGGAGCCTTCTTCTGTTTGATTATCACATCAACAACACAATACTTAATAGAGTCGATAACATTGCGGACCTTGGTGTTGTTCTGGACCAAAAGCTTCGTTTTAAACATCAGTATGATGGAGTAGTATCCAGGGCTAATAAAATGCTTGGATTCATCAAACGAAGAGCTAAAGACTTCAAGAATATTTGGGTTACTAAATCACTATACGTCTCATTAGTACGCCCTATTCTTGAATATGCCAGCCTGATTTGGAGCCCTGTTTTTGATATTCACGCTGACAGGTTAGACTCGGTCCAGAAACAATTTCTTCTTTTTGCCCCCAGATCCCTTTACGATCCTAGGAACTTCAACAGCCTACGATCATATAACTATCGGCTCGATGTGCTAAAGATGGCATCACTAGATCTTAGGAGAATGATGATGTCTGCATGTCTAGCATTCGATGTCCTCAGAGATAATATTAAGGTTCAGTATATAACAAAAACAAGTTGGGTAGGCAGACCTGTGCTCATGTCAGAAGGGTTTTGTACTTAACTTACAAAATGCAGTAACCAGCAACGAATAAAATCAAGAAACCTGTCAAAGACGATTTTATTGGAGAAAATGTGAAATTCGAGGATTATACTATTATTAAAAAAGTTGAACGAATTTTGACTTCTGAGGTATTTGTTATAGTTATACCCATAAATACCTCCTTTGATAATTTTTTCAGATTTTTTAGATCAAGGGTGTCCATTCGCGAGGGAGGAAACACATTTTTCATGTATTCCCCCCCCCCCCCCCCCCTGTGCCCCCACTGAAGCAAAAACTGTCAGTTTAAGAACTGTTTTGAAAAGCTCTCATAGAGAACTTTCAGTTGATACTCATATCGGCTACCTTTCATGAAATTTTTTTTCAGGTGCCACTCCTCTGTACTGTAATCACCGATTCATGGCCTATTTTTTCGAATTCTTGAATGGTTACAAACCCCTTTTGCTAGGAGCTCTCTCCTGCCTCTTCGACTTGTTTCAATTGGCATATGGCTCCATAGCCATATGTTTCCATACTAATACAGGCATATTGCTCCATAGTAATACAGGAAAATTCAAACCGCTATAACTTTGGTAAATACTATTCGATCTTTACGAAACTTACAGAAAAAATTAATCTTATAAATATTTATCTCCTCGCTAAATTTTAATGAGTTTAAAGGTACCGTTTAGATTTTATTCCAGAAAACACAAAATCGATAAATCATACTATTACTAACAAAGTTGAGTGAATTTCGACTTCTCATGTATTTGTTGTTGTTGTACTCATAAAGGCCTACATTCATGATTTTTTTCAGATTTTTCGGATGGAAGGTGTCCAATCGCGAGGGGGGGTACGCGAAAAGTTCGTACATTTCCCCTTCCCCTGCCTCTCTCGGTACTCATATGGCAATTCTAAGACATGTTCTGAAAAGATCTCATTGAGACCTTTCCAATGACACCCCACTCGACTACCAATGGTGAAAAATTTTTTTTGAGGGGTCACCTCCCTATATGGGGAGACCCCCCTTAAACCCCTTTGAAAAATTTTTCCACCCTTGAACTTTCAAGAGGTCACCACTTCTGACCTTTCTACAAAGTTTCATGGCTGTAGCCTTGATAGTTTCGGAGAAAAAGTGCTGTGACATACAGACGGACGGACGGACGGACGGACGGACGGACGGGCAGACGGACACAGGTCGTGATTGCAATAGGGTTTTGTATTTTAAGTACAAAACCCTAAAAATTACTCTGAATGAACCCCTAAGAATCACAAGACTTTCACCAATGCTTACCGTAGGTCGCCATCACACTACTTATGTGGACAATGAGCCAATAAGCAGATGTTGTAAGGCATTCAACAAGTTTAGTAAATATTACTCCCCGTCCATTTCCAAAACCTCATATAAAAATAATATCCTAAAATCCTTTCATACCTCAATATAATTTGTATAATTGTGCGTAAAAATTAATATATCTTGAAAATGTATTGTTTACAAGGTTTTTTTGTGTAGTAATTTTATATTATAAGGATATGTCTTGTTTGGCAAAATAATAAATAAATAATCATTTAATGTAAGAAACGCCCATGAATTTCATTATTTGAATTTAAATGTCTATACTAAAAAGTTTCCAATCTTGATGAAGCAACGTTAAAAATGAGTTAACATATATTTAATGAAATAAAATATGTCATCTTCAATTGAATTTGATAGCTTTTCCAAAAATAATAATCTATTCACCATTTTTGAACAGACATATTAAATAACTGAAACAGTCCATGTCACTCCAACGTTCGATTTCGAAAAGTGTTCCAGTACGCTTAAAAATATTAAAGCATATAAGTCAAGTGCAATAGGCCAAAATTGTCTTAATTCACTAACAATTTTATCGATTTGTAAAGAAAAGATTAGAAAATGAGAGGGATTGGCGGGTTTGTTTCACCAACAGAAAAATTCATAACAAAATTAAATCTGAAATTTAAACTTATTTCATAAAAATAAGCAACTAAAAATTACTCACCCCGCTTGATGCTGCTGAGCACTCTGCAACTGGACTGGGGATAAGCACTGAAGAATTATAAAATTAATAAAGAGAGCACTTATTTGGCTTATTCTTTTAAACTGTGAGTATTATTTATTTTTACCTTAATTACAATATAGTGAACCAAATTTTTAAATAGTTCTTGTTATATATGGCCCAAAATGTTTCTAATGGAATACGTTTTTCTATTCAAGCGGAGAAGTTTCTCTTTGGTGTTAATATTTTTCTTCAAAATTACTTCGTTTATATGACGATACTTTAAGATTTTTTCCGAAAAACTTTATCCTACCGAATCGGCAAACGCTCTTGGTATGGTACCCTTTAGGTATAGCGGAAATTCGTACAAAGCTAATCCCATCTAGTTTTTTTGGCATGAGCAACCACTGCTGTAATATTTGATTGTTGATACCTTGGAGAAATAATTTAAAATAATATTCAACTCGTAAAAACGATATGAAAATGGTTCTTTTAAATTTTTTGGTATGCATAACAAATATTGTAAGTAAGCTTTTTGTGTTATAACCCCTAAATATGTAAGCTTGCTCTCACCAAGGTATCATCTTTATCTTTTCACCAAGGCTTTAATGCTCAATCTTAGTTGGTGACCATTGCTTTCTATAGGACTTGCATTAATTCTTGGAAGTTGAAGAGTTCTCAATTAATACACATTTAAAATTAACATTCAAACAGTTACTGTGCAACGTATAAGTTAGAAAATTATAAATTCTCCGGCAAAGTATAACTTCCTCTCAAATAATTTTTAAAGCAGTTTGGAAAGGTTTATTTTTATCTTCGAACATTTCAATTCCACTTATGCATAGCAGTGAAAAATATCACCTATTGTGAAATCCCATATGTCATACATACGAATTTATCGCTTAAAATTCCGAAAATTCTTCTTCACAGTAGATACAGGTAACGCTACTGCTTTGTGGTTTGAGGGCTTATCAGCCTGAAGTCAAAAACCTGTAATTGTTTTCAATCTAATTTTATCGATGGGGACGCGAAATATCAAAACCTGAGCAACACCAGCTCCAGAGGTCATTCGGATATTTGACCAACGAGCGCCTTGTCTTTGTATGATGGACGTTCCGCAGAGTCTTACGAAAATCAAAACTTGCCACCAATTTCTAGTAGCGCATCAACGTAATGCATGTATCTATGAATTTGATGCGTTTGTTGGCCCCCAGCAATAAATGCCTTTGTGATAAGAAACTTTTTTGTACCAGCATAAATTTTAACTTTTATTCGATATCGGTACCTTCGCTCACCACCACCACCACAGAAAGTTGAAAATGAAGAAATCTGCCTCCCATTTCAGTGCGTGAAATCAAGTGGTTCGATAACGATCATAATCCTAACGTTCGGGGTGTGATTTTCTTAACTTAAACACTGAAATTAACACCTTCCTTTGCGTTCTACCTGTATAAAAAACTTGCAACTGCGAAAGAAGTGAATATCCTTACAGACTTACAACCTGTGACCTTCCCTTGTTATCGGACCGTAAGGTGCCATCTGTGCTCGGAAACTTTGTTCTTTCGGATCCGTGTTATCGGTGATGTCTATGTTGCTTGTGGTCTGTCTCATATCAGTTAACTTCTGTTATTGCCTTTGTTAAAGAAAAACAAACGACAATTGGTTTAACAAGGATCATCGCATGAGAGCCGTTTTGTCCTGTTCCGAAGACTAGACACAAAGGTAAGTTATCACTGAGGCGTTGTAAATGAAGGGCAATTGACTTTTTGCCGGGCTGTTGACTCACTGACCGCTTGTTTAAATATCGCCAGGATGATATTGGGCAGGATGACTGTGTGTTGGGTCGACGCAGGGACTCGCCACTTCTTTCTTTCGATGAGACAAGCGACTATATTTGACCTATTATTACCAACTAATTAACTTGTATTTTCATTTGGTCATGCAAAACTCGGACTTGCCTAGCGGCTCGACAAATCTGTGTACGTCTGCTAAATTTTGGTTCCATACATACATACATATGAAAATACCATATGCCGATACCATTTGTCTCACGGTTTTGAAACGAACTAGATTATAATTATATGCGCTGTTCTAGGGCGCCTAGTTCTAGTATAGCGTTTTGGTCTGTGGCGCTTATTTTTGCGATCACCTGTACTTGTATACTTGAACATACGTTAGGTAAACGATGTGGTCATTACTCCGTTAAATGAATGAAACCAAATATGTATCGTAATTATGAATTATGTAAACATAATTGCAAACAAATGACATAGGGCGGGACTATAGTCAAATTTAGCGGAAGACTTCGATGTGCGTAGGGAAGAGAAAGCTTTATGAATGGTCTGGTTATCAATGGTATTTTGGTAACCATTTAAGTTGCGATTAGTAGTCTGCCCGATTTTTTAATGTCCATAAGAGTATCTTGACAGAAGTATGTTTTCATTCTTATACAAAAATTTCTAACTCAACTTTCTCTATAGATTCACGAGCGAAACTAGTTAAAGCTACAATTATTCATTTGACGGGTATTCGCAAATTTCTCGAATTAGAATATTCGCTGAACTTAAAATTATCACATATTATTGAACATATGTAACCTGTTTATTTTATTTGATTTTTTGGCGAGTATTTGAATCCTTCTCATGTCGCTTTCGGTATAGACAAAAATGTAATTTGTATCTGCAGGTCAAATAAACGAAACGTGAAAACGTTGGAAGTCCTGCGAGCAACTCACATGCAGCTTTTAAAGAAACGTTCTTGCAATAAATTAAATGCATAATCCAGAAATAGTTCAGTATGAGAGGAAATATTTTTCACTCTCCACAATTGAATGTTTTCATCTATCAAATCTGTAGCTCGGAAGAAAAGTACACTATGTCACAAAAAGCAAATTTTACACGACAGCCAAATGAATGTTATAATTACGATTTTTTCTGGCTTTTGTTTGTAATGCGACTATTTTTTCACTTTTTTGCATTAAGTTTTACATAGCTTAAGTCCCTCTCAGGGGGACATAATCTTTATTTAATTTTATCTTTTAGTTGGTTCATTAGTGGACATAGTGTTCTTCACTTCCAAATGAAAACTTTTAGAAAAAAAAGAAAACCGACTTCGGAGTGCCCTAAAAAGGATGAAATAAATTTTATGGAAGCGGTTCCATATCATTTTTTCCCCGATTTTTTTGTGATGGTGGAGATGTTGGAAGTATTTATGTTGAAATGGGGAAATTCATTTGGCACCGCTTCCATAAAATGTATTTCATCCTTTTTAGGGCATTCCGGAGTCGGTTTTCCTTTATTTTTGTAAAAGTTTTTTATTTCACCCTTTTTAGTGGCAAATTTTTTCACTTCAAATCATTCAAAACTCAGTTTCTTGAATACATTGTATCATGTTCTCGTATATTAACCTATAATTTTTTTACTGCAACGCAAAAACCACTACGGCTAAGATCTGCAGCGTTCATAGGAATCAAATTTAACTCTGATACATTTAATCCATGATCTCATCAACGTCTACCTTGATTTTAGATTTCGTAATAATCCAATATGAGCGGCCGCCATTTCGTTTCAATTGTTCGACTTTCGATTTTTTATTGTGAGCTTTATCACACAATTGAATAAATTGTTGTACTAGTTTTGATACAAACTGGAGCTATTCTCTGGCCAGAATAGAAATATTGCTGAAAATTTGGCGAAAATCGAAGCAAAGCTGCGACTTCCAGGCACAAATTTTGTTATATACTATGTAGACTCACACATACAACCAACCACACACATAGCCATATATACATGCATATATATACGAGGTGTGTTCAAAAAGTATCGCGAATTTTGAATTTTCGCGGGTTACGTATATTCGAATTTCTATTTTTTTGTGGCGTTATGTTGGTACTCATGTCTGTCACTTATGCCGACAAGCTCGGCCATTTTGAATGTTCACTTGATTGGTGATAGCTGCTTTACTTGCACGTGTTTTCAATCGTCTTCGATTTTTACTTATTCAAAAAAATGGATCAAAGAACGTGTATCAAATTTTGTGTGAAAAACAACATTAAGTGCGCGGATGCATTCCGAATGTTGACTGTGGCATACGGAGAAGCTACCTTAGACCGAAGCAACGTTTATCGGTGGTACAAAATGTTTTTAGAAGGCCGAGAAGATGTGAACGACGAAGAGCGTGCCGGACGCCCGAGCACTTCAACACAGACGAAAAAATTAATGAAGTGGAGAAAATGGTATTGGCCAATCGTCGAATCACCGTTAGAGAAGTTGCTGAGGACCTAAACATATCAATTGGCTCGTGCCATTCGATTTTTATCAACGATTTGGGCATGAGGCGGGTCGCCGCGAAATTCGTACCAAAATTGCTCAATTGCGACCAAAAACAGCAACGCATGAACATTGCTAATGAGATGTTAAACTCTGTCCGCGACGAACCAAATTTGCTCCAGAGGGTCATAACTGGTGACGAATCGTGGGTTTATGGTTATGACGTGGAAACCAAAGCTCAATCATCTCAATGGAAGCTGCCGCATGAACCAAGACCGAAAAAAGCGCGCCAAGTTCGGTCGAATGTGAAAGTTTTGCTGACAGTTTTCTTCGATTGCAGGGGCGTGGTGCATCATGAGTTCTTGCCACAGGGAAGAACGATCAATAAGGAATATTACCTGCAAGTTATGCGCAATTTGCGCGAAGCAATCCGCCAGAAACGCCCGGATTTGTGGGAGAACAAAAATTGGCTTTTGCACCACGATAACGCCCCTGCTCACACATCGTTGCTTGTGCGCGACTTTTTGGCCAAAAACAACACACTTATGATGCCGCAGCCACCGTATTCCCCAGATCTGGCCCCTGTGACTTTTTCTTGTTTCCTAAACTGAAGAGGCCCATGAAAGGACGACGTTACGCTACGCTTGACGAGATAAAGACGGCATCGAAGGAGGAGCTGAACAATATTAAAAAAAATGATTTTTTGAAGTGCTTCGAAGATTGGAAAAACCGTTGGCACAAGTGTATAATATCTCATGGGGATTACTTTGAAGGGGACAAAATAGATATTCATGAGTAAATAAATAATTTTTGAAAAAAAAAATAAATTCGTGATATTTTTTGAACACACCTCGTATATATATATATATATATATATATATATATATATATATATATATATATATATATATATATATATATATATATATATATATATATATATATATACATATGTATTATATATATACATATATATATATATATATTTATATATATATATATATATATATATATATATATATATATATATATGTATAAACATATCTATATACATATATATATATATATATATATATATAAAAATATATATATATATATATATATATATATATATATATATATATATATATATATATACATATATATATATATATATATATATATATATATATATATATATATATATATATATATGTACATATCTATATATATATATATATATATATATACATATATATATATATATATATATATATATATATATATATGTATTATATATATGTATACATATATATGTATAGACATATGTATTTATATATGTAAACATAATTTATCAATTACAGCAGGAAACGTATCTCTTTTTAAGTTGCGATTCTCGCCAGTTTTTAGTATGGAAATCACTAATTTTAGATTTCTGAGCATATGTTGTAATGTATGATACATATAATATTAACTGGAAAGTAACGAGTCAACTCTATAATTTGCAATCACTCAATCCTTATTATTTCTTCGGGGAATTTTATAATCCTATATGTAACGTTTAAGTCTAAGGATCTAAGAAGGATCCTATACCAAGCTCATTGGTAAGCAAAGAATGAATGCGGGAGAGAAAAGCATCCTGAAATGGTCCCTTTAACTATTGTTGAATTGTATTTATGCCACATTAGAATTATTTTTTGGTTATTTCTGGTACAAATGACGGACTAAAATGTACCGTTTATGTAGAACATTAAGGATACTGATCATTTTTATCATCCGTCACCAAAGGACTCGGTATCTCCAACAAATCCTTGCAGAGTGCCAACTAATTTTCACTTTTTGTACGAAATATCATTTAAAATCAATTTCTCGACATCAATGGAACATATTTAACTGTTAATATCTACAGAGCCCCTGGAAGGATCTCAATTCTGTTCCGATACATTTTAGATCAACATGTTGTCCTTCATTTGAAACTTCTACAATCAAAATCCTTACACGCGTCGATCAGTTATGCTGAAAAATTGGGGTGAAAGTCGGAATTTTTTTAGTTTTAACGGTAAGAGCCCTTTACCGTTCCTTGAATTTCTTATCCTTTAAACGGGACCTAACTGGAAGAAAGACGTATCATTTGCCAAAAACAGGACTCTTCTATCCATCTCCGTTTAAAAGTTATGCGTGAACATACAAAAAAAAAGCAAAAAAAAATATACGCAATGAATTGATAACCTTCTTTCTTTTGGAAGTCGGTTAAAAACAAATATTTGCGCTAGCATCTTTGTATTTGGAATAAGATATGGCAATGTAAACGTGGGTACTTAAATTGAAATACTTGTTATCGTTTAAAAGTCCAAATATTTTTTAAATTTAAGAAAATTTGTTATGGTTTAAATAATATGAATACAAAAGCCAATATCGGTACAGAGAAATATACACAACCTTTGGAAAGAAACAATAGAATGAAAACAACTATAGAATGTAGAGAAATGCATAAATCAATTCATCCAATTCACTTGCTTAAATTCCTAGCATTACAAGTATAGTCAATTCGAAAATTACATTTCCAAACATAAGTGTTTTTAGCAAAAAATTTCTTTCAAAAAATTATAAAATAACATCTGAACAAATAATCTAATCATCTTCCTGAGAAAAACCTGCGGCACTTTTGGAATGTCAAAAATTTTCGAAATATTCATGACACTTGGTAAAAACTGTAAAAGCGACACAAGATCATTATATTTTTGGTTTGAAATTTCTCTTGAAGCATCAAAAATTGCGTCTAATGATTCTGAAAATTTTACGACTCCATCTTTGCGTGTTCTTTTCAAGCTTATTTGTCTAAAATTGGCATATTTAAAATTTTCTTTCACATAAAGGGGACCAATTCGTTCTTGTCTAACTTATAGGAGAGTGCGCTGAGATAGTAATAGTGACAGGGAATTGATATCTTTCTTTCTGTAAATAAATGGAGTAGCTTCCTCGTTCTGATTTCTTGAAATGGTTTGTCGGGCTTCTCGAATTTTTCCCCTTTTCTGTATGTTAGGTTTTTAAAGTCATGCAGTTCCATGTTGCATACTGTGTATTTACTGGAACACGGTTGTATTAATTGCTGTCAGTCTCAAAGAGTTGAAATTATAAATTGTTTGGTTTTTTTTTCAAGATTCAAGATCTTTATTTGGTGTTTTTTTCCAATTTTTTTACATACATACAATACATAAATAACTTAACCTAACAATGTGCGGGTTGCGCCTTAGGGCTTTTCCCGGAGCTTAATAATAATTTACTTTACTTTGATTACAATATTATTTTTCGATAAAACAAAACTTTAAAATGTTGACACCCACAACATTATCAAACATTAATGGATTATAAAAAGAATTTTGGTGTAAAATTCATTTACTCTAACAACTGCATTTTTAAAAATTGAATTTCTTAAAATTAAGTACATTGTTTCCTTAAGACTACCTAAAAACTTGTCATTCGCTGCATCCATTGAGTGGTTGTCTGTCGCTCTCCTGACTATTGCCGTCCTGTATTATTTGGCTCTCCTGATTCCACCAGCTTTTCCGCATACAATTTGATGGGCTCGATTTCTACTCCTGGTACAGTGCTTCGTTGGGGGTAAGACCGTTCATCCTCCCGTCTATGTCGGTATCATATCTTGCCCCATTTTGTTTTCGGAGCTCCATTCCATATCATCACCGCATATGTGATGATCGGACGAATCAAATTTTTATAGGCCAAAACCTTGACTCGCTTGCTCGCTGTTTCTTTTTTCCTGAAAAGAGGTATAGATGGTATGCATAAGTTACTTTTTTCAAAATATTGTCAGCTTGAGCACTGAAGGTAGCGTTCCTGTCAAAAACTACCCCCAAGTACTTCGTTTGCCTAGAGCAATGCACCATCAGCCCATTTAACTTAATCCTAGAGTCACAGATGCCTCTTGCACGACGACCAATGTTTTTGTGGGGGTCCTTGAACACAATTAATTCACTTTTCCGGTAATATGCAGTAAGGAACTCCAATTATTTGGCTCAGATGATCACACTAAAAGTCGTTAGGGTTCACCTGTATTCCGGGTTTATATTCGTCTCTTACGCCCAGAACATCAGAAGTGAATATATTGAAAAGAAATGGGTCTAATATAGACCGCTGTGGGTCTAACCTAGCACTACCAGCCACCGCAAAGGTATAGGGTTCTCCATTTTACGCTTGGGAAAGTAAAGCTAAAGAAAACACATAAAATATTCAGATGGAAACAAAATTTTTCATTTAATATAAAAACTGAACCTTGCCATTATACGTGAAATACAACATTATTCAAATCTTCTCCACGGGACCTCTTACAGACCTCAATCCTTTTGAGGTAATTTTCAATGACTTTTTGGCACATTTCCGCCAATATCTCAGCCATAACTTCACGAATATTAGTTTTCAATTGCTCAAGATTTTGAGGATTGTTCGCGTAAACATGATCTTTCGCATAGCCTCATAAAAAGAAATCCAAAGGTTTTAGGTCGCAGGTTCTTGCGGGCCAATTGACATCACCAATCTCGAAACTACGCGTCCTGGAAATTTCTCTTGCAAAAGCGCTTGATTAGCCAGTGTTGTGTGGCTTGTGGCTCCGTCCTGTTGAGAACACATGCTCTCCAGATCATAATCTTCAATTTCTCTCCAAAAATAATCGGTTAACATCCGTTCAAAGCGGTCAGAATTGACTGTAATGGCTCTTCCTTGATCGTTTTCAAAAAAATACGGGCCAATAACACCAACAGACCATAATGCACACCAAACGGTCACTTTTTCCGGATGCAAAGGCCTTTCTGCGATCACCTGAGGATTTTGAGAGCCCCACATCCGGCAAATCTGTTTATTTACGTAACCACTGAGCGAAAAATGAGCCTCATCACTGAAGAAAATTTTGTTCGAAAAATCGTTATCAATGGCTTGTTGTTCAATCACCCAATTCGCATACATTCTGCGTTGTGTATGGTCTTGAGGCTTATGTTCTTGAGTGAGTTGGATTTTGTACGGATGGAGATGCAAATCCAAATGCAAAATCCGCCACAATTAGCTGTAAGACAAGCCCAAATGTTGAGCACGCAGAGGAATCGACAAATTCGGGTCTTCCTCCACACTTTGAGTAACGACAGCCATATTTTCAGCAGAACGAATGTTGCGATGATCCACAGGCCTTGTTATATCAATGACCAATCCAGTCTCTTCAAATTTTCTCACTTTGTTCGAAATTGTTTGCTGTGTAGGTCGATTATGTCGACCGTAATCGGCTCGTAAAGCCCTGAATGTTGATACAACAGAATCACCAATTTTTATAATAAAATTTAATAATTTTAACGCGTTTTTCGACTGCTAAACGATCCACATTTCTAAATGGCAAATCTTCAACTAAAAAAACACGCTTTGGAGGACGTTTGATTCTGACAAATGTCAAATGGCAGGGTTAAACTTTCCTACCACGAAATGGATAACCCTGTTGTTCGTTCACTCATGAAGCTGCGTATAATTTTTACAATAAAGGCCGGAATGCCAAAATTTATCATTTTGTAGAGAAGTTCATTGATCCATACAGAGTCAAAGGCTTTCTCCTCATCGATCAAGGAAGCTAAAACAAGCTTATTGTTACGCCATCTTCTCGTTATATCAGCTTGGAATACGTCCATAGCATCTTTCATGGAGTGCGCTTTTTTGAAGCCAAATTGTCTTTCCGGCACAATCCTTACCCACGCAGAGAATTTTATGATGCCTTCAAGTATTACCCTTTCAAGCAGCTTACCAACATTTAAAAGCAGCGAAATGGGACGAGTATCGACTATGTCAGTACTGCCCGACTTCTTCGGTATTGCAAATATTTTTGCGCATTTCCATTGCTGAGGGAAGTAGCAAATGTTATTGCAATTATTCAGAATGATTGCGTGAAAAACAAAGAAAACACGGGGAAGCCTTTAAGCATATAATTGGAGATTCCATCCCTGTTGATGAAGTTAAATTGTGGTGGTAGATTCTTGCGAGTAGCTTTCTTTGTTAAGCAAACTACGTCTATGTTAAAGCTCCAAGATGTCTTCGGGTAAATCTTGATAAAGGTACTCTTTTAGATGACCGTATCCTGGGCTAAAGTTATACACGTGACTTCCTCATCGATTTCAGGAATAGAAAGGTTTTGCGATCTATTGATCGGAATTCCCTTGAATTTTCCGTCAAGGTTAGCACTAACTGTTGCCCAATCAATTCGCTTGTATGATATGAAAAGTTGAGGATCTGTAACTTCAAGTTTCACACCCTTTTTCATTCTTAAGGTGAGCGCAACCAACTGTGGAAGAGATTTACCAGATTAGCAGACACGATGAAGAAGTCTATAATAGACGAGCTTCGGCGGAAAGCAGGGTTCATCTTTAAGAAACACAACAGTCGAGACCGATTTCTTCCTTTGTGTTCAAAACTACGAGTATATCTACATGAACGATTCAAATAAGCCAGAGAATGCATCAAAAATCGATTATGTGAATGAGCTAATTGCGTGTTTCAAAATGACTTTCCACTGTGAACGCTCAGATTCACGATTCCAAAGTATTGATGAAATGATGACAAAATACAAAGCTAGATCATCCCTAAAACAATATCTGCTTTTGAAACCTTTAAAGTGAGAAATAAAGCTATGGCTGCACTGCTACTTAAAAACGGGATATATACATGATGTAACCGTACAGGCGAAAAGGAGGAAGGACAACAGATTGGCACTTTTGGTGAAAGAGTAGTTAGAAAACTTTGCGAAACCTTAAGAGAGAAGGATGTTGCTATATGCTGCGACAGATTACATGAAGGAAGTTTTAGTCCTAAGTAACTGCCACAAGAATACAATTGCTGAAGTATAAAGAACTGCAAAAGATGGTTCCGAGCAAGCAGTACCCAGCCCAGAAGCTATTGCCATTTATAACGAGCATATGGGCGGAGTTCACCTTATAAATCGATTTTCAGCATTGTATGCCCCAAGCAGAAAGTCAAATAAATGGTGTGAAAAATTGCTTCATAAAATGTGATGTCCACAGTTGTCAACTCGTGGATAGTATACCAAGAACAACAACGCGAAAAAACACTCTTCATCGAATTTAACAACTAATTGGTTTCGGCAAAGACCGAGCTGCATTCGAACGAAAAACAAGTTCAGACATAGTCCTAATCAATTCATTACTGATCAACAAATTTGGGTCTCTAAATAGACTATCACTTAGAACTAAAGGAATATACATACGACATTGGCGACCACTTGCCAATAGAAGGCAGAAGGGTAATTGAGCAAAACGAAAAATCGAGAAAAGGACCAAAACAATTTGCTTAGCATGTGGTGTTGCATTGTGCAATGAATGCTTTACAATTTACCATACTTAGATATTTTACTGTTTTACATTTTTAAGTGTTAATGAATATAATTGATTAGAAAATGCAAGTAATTTTCTTCATTGTAGGGAAGTTACTAGTGGGGCATATAGGTCCCGCGACTATTCCCCGAAAATCACAGAACGGAAAAATTTCAAAATAAAACTGTAGTCCTTTTAAATATTCTACATCACAATTCCTCAATTCTCATTTTCGAATCACAAAAAAAGAAATAATCCCTGATGAAACAAAGATTAATTTGTTAGGTAACGATGCGGAAAGAAACGTTCCTTGACCGGAAGGCAAACAATTTTATGCTAGGCTATGATAGTATAGGATTTATTTTTAATGACAAGGTGCAGGTCCGATACATTGAATTGATTGCAGAATGGATAGATTCGTGTTTTATTGGAGACAGGAATGCTACCATATGCCGAGGATATATGCCGTTATTGTGGACCTTATTGTTGACGCTAAAACATGGTTCCAAGAAAATAATGTGGTCACTCTTGAGTGGCCAACTCAACCCCCAGACCTTAATTCTATTGAAAATCTCTGGGGTGAGCTTAAAAAAGAAGTTTCCAAGATGTTTTGCCAAAACATAACCTAATTATGGGAGAATATTTAAAAAGTTTGGTACAATATTCCGGTAGAAACTTGTTGGAAACTGATATCGTCTATGCCCGAAAGAATCGAAAAAGTCATTAAGAATAATAACGGGAATTCAGGGTATTAGATGAGTCTTAACTAATTCTGTATAAACAGGGACCATAGCTGTGGAAATTTTTATGTTAATAACGATGTTTGTTGGGTACGCCTATTATTATGGCCCTTTTAAAATAGATACATTTTATAAATTAACTAAATGTTAGGTTTTTTTTAAAATGCCTTTTGTTTTTCTTTACGAAGATGAGGTGTGTTTATTTTGAAATGCCTTTTGTTTTTCTTTACGAAGATGAGGTGTGTTCATTTTGAAAACCAACTTAATAAAGAAAAGTATAAAAATTAAGCTTGTTTTAGCTAAAAATTGCGCACACCTATTATTTTGTCCAGCTATGTGCTAACGATTGTGCACACACGTTGCCTTCTTACTCAGGCCCGAAAACGGAAACACTGCGTCACATCGCGAACTAACCTCTTCGAGTAGCCTCATCAGCGCCATCTAATGCTGTTTATAACGAACTAATTTTTTAAAGATTTTTGACAATACATATGACTGTAGTTTGAAATTTTATCAGTACTATGTCAACGATTTATTTTAAATATGAGGCGTCAAAGATATTAGCGCGCAAATAAATGTATTTCGTTCTTATTTGTATCATTTCGGCTAAATTTCATCTGAGAAATGTCATATTTGACAATCTCAAAATCCTATTTCGGCCTACTGAGATGCTGTCTTCATGTTTTCTGGACAGCTGTTTGTCGGAATTCAGGGCTACTGATCAGCTGTTTCCGGTACGGGAAGTGAAATCAGGTACGTTAATTGATTTCTTTATGGACCTGAGTAAGAAGGCAACGGCACACATCATGTAGGGTGGCGCAAAATTAATCACTCTATCGAAGATGTTATAACTTTTGCAAATGGCGTTGCACATGAATCATATTTGATATTTGTGAACTAGACAGCTGCAGAACACAAACAGATAGCAATTGAGCCCTATACTCCGCAAGAGCGTTTAATGATTACGTTGATTTAATTGTGACGGTATTGTGTCGAAAATCATCGTGAGGGACGAGTTAGTTAGTCAGTTTAATAACGTCGCGAGTGAAGTGACTATATAAATAGAAGTCGCGCAAGTGAAAACAATCAATTTCAAAGTAATAGTGATTGCGATATAGGTGAGTTTTCATTCATCATGCATGTATGTATTGGTGTAGTATTTCTATTTACACCAATACATACATTCATGAAGCTTGAAAACTTTCAATTTTGTTACTTGAAATCTGGAGTTGTTTCAACTGCAATTTTCTGAACCAATTGATTATTACACATTTTTTTGGGCTTTCGCTTAGGGTTTAGTAAATGCTACAGTTACATAAATTTTCTTGTTGATTCTAGAACAAAATAATAATGTGCGTGACATATCAATATGTAATGACCAATTTCAAGATTTCGCCTAATCAAACGAGATTAGTTGACATCTCGAAATTGTTTAACAAGTTTTATATGTTCCGAAGGTAATCATTTCGGTGTAGTAAACGAACGCAATAATAAGAAAATTAATACAACTTTCGCTCTAAATTAGTCCTAAGCAAAATCCAAGTGAACACTGAAATGATCCAGTGTTAGTAATATTTAAATATCAAATAAAGTCAATATTTGAAGTACTCACCCACATGCCAGATTAAATATATTTAAAGTATCTTAATCAGATGAAAGCTTGAGAGATTTATTTGACCGTTGGAATCATGCCTCACTATAAGGATTTTGAAGGAAAGTATTTAACAAACTTTCAAATACCTAGCCTTACTTTTAGCCCAATTTTAATCGAGCAATCAATAATGTGCTTTATTCAATCTATTGTTAACAGTTTATAAACATAAACGGAGTTTAAATAAAAATTATTTAAACTTAGTGGCCTCCAGGGCACTTTAAATTAAAGCATATTATTATTTCTCATTATCGTTATTTACACAAACATTAAAATGATTATTTATCATAAAATTAGTGGTAAAAAAGTAGGGGAAAATCAATCAACTATATTATCAAATTAGGAATAATATAAAAACAAAATTTTATTTTTACTTATATAGGGTTATTCATTTTACGCTTGGGAAAGTAAAGCTAAAGAAAACACATAAAATATTCCGATGGAAACAACATTTTCTATTTAATATAAAGATTGAGTCTTGCCATTATTCGTGAAATACAACATCATTCAAATGTTTTCCACAAGACCTCTTACAGGCCTCAATTCTTTTGGGGTAATTTTCAATGACTTTTCGGCACATTTCCGGCAAAATCTCAGCCATAGCTTCACGGATATTGGCTTTCAATTGATCAAGATTTTGAGGATTGTTCGTATAAACACGATCTTACGCATAGCCCCATAAAAAAAATCCAAAGGTGTTAGGCCGCAGAATCTTGCGGGCCAATTGACATCACTCAATCTCAAAATTACGCGTCCTGGAAATTTCTCTTGCAAAAGTGCTCCATTAGCCTGTGTTGTGTGGCTTGTGGCTCCGTCCTGTTGGAACCACATGTTCTCCAGATCATGATCTCCAATTTCTCTCCAAAAATAATCAGTTAACATCCATCCATAGCGGTCAGAATTGACTGTAATGGCTCTTTTTTGTTCGTTTTCAAAAAGATACGGGCCAATAACACCACCAGACCATAATGCACACCAAACGGTCACTTTTTTCTGGATGCAAAGATTTTGAGAGCCCCATATGCGGCAATTCTGCTTATTTACGCAACCACTGAGCCTCATCACTAAAGAAAATTTTGTTTGAAAAATCGTTATCAATGGCTTGTTGTTCAATCACCCAATTCGCATACATTCTGCGTTGTGTATGGTCTTGAGCCTTAAGTTCTTGAGTGAGTTGGATTTTGTATGGACGGAGATGCAAATCCAAATGCAAAATCCGCCACAATGAGCCGTAAGACTAGCCCAAATGTTGAGAACGTCGAGGAATCGACAAATTCGGGTCTTCCTCCACACTTTGAGCAACGACAGCGATATTTTCAGCAGAACGAATGTTGCGATGATGCACAGGCCTTGCAATATCAATAACCGATCCAGTCTCTTCAAATTTTCTCACTGTGTTCGAAATTGTTTGCTGTGTAGGTCGATTATGTCGGCCGTAATCGGCTCGTAAAGCCCTGAATGTTGATACAACAGAATCACCATTTTGATAATAAAATTTAATAACTTTAACGCGTTCTTCGACTGTCAAACGATCAATATTTCTAAACGGCAAACCTTCAACTAAAAAAAACACGCTTTGGATGACATTTATTTCTGACAGATGTCAAATGGCAGGATTATACTTTCCTACCACGAAATGGATAACCCTGTACTTAAATGTTCTACCTTAAATCTATAAATTTAAATTGCTCATCTTATAATACTCTAAATATACAACAATATTCTTAATCTATACGCAATCTAAATTATTTAAGCTTAAATCTATAAATTTGTCAGCAACATTAATATTAAACTATTTACAGAAGAATAATATTGCAAATCTAAAGTCTAAACCTTATTCTTAATCAGAATTATACACATTAAATAAATTCACTCAAACTCAACCTAACAAAGCGTAACAAATTGCAACAGAATATATCCATCAAGAATGTTAAACTCTTGTGTTCAAATTTGATGGATATTCGATCTTCCATATTTTTTCCATATGGATGTGAAAGTTTTCGGTAAGTCTCCATTTAACCGTTTGATTGATTTAGAAAATTCGAATTTTTTTTTCTAGTACATACGTAAAAGTCTGAGACACATAAATGAATTCATAAAACGCCAGTTTTATAGAAAGTTCCAAGAAAAGCCCCTTCTCCCCAAATGCGCAAAAATCGAATTCAACTGTTATAATTAGTTGATAGCAAAAAAATGTAGGCCTAGTTAACGGGGAAAGATAGCTTGGCATGTTATTGTATTAAAATCATTCATTCTAGGGCCTGACCTTCGCAGATTTAAATTATTTTATTTTAATGTGTAATAAGAGGTTTTAATTGGCACCTCAGTAGCCATCGATGTTAACGTTTTGAATAATCGTATTTTTAATTTCCCGTCCTAGGATAAAATTTGTTGTCGTCAAAGTTTTATCCGGAGAAATGTATAAAAGATAAGTTTTGCTTTAAATTTAATACGTTTTGTTATTTTTACTAAACTAAAAACAAAATATAATCAAACTTTTACAACGATGTCAGTAGAAAATTGTTTTCGTTGTGCTATTGAAGAACTTCTTGTGCGTTCTTTTTCTTCTAGAAAGTTCGAAATCAAGAAGCAAATTATAGATTCGAGGCGATCAATGCCGCTTATTTCACTAAGTCAGCAATCTGTTAAGGGAAATTTTGTCAGACATTTTTCCACTAAACTTTATAATGAATTTGAATGGCTTTGTGGGTGCAAACATATTAACAAACTCTTTTGCTGGCCTTGTCTAATTTTTTCATCAGAAAGTAACAGTTGGCGGACTTCCGGGTTTTCAGACCTTAGTGATTTGCGTAAAGCTTTAAAACGCCATCAAGAGCATCTGCGCTGCATATTGGCTTGGAAAATGTTTGATAATTTACCACGTATTGAGACAATGATCGATTGCCAGCGGTCATTGAAGATTAAAGCAAATAACGACGAAGCCAAAAAAAATCGTGAAATTTTAAAATGCATCATCGATGTTATGTCTTTTCTCGGTATCCAAGAACTGGCTTTTCGTGGCCATAATGAATTCTGGTTTGTCTAACAGAGGCAATTATGTGCAAACCATTTCTTTGCTTGCAAAGCATAACCCCATCTTAAAAAACCATCTCGAAAACTCAAAACTTTTTCAGGCTTGTCAAAAGATATTCAAAATGATTTGATTGGATCAATTTCTTCCATTATTTTCGATACTATCTGCAAGGAAATTGAGAAGTGTCTCTTCGTATCAATAATGTTAGACAAAACAACTGATGTATACACAAAGTCTCAGCTTCTACAATATTAAGGTAAGAAGATGGTATTATACAGGAACACTTTCTTGGCTTTCGAGATGTATATACCGGTAGAATAGCTTCAGCCCTATAACATATAATCATGTTAGTGAAATATTATACAAGCTTGAATGTGGAGGAAAATTAGTTTCCCAATGATATGATGGAGCAGTGGTTATGTCTGGTGAAGTAAGCGGCTTACAAAAAAGCGTAAGAGAAAGGTGTCCAGAGATTACATTTGCAAATAGTTTTGTCCATATATCAAACTTCACTCTTTCAAAGTTTTCTCTTAGATATCGTTAATACTGGTGTCTGGAACAGTGAAAATTTTAACGCTGCAAAAGGGCTTTCCGCAACTGTAACTAGTTTTCAATTTAATTTTCTGTTGACTGTATTTGCATCAATTTTTTCATTTTGTGACATTTTATTTAACATTTTCCAAACAAAAAATAATGACATTTCGTACTGTATGATGATTTCAAAAGTAGCCTCCATGATATTCGATCGAATTTCGATTCGCTTCATTTCATCATTGCCCAAAAAATAAGTTGACATTTGAATTTAAACTGCGCGCGTCGAAGGATTTGGAGAATTCTGACAGTAGACATCTATGTCAAATTTACATGTCATTTGCGTAACGCTATCCGCCGAAAAAGGCCGGAATTGTGGGAAGACAATACTTGGTTGTTACACCACGATAATGCACCATCCCATACTGCACTCGTAATTCGTGATAATTTCGCCAAAAACTCAACCCATATCATTCCGCAGCCACCGTATTCACCTGACCTGGTATCGTGCGACTTCTGGCTGTTCAGCAAGATCAAAATATCGCTCCGGGGACACCGTTTTGATACGATAGAGAAGATTCAAGCCACAGCGAAGACGGGACTGAAGGCCATCCCGGAAGGTGACTACAATCAGTGTTTTGAAGATTGTAAAATCCGTTGGCGTAAGTGCATTGCATCGAGAGGGGATTACTTTGAAGGGGATGAAACTGATTGGAAAGAATAAATAAAGAATTTTTAAAATAAATACAATGTCACCTTATTTTTTGGGCACAGGTAGGATAAGTGTGACCTTCCTTCCAACCGAAAAAAATCCCGCCAATCGTTGGATGGAGAAACTTAGAATCAAGTTATAGGCAACTTTTTTGTGAAATTCTGCACAACATAAGCCAAGAGTTGAATGTAAGATTCGAATCACAAAATCAATTAAAATTTTTAGAACTGCTGAACACTTCCTTTTATCCGAATTTTTTCACTAAGTTTCCGAGTACACTTTTCACTAATTTGCAGCAATCTTACCCAAACAGATTTGACTTTGCATCCTTACGCAGAGAACTTTCAGTCGTTTTTCTGATTGTGATATGAAGTGTAAAAGCTTTAAAGAAATTTTTCAATATTTCCTGAATAATCAACTGATTTTTTCAAAATTTTATAGTTTATTTTGGCCATACCAGCAACAATAGCTTCAGCAGAACGTAGCTTTTCAACGTATGAAAATTAAAAATTACCTTAGAAATTCTACCGGGAAAGAACGTCTTAGTAATTTGTCATTTTGTCAACTGAGAAAAGTTTACTCAAAGACCTCCTCAGTGCTGATAAAACGTACGATCTAATAATTGACAATTTTGCAGCGCAAAAGGAAGCAAGAATAAATTTAATTTATAAATTTTGACGCGTTTTTATAAAAATATTACACTTCAATATAATTATTTTATCGAAACTTTCATCATGACACAATTACTCAGTTTTCACTTTCGCGTTTATAGCATTTTACCAAAGAAAAATGTTAAATTTAAGTTCCAAAGCCATAATGAAGTATAGATATATTGTTTTATAACTTGCCTGAATACATCTATACCATTTTTTTAGTGTGAATTTTAAATGTACCACCGGCACAGACAATTCACGACGTCCGAAACATCTGGCGATAATTTCATTGGCGAGCCCTCTACTTGCCCTCAACGGTTATTTCTTTGCTGAGCCCTCTGCTTGCCGGCAACGTTTGTTTCATTAGCGAAATAACGCAATTCATTTTTCTAAATTGCGTTGCAAAGGAGGTTGCCGTCATAGAATTTTAATTGTAAATTTAATATTTTTATAGTAAATTATATTAAAATTTTTTTGATGATTGTTAAGGATGTTTTTCGAGTAGTTTTCCTTGGCGACTGCTCGATTACTATAATATCAAACAATCGTAAAGACTATTTCCTTAGTTATTTTGTACAGGAAAGCAAGGATGACATTCAACTTCTATTGACATGCTAATCAAGTTGGCAGACTATAGTGAATGAAGTGCGCTAAAATTCGAAATGCCCCGCAAAACAATAATTATATGTAACAATTTTATCCCTTTATACGACTTCGGACTAATCTCTCTAACACATAAAGACCTATCTCCAAGCTTTTTCGGATCAAAGGTGTCTAATCGGGAGAGCGGGACATCAATTTGATTGTTCATATCCCTTCTCCCTATACCTTACAAAGCTGAAAAGATTGTTTGGAGACGTATTTTGGAAAGCCTTGCTGAAAAATTCCCCTGAAACACCTTTAGAAAATTTTCATCGGGTTCGATGTACTAACCAAGTTTGGCATCTGTAGCTGCTGTAGCAGCCAAACGGTTTTGTAAGTAGTACAAAACCCTTAAGAAACTGTCGTTTTTTGTTGGAATGTTGAAACTATGGACATTTTTCAAATCATATTTAATATCATAATGAGCGCTTCATAGCACGTATAGAAAAAAATACTCAGCGTAGTGAATTGATCCGAATACATTCTAGTCTGGTATTCAGTCTCTTTGAATCCAATAATGATTCTTGGCAAATATGTTTAAATTTACTTTACCGTGTTAATAGTTGTATTAACCTTTTCCAAAAAATCCTTTAAATTTCTTATGGTTTTGTATTGAAATACAAATCAAATTTAAATCGTGTCAAGCCTGTCCATTTGTCGTTGTATATCAATTCGTTTCCAAATCAATGCAAGGTGTTGGGACCATGAGCCGACAAAAATTTTGGGAATACTAGTGGAGTCACTTGCTACCTTTCCCCCTTGGAACCTGGGTCATTAGAGTCATCGTTACGGAAATATGATTTTTTGAAATGTTTTTCTCAAATCATGAAAAACCTGGCATTTAAACCCTCATAACTATTATCGCTATGTTTGTAAAAGCGCAAGTTTTTGTTTGTGGTGTTCCGTAATGTATGCATGTATAAATAATAACAATTTTTGTTTTAATTATACACTATAAGGACACACAGCTTTTTCATCTCGCGAAATTAATAAATAAATCAATAAAATTTGTCTTCTAAGTTTAACTTTAAAAAGTAATAGCTTTTAAGAGCTTTATTTCATCTTAAAAAGTTTTATAGTTTGTGACCTTTCTAAAGGCATGCTACACTTGAGTAAAAATAAATTATTTCTGCTTTAAATTAAGGATGTTTCGTCAGATCGTTGAAAGTAATGCATACCCAACAACTCAATTGACGTAAACAGATAAAACTCATTCATGTCATATTTCATTCGCGGTTCATCTATCTCTGCTAATGTGAGTGTCCGTGTCGCGTTGTTCCGCTGTTCATTTTATTATTTTGTTTGTTACTGTCAGGTTGTTGTTAACTCTTGTTTCCATTATTGTTGGATTTCGCGTTTGTTGTTTTTACTATGCCTAGCTACACTAACGTAGAGTACGTTGATATGGTGATGGCATATGGCAGCGCTAATGGTATTGCTCGTGAAGCAAAAGGGACTTACAATGCAAAATATTCTAACCGAAGACTACTCCATCCCAACACATTTTCAACCACCTATCGGCGTCTAAGGGTAACTGGAAACTTAAATTTTCAAGAGCCTCGTGTCAAAATGAGGCAACATAAATCTGGCCAAATTGGATTTACACCAAAGCGTAGCTTCTATGCAGCAAATGAAACCTAAGTTTGGCCGAAATGTCCAGCCAAAGTGTATCGACCAAAAAGTATAAACTCTCGTATTAAAATAGTACCAGCCAAATGATGGTCGAATTTTTATTATAACACGGGTCAGTACTTTCTGATCCGGAATTAACAATTTCAATTCTTTATATACTAGTTCTTAAACCTAAAATCTATAACATACAAAATGTGTGGTCTAATGACCCATAATTTACTTCACATGCATGTTATACGATACATTGATGTATTCAATGGATCGTACAAGTGCATGCATTCATTGCATACTATCTAGGTCGTAAATCAAGTACATGCGATCGACCTTATGCAAATATATGGGATTTGTTTTGATCTACTTCCATGAATGCAGAAGAAAGTAAAAGCGAAAGCAAAACATTGAACGGTGTCGTCTTGCACAGGCATTCGTTCTGAGTAATTTATGTTGGGTTGTTTTTAAATGAAGAATGTAATGAATTATTGTTCTAGGTCAGTATAGCAATTAATGGTAAGTATAATAATAATCATGAATCGTTACAGTAGTCGATGAACGAATACTTCAAGCGTTTCTAAAAGATCCCAATATAATCATTCATGTCGTTGCTAGCAGACTAAATTTGAAAATTTGGAAAGTGTGGTCGGTTCTTCGGGCTAACCAATATCATCCTTTTCATTTCACTCCGGTTCAAGGTAATGAATAATATTCGTTCTCTCATTACTTTAAAGCGAATAAAATTGATTAGCATTTTTTTCTTATTTTTCTACTGCCTTGTGCTTCATTAATGACAAACCGTCAAGGCAGTAGAACAAAGGAAAATTTAAAAAAAGTGCAATCGTCACATAGTAATGATTTTGATAATTATGATAGGTTTTCAACAAGGTAATTCTGCCAGACGGTTTAAATTCTGTACGTTTTTGGCGCACACTGATGTCGATGATGGTGAATTTTTGAAACGTTTCCTTTGGATGAATGAATCCTGCTTTAATCGAGAGGGCATAACAAATCTGCATAATTTACACCACTGGGGATCAAAAAATCAGAACCCTTACGTAAAGAGACTAACTACGTTTCAACAAACATTTAGCATCAACGTCTGGTGTGATTGGGAGACGTCTCATTGGACCACACTACTTACTAGACCGACTGACTGGGCCACCTTATTTGGATTTCCTGGAAACTGTCTTGTCGGAGCTAGTATCCAAGATTTCCTTGTTCAATGATGACGTGCCAAATGTCTTCCACCCCGACGACTCTCCGGCGCATTTCTAAAGAGCAGTTCGAGAGCACCTAAACCACTCCTTTCCAAACTCATAAATAGGCAGAAGCAGCCCAATATCATGGCCCGCGCGATCCCCAGACTTAACTCCATTGGATTTTTACGTCTGGGGACAAGCCCTTACACCAGCAGCCTTTAGTTGCTGGCTGGGAAGCTGCAAAATTTGATAGAAGAGTAAAATTGTTGGAAAATTGAAATTAATACGAAAAGAGCTTCTTCTTCTTCTTTTTTGTTCTTGTTTTTAGTTACTAACGTCACATATCCTCTAATTGGTTATACGTGTGTGCTATCCTACAATCCAATAGTTAGATTATGTGTCTTGATCATTGTTAATAATAATATTACTGACATAATTAAAAAAATATATAAAAATGAAAATAAAAAAATTAATAATTAATTTGAATATTTGTGTTTGTGAGTGTGGTTATGATACCAATCCATATCCTTTCGGAATATGATGAAAGAGGATATGAAAAAGATGAAATGAATAAGTGTATCACTGGTTCTTTCTGAAGAAGCTCAGTATCCAATCTGATTCCACTGTCCACTGTTAAAAAAAAATTAGTTTACTTTAAGGAAGTGCCCACAAAAGAGGTGTTAGTTGAAAGAATAAACGCCGCATTTTTCACAATGAAGGAGCAAATGCTGCTGAAATAAGAAAAAGGTGTCGCGCGTGCATTTGCGCCAGAGGTGAGCAGCTCGTACAAAGCTTGGAAATTAAAACAAAACTTATAATTTAAATTTTGATTGTAAAAGATTATACAAATCAAACTGTTTTCTTGACCATATTCCTTATGAAGCTTAATTTAAGCATAAATTAATGATTTATAATTAAGTATAGCATACCTTTGGAAAGGTAATAAACTACAATACAAAACTTCTTGAAAGAAAATGAATACCTTAAAAGCTGTTACTTTATTATAAATTAAACGTAAAAGCGGAATTTTATTCATTCATTTACAAATTTCGTGAAATAAAAACGCGTGCGTGTTAATTGGAACAAAAAATGTTATACTTTAACTATACATGCGTTACAGAATGCAACAAAAAAAAATAGTGCTCTGACAATCATGAAAAAAGATATGAGAGTATAATGCGGGGTTTTGGTTATTTTAAGAAAAATATTTTAAAAAATCATATCTCCGTAACCATGACTCTAACTACCCAGGCTCCAAGGGGGAAAATTTGGCAAATGACTCCACTATCCCTCAAATTGTTGTCGGTCCATGCGCCGAATATCCTGTATACTCTATAATCATCAAATTTTGTAGAAAGCTCAAAAGCGCAGACTTCTTCAAAAATTGTTTTTCTTATCAAGATAGCATTTTACGGGGGTCTCCTTTTATGAGAATATAATCCTAGAATAAATTTTACTGAACAAATTCAGTTATCATACTTGTCTAGATGTAAGAAAAATATATCCAATTTGTATTCTGGATCGCATTTCCTTGTCCCCAAAAAGTTCAAAATACAATAATAAAATAATATATTCCTCAGTCGATCAGTTAATTTTGCGTTTTTCTTAAAAAAAGCCATTCGAGTAAACTTCAACTTGCGGACAGTCAAATATAAGATAGTATTGTAGTTTTATGCAGCCATCTGTATGTTATTTCTTTTTCATAAATTTTCCTTTACTATTATACCGAAATTGTAGTACGTTCTTATCGTTTCAATTTGTCATGCGAAAATTTATTGAAAATTTTTACAACTGCGGCAAGATTCTAAGATAATACCTATACAGGTTTGGGGGAGCTTTAACTTTTTATTAGAGCACGGTGTGCCAACCCTTTTTAATTGAGTTGATATGATGAGCAATTAACTTAAAAACTGATTTCATTCATGGTAAAATTAACAACTTCTGTTGACCGATAATAACCCTCAACGAAACAAAATCAAAATATTTATGTAACACTAATTGACTTTAGATCATAAAAATAGTTTCTTGATTACACAGCAACTGAAAAACGTCAATAATATTTTGAATTTAGCTCATTTTTTCCCTGAAAAAATAAATAAAAATTAAAAATCAGGTTGACATGCAATTTGTTTGAAATTTGAAAGTTTTTGATTTGCTATTGGTACCCTTTTAAGCCACTAAGCTCAGTGATCGTATATGTTTTTGACATCATTTTCAATCTCAATGTTAATCAACTAGTTTAATGTTGTTGATTACGATATGACTCCTGAAATGCTCTGAAAATATGATTTAAGGTTCAAATTTAAGGATGTTCTCAGTATTCTCTAAAACTACTCTAAATAATTTTTAATTGCCTTCGCTAGAAAAAGCTTCGATTCTCAACACAACCAAAAATAATTGAGGTCAAAAAGCAATTATACTATGAAACTCACCTACCAACAAACATACAAAGCAAGGTTATATTACAAAAATAGTCAACATTTCACATTTAATACCTTTTTAAGGGATAAGTTTTTGGAAAACCCAAGAAAAATTATTTACATCAATCGATCCTGACTTTAATTAGGTACCAAATACAAATGCAATCCGTTCATTACTCAAAACATCTCCTTGTTATATACATATATGCGAGAGCAGTCTATACTTCTATGATGCAAACAAGATCTTAAGCATATAGCGCCGATTTTTGCAGACTTCTATATGACGACATAGTCAGTATAGGCTAGACGCGTTCTTAATCCCTACCATAATCTCAAAAAACTTGACCTTAAGTCAGTATCATAAATCTTAAAGACGCCAATATCGTTGAGAATAGCTAAACACTATTATGACATTTATATGATAGGTGACATGCGTAACTGGCTTCTTGTAGGTGGGTTGTTTCACAGGTAACATTTTAGGTCCGCCCTCGGGAAAAAATAAGGATTATCAGCAAGTACGGTCTTGTCGAGACTCAACTCACTTGAGCAGCGATAGTGCTATAAAAACAAGCCCTACCATGATTTCAAAATCATTTTCGAGTTAGTTTTCGAACCAGTTCCACGCTCAGGTCAAGTTATTCTCGTAAGTTTTGAAAGCAGTTTCGCCGAAGATAGTGGTTTAGAATAATATTTTGCTTAGCGCGGCATAAGTACAATTTTTGTTATATCGTGAAACGCATCGACAACATAATAGTTCACATCAGTGGAAGTTACTCGTTAAGGTTTTATTGAAATTCAATCGTAATACAAGGATATTGTGATTTGTATCGCAGTTTATCAGAAGTGAAATGTGCTCTGTTGTTAACTACTACCCTTTGGAATCTCCTCAGAAATATAATACTATTGAAATGGTTAGTTAATGTGTATTTTTATTTGAACAGTCGTGCTCTTATGAAATTTACATTCTGGTCAAAGTGACAAAATTTGTTTCATAAGTTCTTTTGTTATTGAAATTTATTATAATAGTTTAATAAACAGCGCGAATACTCAAAAAAATATTAATTTCTATTTCAGGAACTACCAGAAATGCTCAACATGGATTTATCAGATGTACAAGAGAGGAGTGATACCAACACAAACTCTCAAAGAAGTAAGTTTCAAATATAATTTACGTAAGTTCAAAAATTTACTGTTTTTTTTTTAATTCTAGAATCATCTGGGAAGGCTAAGCGATCGAGGACAGCATTCACGAGCTATCAACTAGTTGAATTAGAGCGGGAGTTCTTCATCAACAAATATCTTTGCCGACCGCGTCGCATTGATATCTCCAATCGATTGGGATTGCAGGAGCGCCAAGTGAAAATCTGGTTCCAGAATAGGAGAATGAAGTCGAAGAAAGATTCAAAGAAGGATGTCATTTCCCTTCGACCGAATTCGCATCCAAGTTCTCTTGATAGTCGCAGTAGTGTATCACCCTGTAACAATGAAAAAACTGATCATCAACAAATTGTAAATCGTCTCCTGTCTTACACTCAAGAAATACCAACTGCAATATCAAGGCCAATCGTCTCAACAAATAATGTAATAAGTAACCCTAGTAATCATAGTTTACCTCCATCGTATCCAGTGTATCAACAATATTGGGATATGCCTGCACCGCCACAATATTCTTGCAACGTCTATCAACATCCCAGAGAAACTTTAGATTCCACAGGAATCGATGTGATCAGCAACAGAACTGATTATAATGGTTATGTACCTAACGGGAATTGTTTTTCGCAGATTGACAATTTTGCTCGACAGCAGCCTTATTCCGAGCCGGCGTTTTCAAATCCGTTCTGGGACTCACATCCTGATCTTGTGGAGCTATAAATATTGTAATAATTTAACTTCAGTATCTTGCAACTGTAATATAGCGATCAATCATTTATTGTTAATATTTGGTTTGATTAAGTAATTGAAATTAAGAGTCATTTAAAATAATATTGACTTGTTACAAGTTTTTCTATGCGCAGAGTGTAAAATTGAAATATAGTTCAGAAAACAATCAACGTATATCATAATTTTGAATCAAAAGCAATGAAAATAAAACTGTTTAAAGTATGAAACAGTTTCTTTGTGTGTGTAGGCTTTTTAACATTGATAAAAGATAAAGTAGCACACACCCAAAATTAATTGTTTTAATTTTTCAAAATATTCTGCAATATTGAAATCCAATTCACTATTATTTTTACTCTGGACTGTTAATGAAGCAGGGCGGATCTGTAAATAAAAGATACAACATTTGGCTGTTGAGAGGGCCCAACTTTTCCTTATATGAATTCACGGGCGTTTTTCGACAAAAAAACACAATTTGTTATTAAATAGTACTTTAATCGACGTTTCAACCACTTTCGTGGCCCGTGAATTCATATAACTAAAATTTAAACAACAGCGGCCATAATAGTATCAGAAGTTAACTTGTATAACAATAAGTGATTTATCCTTCTCCTAAAAAAATCGAAAACTTTAATAAATAAATTGAAAGGTTTCAAAATTTTGTTCTTTATTTGATATCTGCAGACCAATTGCTTTTTTCTTGAAGGGCCGTCGGGGCTTGCTTTGTTGTGTGAGCAGACGCGTTTCGACTACTGTCGCACTGAAGATGACTCTAATGAGTCAATACGCATCTGCGCACACAACAAAGCAAGGCCTAACCGGCTTTTCAAGAAAAATAAAATGTTTGAAAATTATAAAAAAAGTCATATTTTCCTACTTTTCCCACTTGTAACTTTAAACAATTCATTATAGAGCAAACGAAAATTGAGTGATTCATTTTCTATAACATATGATTCGTAAAAAAATTTTAAGTTTTTTATCCGTGCCGCAAAATAGCAATAAATATAAAATAGGAGGAAAAGAGCCTTTATCATTTAATTTGGGTGTACAATGAGAAGGATATGCTGGAGGAACATGGAAAAGCAGTATACTATACAGGATTTCGTGCAAGGAGTGTCAGCAATTATGTATCGGGGAAACGAGGCTGGCAGTGGCAAGATATGAAGAACACATAAAGGAGGTAGAAGCGGTAAAGAAAAACAAAAAACACGTGGTCAAGTCAGCGGTAGCAAAACACGTCATCGACAGCAAACATAGGATAGATTTAAGGATAAAACATAAGATAGAATTAAGCATAATAAAGCATGTAAAAAAGTCAACGAATTAGATATTAGGGAAACAATTGAAATAAGTGAAGTACCTGTTGTAAAATGATAAAATACAGAAGTAGGTAATGCTTCAACTAAATTAATTAAGTACATTAGACGTTTTAGGTATAAATAATAAGGATTATTTGCAAAAAAACTCAAAACACTGAAGAAGTCCGAGTGTGCCGGATAAAAGAAAATTCACGGTGAAACGGAAATTTAAACATATCGTTTATTTTTTTACTGACGATGCAATCTTAATACCATTTCAAAAAAATAAAAAATGTGGATAATCTTGCACGATAGAAACTAAAACATATACATTTACACAGAAATGAGCCCCTCATGTATCAAATGCACAATTAAAATTGGATTATTAGTCCTCAATAATTTACAAAAATTGTAAACATTTTGTTATGCTGATAAATAAATTGAATATCTGAGTAACTACTAATTTATCTAAATTAAATTCAAATAAATGTGTTGGAAAGTAATTTTAAAGGACGCTTCTTTCTAAAGGCGCCCGATACAACATGTATTGATGGAAAAACAAAGACTAGTCTCAAGGTCATAATACAAAGAGAAGGTCTCCCTGTGGATTTTGATTCTCTTCGAGGAATGTATTTTCGCTTCCATGAAGAGCTGGGAGTCACGGCAGATCAAGCGAAAAAATATCTTGAAACATTTACGTCGCATGTAAGTTCGAACTATTTCTCCTCACTTCAAAGGACTAGGGAACAACACAACAAATTTTTTCGTCCCCAATAAGAAACCTGTTCAGCAAACCCTTAAATTATTTTACCACAATTGCAGTGGTATCCGATCGAAATCAAACCAATTATTCCTTGACGCAAAATCTTGCCATTTTAAAATTCTATCTCTGACAGAAACTTGACTAAATGATGCACATAAAAATGAAGAGATTCTTGACAGTGATTGGACCATCTTTAGAGGTGATCGAGACTTTCGCAGCACTGGAAAATCAAGAGGAGGTGGTGTGTTAGTTGCAGTTCACAACTCCCTATCAAGTGAGCTCATAAGCACCACCTCATATGCATTATTCCAGCATAGAGTGGTTCATATATCTACAAATAAGCTTAGCTTCTATCTTGGCGTGTACTATGTCCCTCCAAATTCTTCCGAAATTGTCTACAACGAAGTCATCGAAACAATTTCTTCTCTAACTGCATCTATTAAGGAAGATGATATAATAATTATCACTGGCGACTTTAATCGACCGAATCTGAAATTCGTAAATGACGAAGTCGATAATCGTCTTCTTCCAATCAATCTTCTTGGCAGTCAGGATTTTAATTTGATGAGCACTTTTTATGGCAACGATTTGCAGCAAATCGCTCCGAAACCCAACCAAAATGGAAATTGGTTAGACCTAATTTTTACTAACGCATATGACGATGTAGTGGTCAATCAAACTGATGACAAAGAGAACCTTTTTTGTAACAGCCTTCATCACTCTGCACTTAATATTGATATTTCCACTCCTGACATTTCTAACCCTATTTCATACAATGAATCAATTGTATACGACTTTCGCAATGCTGATTATGAAAGTATCAATAAACATCTTGTCGCTGTTGATTGGACTGGTACACTTTCGACGTTAGATCCTGAAGAAGCGTTATCCTGTTTTTATCAAATAACTCTTGACGCCGTCGAAAAGTATGTACCTAAAATTAAGAAAAAAGATAAACTGTCTGAGCCTTGGTTAAATGGTGATCTTAGATATTTACGAAATCAAAGGAACAAATATTATAGAATGATCAAAAGCGAGAAAGATGTCAGCAATGATATTAAATTAAAATATAATGAGCTTGCAATTGAATTTCAAACAAAATCTCGAGAAGCATATGAAGTATATGTTAATTTGATCGGTGAAAATATTATTAAACACCCAAAAAAGTTCTTTGATTTTGTAAATATCAAGCGTAAGACTCAAGGCTAAGCTTCATCTATGTTCTTCAAGGATTCAGTTTCTTGTTCCCCAGAGCGAATTTGTGAGTTTTTTGCAAATTACTTTCAAGAAGTTTATTGTAACCCTGAGAACCCATTAAATCCCGTTTCGGAAATGGCTCCAACGACATTGATTAACGAAGTTTCAATTTCTGAGGAAGAAATTGCTCATGCGATTGCCAATTCGGATGCCAATAAGGGACCTGGCCCCGATCTTATTCCTCCTAGTTTTCTTAAACAATGCAAAGACCAATTAACCAGGCCATTCTCCATCATTTTCAACAAATCACTCTCTAGTGGCATCTTTTCTTCTTATTGGAATTCTTCTTACTTAATACCAATACATAAGAAGAATGATAAACGGTGTATTCAAAATTATAGAGGTATTGCTATATTATCATCCATTCCAAAGCTTTTTGAACAAATACTTTGCAACAAGATCTCCCCTATTATAGAGCCGCGGCTTAATGAAGAGCAGCATGGGTTCAGAAAAAATAGATCTACTACCACCAATCTCCTCATCATGACATCAAGTATTCTGTGTGAGATGGAAAAGGGTCTCCAGATTGATGCAATATATACAGATTTTAGCAAAGCATTTGATAGTGTAAATCATGAAGTTTTGATTTGCAAGCTCCGTAATTTTGGAATTACTGGTCGTTTACTCAGTTGGATCCATTCTTACCTTAAAGACCGCACTCAAGTTGTCAAATTCAAGGACGATTATCGAAACAAATTCATGTCCTCTCTGGGGTTCCTCAAGGAAGTCATCTTGGGTCTCTTCTATTTAATGTTTTCATATCTGATCTCTCAGCAGTTTAACATGATGTACCTCATCTTTGTTATGCAGATGACCTTAAAGTTTACCAAGTCATATCATCTCTATCCGATATGATGTTTCTCCAGTCCAAGCTTAACATTCTCTCTGAATGGTGTTACAACAACCACCTCTCTTTAAACTTGGAAAAATGCCAGGTGATAAGTTTTTCAAGAAAACGGAGCCTTCTTCTGTTTGATTATCACATCAACAACACAACACTAATAGAGTCGATAACATTGCGGACCTTGGTGTTGCTCTGGACCAAAAGCTTCGTTTTAAACTTCAGTATGATGGAGTAGTATCCAGGGCTAATAAAATGCTAGGATTCATCAAACGAAGAGCTAAAGAATTCAAGAATATTTGGGTTACTAAATCACTATACGTCTCATGAGTACGCCCTATTCTTGAATATGCCAGCCTGATTTGGAGCCCTGTTTTTGATATTCGCGCTGACAGGTTAGAATCGGTCCAGAAACAATTTCTTCTTTTTGCCCTCAGATCCCTTTACGACCCTAGGAACTTCAACAGCCTACGATCATATAACTATCGGCTCGATGTGCTAAATATGGCATCACTAGATCCTAGGAGAATGATGATGTCTGCATGTCTAGCATTCGATGTCCTCAGAGACAATATTAAGGTTCAGTATATAACAAAAATAATTACTCTGAATGAACCCCTAAGAATCACAAGACTTTCACCAATGCTTACCGTAGGTCGCCATCACACTACTTATGCGGACAATGAGCCAATAAACAGATGTTGTAAGGTATTCAACAAGTTTAGTAAACATTACTCCCCGTCCATTTCCAAAACCTCATATAAAAATAATATCCTAAAATCCTTTCATTCCTCAATATAATTTGTATAATTGTGCGTAAAGATTAATGTATCATGAAAATGTATTGTTTACAAGGCAAACTGGTAAACTAATTGGCGAATCGTACTTGTTTCAGGAGGGAACCCTGCGTCTCCGAGCTTTGATAGATGAGCTACCAGCCTCTTTTCAATTATAAAATCCAAGTAGTGGGTATTTTCTTAAAAATGCCAAAAATAAAATTGGTCAGCTAAGTAGGCTGAAGATTTCATATTGATGTTTCTAAATATAAAATTACATCGAGGACATACCTTGAGTTAGTAGTTGCTCGTTTTTCTTTTCATAGCGTCTTCTTAAGGTCTGAGAGGATATCTTATAAATTTTGGATAATTTATTGATTCCTATTTGTTTTTTGTCAAGTGCTAACCTTTCTTCAGTCCAGCTGACGTGGTGTGGCTCCACGCTTAGTTTTCACTTATACATGCGAGGCATTTTGGAAAGTCACAACTCAAAATAATACCCAAAGAAGAAAATATTTCTTTTCATAGCGTCTTCTTAAGGTCCGAAAGGATATACCATAAATTTTGGATATTTCATTGATTACTTTTTGTTTTTTGTCAAGTGCTAAACTTTCTTCGGTCCAGCTGACGTGGTGTGGAACCACGCCTGGTTTCCGCTTATACTTGCGACGCATTTTGGAAAGTCACAGTTCAAAATGATAGCCAAAGGAGAAAATATTTCTTTGCTTGTTGAAAATCTATAGTTGTGGATAGTTGCCCCTAGAGTAAGTATCTTCAAAAGGAAGTACAGCAACTATCCTTTTTGATACGGATACTTGCCCGTTTTTATTCGTCATACACATGAACATTATTCAACAATAACAGGCAACAAACAAGATTATTCAAGCTCTCAGTTATGTGAAGAAACAAAAAGTTGACTAAAACCACAACCAGCAATAAAGGCATTCAAAAGAAACTACTCAGAAATATAATTCCGACACCCGTCAAACCTTCTTCACAACACACTTTTCCTCACACGTTAGAAACGCGTGAACCTACACCGACAGCTTATATGGAACTAAGGCCTATGTGAGAGGCATTTTCTATCATGATCAAGAGCCAAAGCCACCAACATCTCGAAAATTGGGTAAAAATTAATGCATCATGAAAATGTATTGTTTACAATGTTTTTTTTGTGTAGTAATTTCATATTATAAGGATATGTCTTGTTTGGCAAAATAAATAAATAAATAAAAAAGTTGAATTATGTGCATTAGCTCCTGACAGACAACTGGTCAAAGTCGACCGGCACTTGTGACGAAGTTATAAACAATAGGATGATTATGTTTGAACGATAACCTATGTCCTTTGGAGCTGTTTCTTGGTAAAAATTTTCCAATCCTTTAAATAATAATAATGAACATTACAATAATAAAAACAATCGGTATCGACTGTTTAAAATATTAATAGTATTTTTATTTATTAATGCACATACCTTT
The DNA here is from genome assembly GCA_963969285.1 of Odontomyia ornata. NCBI lineage: Eukaryota > Metazoa > Arthropoda > Insecta > Diptera > Stratiomyidae > Odontomyia > Odontomyia ornata. The sequence continues at coordinate 70,444,337 of OZ017739.1, forward strand.
ATACGATGTTAGTTTTACGTGGCCAAAAGTCTATAAATGAGCAAGAATACATAAACACTGTTATACAGTACCACCCCTAAATGTATGGCTGCCCCTCTACTGTTACTAATGGTTTCTTCTAAAATCTCATTGCAAGTTACATTATACTCGTATAGGGTAAGAGCCGGCTAGGTGCGCCACTTTTCGAAAAATGTCTACTATTAAAATATATGTTATGTACTTACAAAGAATAATGTAGCATGTATATCGAAATATAAGTTTTTGATCTTTTATAGAAGCCTATTTTTGTAAACATAATTAATATTGGTTTTGAGTAAATCCTGTTTTTTGGCCTCTCAAAAAAGGGATACTTGCCTTCTGTGGTGGATCGTAGCCTAACGTTGAAAATGCTTCGGGGGATACTTGCCTCTTGCGGGAGTCGATGCTTCACAATGTTTTTTTTATATGGAAAGAAAATTACTATATATTGATTTAAGTATTCAGTCTTTATTAGTTGTTAAGATTAATCACAAAGCAATCAAAATATTAATCATTGTTACAACAAAAAAGCAAATTTTTCACATATTCAACAACAAAAAGAGATTCCAAATTTTAAGTTAGGTACTCGTACCTAAAGTATTTATAAAATATTATTTATATTCAGGGTAGAGCAATATGACAGCTTTCCACATCTCATGCAACGGTTTTTGAATGTTGTACAATTTTCATGCAACTACATTCGACACATCTCACATTGTATCCAATCGAATTTGGATGTAGTAAAATTGTAATTTTCAAAACATTCTGCGCAATCATCAACAATTAAAATTTTTTTTTTTTTTCATTTTTAACAAGTTTTCACTATCTCTTGCCCCTGCCCTTTTTTCTTTTGATTAGCAGTCCTTCAGTCGATTTTTCTCGGGATGTTTTTCCACTTATGATGTTTTCTTCTTGGTTTTCATTATCATTACTGTAAGTTTGTATTTTTCGCTCCATTAGGGTCCTTACTGGGTTTAGTTCAATAAAATCTATGGTATCCGATTCAGTTTCACTTCTAGTAGTCTCGATGTATTTTTTTGGTCTTTTCTGTTTTTTGCGTTTGTCCACTTTTTTCGCAATGATTTTTTTGCTACCAGCTGGTTTAATTTTTACTGTCTCAAAATCTTTTTTATTGTTTGCCCTAATATTACTTTCCGTTATTTTATTAATTTTATTTTTTGTCTTTTTCTTTCATCTTTTGGATAATATTGTCAATGAAGTTTAAAATTTCCGCAGATTGCTTAGCTTTTTTAAACAAATCCAGCGGTATTCTTGGTGTAGGAGATGATAGATGTAAAAATTTAGATGGTGATTCTTTTTGATGATTTTTGTTCGGTGATTTGACTACAGATGTTAGCGATGGCAACGATGGCTCAGTACCATCTAAGATGAAATTTTCAATGTCACTATCTCCAAAGGCCAAACATTCTTGAGAAAGATTCAGAAGCCTTGAAGACAACCTAGATAGCGTGTAATTTCGGTTGACGCTATCCTGCTCAGTCTCATTTAAGAGTGTTTTTAATTTGTTTTCGTAAATATCTCTTGGGACTTGATAACCTAGTGGAGGTTCTTCATTCCACCGATCTTTTGCAATGTCTTGCTTGGATTCAGATTCCTGTATGTCTTCAAATAATGTAGGCTCTTTAGAAACGACTTGTATTTGATGATTTAAAAGATTAGACTCTTGTTCTTGCGCAAAATCTCCCAATGCTAGATCTGATATAGTGAAATTCAGCATCAAACAAAGCATTTGGATTGACTGGATAAATTCCACTGCCATGTAAACCATTTATTGCATTAGCAGGAGTAGCTGCCCGAATCCATGTCCTTCCGATCAACTGACATGCATTGTCTCGATTCACCTTTTTTAGTGGATTTGTGCGCATGAAGTTATTTGTCTCGGCATAATAATATTTTTTAAACGGTCGGAATACTGATATATCTAGTGGTTGTAAAGCAGAAGTAGTATGACTAGGCAAGCAAAGTAATACTACATCTTCGTCCCGAGTAACTTCTAACATTTTGGCGGAATTTGAGTGCGACGAATGGCCATCTAAAATCAGTAACATCTTTCCTACTGGCTTGCATACAATGAAATGCTCTGGTAACCATTTGTGAAAAAGATCTGAGGATATATATGCTGATTTTTTATGCATGTAAACTTTTGAACAAGGTGGAAGTCCTTTATCGAATTCCGGTTATTTATACTCTCCCTCGATAATCCAAGCTGGTGGAAGAAAATTGCCGATTGCATTACAACAAGCAACAACAGTAATTGTTTCTCCTTTTTCACTAGAAGTTAGTGATTTAACTGCTCTAGCACCTTTCTTGGCTAAAATTTTAGCAGGTTTGTTATTGAGTTGGTCACTGGTTTCATCCACTTTCTGTTCAAACATTTATAGGCAAATCATAAAATTTTGTAACTTCTGCTCTGTTGAGACCCCTTGCTCTTTCAATTGATAAGCCCTCCGCTTGTCTCAAAACTATTTCGGGATTTCTTTCGTGAAAGCTTTTCAACCATTGCGGGCCAGCTATCTTCGTTTCATGGTTAACGTTATGTTTTAACTCTATCTTTTCGGCAAACTGGTAAACTAATTGGCGAATCGAACTTCTTTCAGGAGGGAACCGTGCGTCTCCGAGCTTTGATAAATGTGCTACCAGCCTCTTTTCATTATCAAATCCAAGCAGTGGGTATTTTCTTAAAAATGCCAAAAATAAAATTGGTCAGTTAAGTAGGCTGAAGAGTTCATATTTATGTTTCTAAATATAAAATTACATCAAGGACATACCTTGAGTTAGTAGTTGCTCGTTTTTCTTTTCATAGCGTCTTCTTAAGGTCCGAGAGGATATCTTATAAATTTTGGATAATTTATTGATTCCTATTTGTTTTTTGTCAAGTGCTAACCTTTCTTCAGTCCAGCTGACGTGGTGTGGCTCCACGCCTAGTTTTCGCTTATATTTGCGAGGCATTTTGGAAAGTCACAGTTCAAAATGATACCCAAAGAAGAAAATATTTCTTTTCATAGCGTCTTCTTAAGGTCCGAGAGGATATCCCATAAATTTTGGATATTTCATTGATTCCTTTTTGTTTTTTGTCAAGTGCTAAACTTTCTTCGGTCCAACTGACGTGGTGTGGAACCACGCCTGGTTTCCGCATTTTGGAAAGTCACAGTCCACAATCATACCCAAAGAAGAAAATATTTCTTTGCTTGTTGAAAATCTATAGTTGCGGAAAGTTGTCCCTAGAGTAAGTTTCCGCAAAAGGAACTTCAGCAACTATCCTTTTCGATACGGGTACTTGCCCGTTTTTATTCGTCATACATATGAACATGATTCAACAATAAATGGCAACAAACAAGATTATTCAAGCTCTCAGTTATGTGAAGAAACAATAAGTTGACTAAAACCACAACCAGCAATAAAGATATTCAAAAGAAACTACTCACCAATATAATTCCGACACCCGTCAAACCTTCTCCACAAAACACTTTTCCTGACACGTTAGAAACGCGTGCACCTACACCGACAGCTTATATGGAACTAAGGCCTATGTGAAAGGCACTTTCTATCATGATCAAGAGCCAAAGCCACCAACATCTCGAATACTGTGTATTCGGAACTGGGGCAAGTATTCCACTGAGGCAACTATCCGGCTTTTATCCTATGCTTCTAGATCTCAACCATATAACTTATATATTTTCAAAAATATTATATAAATTATAACTTTAGAAAAATTAACATTTTTTGAATAACTTATATGAAATTTTATTTTCATTTTTATTAACATCATAAAAAACATAATTGAAGTTAAAAAAGTTAAAATAACTTGTAGAAAAAAAAAGAAAACCGACTTCAAAATGCCCTAAAATGGATGGAATAAATTTGACGGAAACGGTGCCATATTAGTTTTTCTTTGTGTTTCTTTCGTAATGGTGCACATGTTGGAAGTTTTTATGCTGAAACATGGGAATTGATTTGGTAAAATTAATATACTTTTACGGTTAAAACTAAAGAATTTCTGACTTTCAACCCTATTTTCCAGCATAACTGATCGACGAATACAAGGATTTTTGTTGTAGGGGTATCAAATGAAGGACAAATATCTCAGAATAGAATTTTAATGCTTTCAAGGGCTCTGTAGATACCAACAATTTAATGTGGTACATTGATGTCGAGAAATTGAATTCTAATAAATTTTCGTACGAAACGTGCTAATTATTTTGCGACTCTTCAAGAATTTGATAGATGCAGAATTTTTTGGTCATGGGTGATAAAAATGATCAGTATTCTTAATTTTCTTAATAAACGGTTTATTTCAGTAAATTATTTCTACTGAAAACAACCAATAAATTAATTCAAATTGTAGCATAAATGCCACAATACAACATGATTCGGAGCAATATCATTGGATGAAATTTCATAACTGCTTTTATCTTCCAAGTTCGTCTTTCAATTACTCATAAACTAATTAAAAGATCCGAGTAACATCCTCAAATGAAGGTGCCTTACGTAGGATTTACAAAATTCCCCGAAGAAATAATAAAGATTGAATGACTGCAAATTGTAGAGCTAATCCTCATTTGAAAATTGATTTGTTACTTTCTAGATAATATTAAACATTATACGAGGTGTGACAATTAAGTAATGAGACTAATTTTATTGCCACGATTGTGGTTAACCTGCGACCTTGAAATTTCCGTGTCCTTTTGCGGCATCCATCCCCTCTTCATTGATATATTTACCATCGCTCTAGCTTGTTTGATTTGCCTGCTGTGTCGTGTTGAGTCGACGTCTGTTGGTGATGCTCGTTGCGAAAATGGAGAAATGAAATCAAGGGCAAAGTGTCGCGATAAAATTTTGCGCCAGATTGGGTGAAACAGCTTCGGAAACGTACGCTAAAACTTAAAAGTGCATGATGATAGTGCTTTTAGTCATACCCAGCTGTTTCGATGACATCAAGATTTTAAGGAGGGGCGTGGAAGACGAGGCGCGGAGCGGGAGACCAGTCGAAGTGCGGACTGATGCGAATCCGTGAAGATTTGCGTTTAGCAGTTCGAATTTTGGCCTCGGAAGTGGTATGAACCGTGAAACAATCAGAAAAAACTTTAACCGACGATTTTAGGATGTAAAAGTTGTGCGCGAAGATGGTCCTAAAGAACCACACCACACCGCCCTCAGCGTGTGCCAATATTTAGCCTCTAAAGGGATTGCCGTGTTGCAATAGCCGCCATATTCGCCCGATATGTCACCCTGTGACTTTTTTTTCCCTAGAACAAAATCGGTGGTCAAAGGAACCCATATTGAGTCGATTACGGACATCCAGGCAGCCGTGACGAAGATACTCACGGACATCCCAGTCAAAGTGTTCCAGAAATGTTACGAAGCATTGAAACCGCGTTGGAATCGTTGTATAGCTGCCCAAGGGGACTATTTGAAGAAAATGGCAGGAACGTAGGATAATTTTTAAATATACGGTTTTCATGGAATCTGTCTCATTACTTAATTGACACACCTCGTATGACCACCACAAGCCAGTTCACAGCGGTCGATTCTTTGGACTCAATTTTTTACCACTCTAGCACACATTTCGACCGAGACGTTGGCAACTTTGCGTTGGATGTTGTCTTTGGGCTTGTCTAAAGTTGCTGGCTTGTTAGCATAGATCAGTGACTTAATATAGCCCCATCAAATGAAATCCAATAGCGTTAGATTGCTTGAACAAGGCGGCCATTCCATCGGACCATTTCACGAGAAAACACTTTCACCAAATTTGCCTTTCAACAAATCGATTGTGAGGCTGGCTGTGTTGCTAGTGGCACCATCTTGTTAAAACCACATATCGTTGATGTCAAGTTCATCCAATACTGGCTACAAATAATCTTCCAACATAACACGATAGCGCTCTCCTTTAACAGTAATATGACGGTCGTTTTCAACCACGAGAAAATATGGCCCAATCACACACCCGGCATGAAATCCGCTCCAAACAGTAATATTTGCGGATGCGACGGTACCTTACGAAGCACATATGGGTTTGTTGCTGACCAGTAATGCATAGTTTGCTTATTAAGAAAGACATTAAGCCAGAAATGAGCTTCATCGCTGACGATGATTTTTTGATGAAATTCTTCATTTTCTTCAAGCTTTGTTAGAGCCCCATTGGATAAGTTTCGGCTTTCGAATGATCAAGTGGCTTAGTCATTGAGCTAATTTGATCTTGTTTTCATGTAGGCTAAGGTTTTTCCGCAAGATATGCCACAGTGTCATTTGAGCGATGCCGAATTCTTGAGAACGACGTGGAATCAACTGATTTGGCTCATTGGCATTTACGGCTGTGATATTTCCTTTGCTTTGAGCGGTACACCGTCTTTTTGGCATCGGAACATCTAATAGTGAAAATTTGGGCTCGAGTTTATCCACTATAGCACGCACAGTCTATCAGGTGGGACGATTATCACGCCCGAAAAATGAAGTGAGCACTCTCAAAGTTGTGACAACCGACTCAAAATTTCAGTAGTAGTTTTTAATAATTTCAAACGTTGCTCGTTCGTAAATTTTATCATGATAAAAATGTTTTGAGATTAATATTCTATTGAAAATTCTTAAGGGTGCGTTATTATAAAGATATAAAATTGTTATGCCCGTGATGGAAAACCCTATATATATATATATATATATATATATATATATATATATATATATATATATATATATATATATATATAAATATATATATATATATATATATATATATATATATATATATATATATATATATATATATATATATATATAGGGATTTCCAATAAGAAGTGTTATTTTGATATTAAAAGCAAAATGCCATTTTGTAATACAAATGATCAAATGTTGATTTAATTATAAAGAGGAAAGTATGTTGTTAATAGTGAAAAATAACATCAGGCAAATGATTACCACAACCACGCATGCAGGACGATATCCTTTTCATGAAATTTTCAATAACCAAATCGCAAAGTGCCTGCCCTATGTCCTCGATAGCGTCGCGAATTCCATCTTTGAGGCCTTGAATTGACACTGGGCTATTGGCGTAGACCTTGTCTTTCACGTGACCCCAAAGGAAGAAGTCGCAAGGTGTTAAATCTCCAGACTTCGGTGGCCAATTGTGATCACCTCTTCAAGAGATAACACGGTCCGGAAACTTTTCCCGTATAACATCAATGGTTTCGTTGGTTGTGTGGCACATAGTGCCGTCTTGTTGAAAGTACACGTTGTCCTGATCAATACCATCTAATCCGGTCATGAAAAATCATTGATCATCTCTCGATAGCGAAATGCGTTCACCGTAACTGTTGCTCCAGCTTCATATTCGAAAAAGTAAGGTCCAATGACTCCGCCGCACCATAAAGCGCACCAAACAGTCACACATTGGGGGAAAAAGAGGCTTTTCAACAATAACCCCTGGGTTTTCCTAGCCCCAGATGCGACAATTTTGCTTGTTGACGAAACCACCGAGGTGGAAATGTGCCACATCACTCAAGATGATTTTCCGATGGAATTCCGGATCATTTTCATGCATTTCAAGGACCCAATCAGCAAAGACACGACGTTGTAGATGATCGACTGGCTTGAGTTGTTGTATTAATACGGTGTAATGACGTTTGTGGAATGCCTAATTCCAAGGAACGACGAGGAATGGGCAAACATGGGTTTTCTTCAACACTTTCGGCTACAGCAGCAATACTCTCGGCTGTTCTTGAGTTACGTGCACAAGTTTTATTCCTCATATCACAAAGTTATCCCAACAGCTTGAATTTTTCCACCAATTTCTGTATTGCTGTCCGACAAGGTGCTCCACGACGACTCAAAAATGTTCGGGTTTTACGAACCGTCTCTGCTAAATTTTCACCATTTTTCTAGTGAATTTTAATAATTTAATGCATTTTTGAAGCGTGTATCGTTTAATTTTTAGTATTGACGTAGCTTTTACTTGTCAAATGTCAAAAAACGACAGCTTCAAAGTGACATCTACCAAAATAGCGGGCTATTCAAAATAACACCTCCTATTGGAAAGCCCTTTATATGATTCAGTCGGATTAAATGGAAAATAAATAGCCGAACGGTTGTCGATACTACATAAAAGTTCTGTTTTGTAATTTCAGCATATTAGGAGTTTTTTGATAAATGATGTAAAAGCTAATCAAGTTAACCGTTAATATATTGTATAGTATCTACCCAAATTAAATAAATTTGAATTTATTGGGCTATTGTCGGTATTTACTAAATTGAGGAGTATGAGTATGAGCATATCGTACACTTGGCGAAAACAAATAGATATAATAAAGCACTTATGAACAAATTGCTTGCCAAATGCATGCATAAAATAAAAAGAGAAAGAGCTTCAACTCTTTTCCATCAAAACTCCATTTCAAACAATAGTCAATCGCGTGTATATATGGCATATGTTCCAAAGATTTGCAACTCATTTAAGAAGGAATTCAGGAAAGCCAAGCTTAGGGTTGTGCATAATAACACCTGCAAGCTTGGTTCACTCCTTGGCTCTACGAAAGATACATTTTCATCAAAATAAAAAAGCGGAAGTCAATTGCACAGAATGTGATATGAAGTACATTGAACAAACTAGACGTGCAGTTGAATTTCGTTTCAAGGAATACGAAAGATATATCAAGAATAAAAACGCAAATAAAGGTATTGCTGCACACGCATTGGATTTGAATAACCCAGGAAGGCACTACACGGGACCGTCAGCTGACAATTTCAAATTATTAAAAAGTGTAACTAATCCACGAAAAATTGACGCATATGAATCTCTATTCATACATAAAACGGACGATTTAGTAAATATCGACAATAGGCTCATAAATTCAAATCTATTTAATTTGGCTAGATGATATATATTAACGGTTAACTTGATCAGCTTTTGCATCACTTATTAAAAAACTCATAATATGTTGCAATAACATAACAGAACTTTTATGCAATATCGACAACAGCCCGGCAATTGATTTTTCATTTAATCCGACTGAATCATAAATGTTAAAATTAACTGTTATGAGCTAATATCTTTGCTTTTGTTGTAATTGTTTCAATAGTAGTTTTGCGTCTAGAGCTGAAGATGGTAGGCAATACCGACCAAAATGCATTCGTGTAGTTTAGAATAAAATACATTTATAACATCTGAAGTGTTATTATTTCATTTTTAAACTTGATTAATTGCGGTCCATTAGGGTAAAAACTTTTTTTTAATCAATACCAACCACAATTGTGTTCATCTAACAGCTTAAATTGTTAGAGAAAAGCTTCCGAACTTCTATTTAATTCTATAACTATACTAAGAGCAGAGTTGATTCTTCGGATCAAAAACGTGCAAGCTATTCTGTTTCCAGAAGAACACAGGGATGGCCATGTGTGAATTTCTCCGTAATGTTAAATATTTCTTCAGCTGATGGAATTGTTCTTTGAAAGGCCTTGAACCCAGAAAAACGACGAAAAAAGAACAAATATATTAAATAATTGGGCTGGACTTAGTGAAACCATTTTTATTATAACGTAGGAAAGATCATGCAAATTTTTCTGCTGATCTAAAAAATGGATCGATAATGTATTGAAGCAAATACATGGGCAGCTAACAGATAAGTTAGCGTTAGATGCATACAGGTACAATTCCAATTTGTTACATGTACTGGATGCCAAAAAGCATGAAGACTGTAACTTGTGATATTTTTGATTCCAAAGAATAAGTTTTAGTTTTCGTTGTCATCTTTTTCGTAATTAGTTTCTTTTCAAAATAGTTTTATTTATCATTCAAAGTATACAAAAAGTGCCATTTTAAGTCGTTCTACTAATTTTTTTAAAGAAAAATAGTTCATTAGAAAAAGTGATAAAAAATTAAATCAGATTTTAATTTATGAATCACTAGTTTATTTTTGAAAAATTTTATTATCAAATTGCTATTTGTTTTTGAAAGAAGCTTGTTTTATTTCATTTCAATCCAATTTTATATTAATTACATAAAAATATTTTTGATATAATTGATTTTCTTGTGTGGGCCACATAAGACCCAGGATACCTGTAGTGTTGCCCATAAAAGCAACATGGGCGCAATTCTGTCCACCCAGCTATGTATGTCCAAACAGGGAAATTGATTTTTGATTTTATTTCACCCTTTTTTAGCGCATTTCGAGGTTGACTTTTATTTCTTAAGTTTTATTGTTGCGCATTTATGCAAGAATGATGTACATCAAGATATCGACAAAAAGCATTCTATCAAAGAACATGTTGAACTTTTTTACTTGAAAAGCTGTCGGGCATTGCTTATTGAGTTGATTAGACAAGGCCTGACGGCTTTTTAAGAAAAAAGAAAATTGGCCTGTGGATATCAAGTAAACAAGTAAGCCGATAAAATCATGTTATCACCCTTTTTCCTCAAGACGGATATTTTTTCACAGAATTTAGGATACAGATTGCTAATAACATCCACTGGTCACCAGAAAATGAAACCCTTGATGGACGATACACACGAAAATCATAAGAATACATTGAAAGATCGTTTTTTTACTGAGGTATCTTCTGCTCTTATGCATATTAGTTCAATGTGCAACCCCAATAAAGAGTTCAATATGCAACCTCAACCAAAAGGTATCGTTAAGCCACAGAAAGGTATTTTTTGACCGTAAAACTCATTAACTTTGACCTATTGCGATGTGCGATTGTTGGTGAAAACACAACTATGTATCTTTATCTTCAAAATTATGACTAGGCATACAAAGAAAAAGTATCGCGGAAAATATTTATTTTGCATCAACGATTCCTTACAATAGGGTTTGGACGTTTGAGGATATGATATTTTTGAGAAATTTTGTAAGCAATTAAGTAGAAAAAGATGCTTTGTTCATTATATAACGCAAAGTCATCAAAAGGTTGACAAGTTATTATGGATGAAGATGTTAAAATCACATAACACATTCTTCTATTCAAAATTCTAAAACTATGTAACAGAACTCCTTCATCCTTTTGGATATCACCGAAAAAAACGATCTTATTTAGTTTTTGAAATAGTTATATGATAATATATCATTTCAAACATTCATTCGTCACATAAAACGCAATTTGATAAATTTGTTACCGAACACCTTCATCCACTTGTGTATTAAATTGTTTTTTGACTATAGTGCTATTGGCAAGCTATGCACCTTATCATGTTAAAAATGTATGTACGAAGTAAAAACTCAATAAAATATCGATCTATTTATCTGTTATTTTATTTGAAAACGAAGTCGATGGCAATCACTAATAACACTACTTTACAAGGTTCTTTACTCGGAGATGAAACTGATATGTTATGTATTGGTAAAGTTATAAACCCTGACTTAAAAACTGAAGGTGGAAAAAAATTAGGACGTCCAATTGTGTGAATATTGATTATATTTATTTTTTATCATTTTTGTACATGTATCTCAAAAACAAATCAAAAATGGGGAATGTAACTCCTTTTTTTGTAATGATTAGTATCAGTTTCCGTTATTATAGACAGTAATCCGCTAACATATTATTACTCCAAAATCCTTGGTATCTTTCCTCAAAACCCTTCAAATCTCTCCCAAGAAATTTTTCACTACACCTTTAAATGAATACCAAGCATCCTTCTCCAGTCTCGAGGATAAGTTGCCCAATCAGCTTGCTGCCTAACATCAGCTAGGTGTTTGAAGAAGAAAGAAACGTCCCAGATTTATAAGCTAGCCAAGTGGAATGGATACCCTACGGATGAAGTCACCAAATTGATAGCCAAACGAATGAAGGAGATCTTCAACAAAAAGTTCACAACGCTAACTGCGGAAGTCGAGCAACGCAAGAGGTTGGTTGTAACTTTTGACTCAAGGACGGAAACAATGAAGAGGGCTATGAAGAACGTAGACATTGACTTAGCTTATACGAGCCGGAAGACAAAACTGCAGAATTTGCTAGGATCAACCAAGGATCCCATACCCAAAATGGAGCGGAGTCTACAAGGTATCGTGTACGAAATGCAATGGATGTTATATTGAACAAACGAGGATATCACTAGGTGTCAAATGGAACGAACACTTAAGGGAAGCAGTCATCAAAAACAAAAAGCAGGATGCAAAAAACTTCAAATCAAAAGTGGCGGAGCATAAAGTTCTCGAAAAACATGACATCACTGCGGTCAACAAGAGCATGCTGGAAACGGTTACAAACGGGTGGAAGCTTGATGTAGCAGAAAGTTTGGAGATATTGAGTCGAAAGACTTAGGATATTTGGAACGGCGACCCAGGTAACGGATACACCTGGTTATTCAAGCTTACAAAATAATGAATGTAATTAAGTAGTAATTGAGTAAAAACAAATTTTTGAACAGTAAAAGGATCAGATAATTAGAGATTAAGTAAAAGAACTTTGAGGGATTGGATGTAATTAGAGATTCATTTTAATAGTTTAAAGAGTTTAGTATAAATATTAGAACACTCATAGTTTAGGGAATAGTAGTACTGAGGAAGTTCTCAAGTAGAGAACGAAACAATTGTATACTAAATTTAAAATAAAAATAGTAGAATTAAAGGGTATTTACTTTCTTTCATTTTTTAGGTCTTTGTAAAGACTTTTTTTACAAAGACCTACTAGTTTCGCGACCTGTCTATCCGTCTGTCCGTCTGTCCGTGCGTCACAGCTGATTTCCTCAGAAACTATAGAAGCTAGAATGCTCAAACTTTGTGAAAAGGTCAGAAGTGAGGATCTCTCAAAAGTTAAGGCCTTAACAAAAATTTAAAAATTTTTAAGAGGAGTCCCCCCTAATAACGAATTGGCCGTTAAAAATTTTTTTAATCAAAGGTAGTCGAGTGGGGTATTGAATGAAAGGTCTTGATTAGAACTTTTAAATCTGAAATAAAAAAATCATTTTATGAGCTAGGGGGTCCAGGGGAAGGCAAAACGTACCCGAAATTTGTGTCCCCCCCCCCTCGCGATTGGATACCTTTCAGCCGAAAAATCTGAAAATTATCACGAACGTGGACCTTTATGAGTACAAGGGCAATCGAAATTCACTCAACTTTATTAATAATAGTATGATTTGTAGTTTTTACATTTTTGCCCATAAAATCAAAACGGTACCTTTAAACTTCTTGAAATTGTAGTTATAGAGACTGATATAAGATATATATGTTTACAAAATTTAATTAAGATCGAATCATAATCAAGTGAGTTATAGCCATTTCAATTATATGGAATTACAACGACAATAACACGTGTTTATGGTTGATATAGGGTTTTCCAATAAGAGGTGTTATTTTGATATTAGAAGAAAAATGCCATTTTTTAATATAAATGATCGGATTTTTATTTCATTATCAAGAAGAAAATATGCCGTTAATAGCAATAACTAACATTGGGCAAATAACCACTACGACACGCTTACAGGACCATATCCTCTTCATGAAATTTTCCAAAACCAAATCGCAAAGTGGCTGCCCTTTGTCCTCGATGGCCTCACGAATTTTATCTTTGAGATCTTGAATCGACGCTGGGCTATTGGCATAGGCCTCCTCTATCACGTGGCTCCAAAGGAAGAAGTCGCAAGGTGTTAAATCAGAAGATCTATTCAAAATAACACCTCTTATTGGAAAACCCTATATATATTTAAAATTGACTTAGGCACTTTTATTTTCTTTCAATTTTCGTGAAAATTTAAGGAATAGTGTTTAACTTGAACATGTTCGATCGGCCGAGCATTCAGAAAAATCATTTAAGCTAGCTTAAAATGGCGGCCGCACTGTGCTTATGAAAGAAACTGCGCATCTTTTGTATAAATTTGAACGATTTCATATCTAAATATTGGATGAATAATTAATATAATATCGATTCGCGCCATTAGAAAACTTGCTTCTAACCCTAGGATGTTTACAAAGACCTTCTGGTAGGAGCACTCTCCTACTTACTCAACTTGTTTATATTTGATACTTCTACTAAAGGCGGAATATCTTTAAAGCATTAAACGCCCACATTGAGAATTATGAGTTGATTCCGAATTGCCAATTTGGTTTTCGTGTCAGGCATTCGACCATATGTGCGATAATGAAAGTAACTACAGGCATCAGTTGGAAACTAAATGATAGAGAATGTGTTGGAAACCAAATGATAGAGAATGTGTTGGAGCGTGTCTCATTGATATGGAGAAAGCCTTCGATACGATGTGATTAGATGGACTAATGTTTGAACTCCTTCAGAACATGTTCCCCAGATACTTTGGCGCCATGATGTGTAATATGTTGTATGGGAAATTATTTGTTGTAACTGATGGCAACCTGATGACAATGCACGACTTCAAGGCCTTGAATGGTTTACAGCAAGGAACAGTTACTGCATCTTTGCTTTTCTCAAAATCATTCACAAGCTATTGAATGACTTTGGTTTTAACGTCGCAACAACACGATCATTGGTACCGTTTGCTGATGGTCTGATCATTTATACGACAGACCGAGAAGCTACAATAGGTCAGTGCAATCTTCAAAAAATTTTTAATGATGGGCAGCTCGGCACTAACAATTAGCGAATGAAAATCATTGCGCAACAAACAATTTTATTTCGGACAACGCTGCAAGAGTTCAGTCGAGACCTGAAACGTAATTGGAAGGATTCCCACATCTTGGCTGTTTAGGGTAGTTCTAAATGGGTTCTACATAAATCCTGGGCTCGATACCTCGGCCTCCATGTCGATCAGTATCTGTACCATACTGAACATGTCAAAATCATGCTCAGCGAAGGACAAATGTAGTAATGGCCCTTCGATGACTCTTTGATTCCAGAAACATTGATCAAAAGGCCAAAGCTATCTGTTACAAGACCCTGGTTCGACCAGTTTTGACATATGGATGTCAGATGCGGTGCAAACAGAGTGCTAGTACTATGGAAAAATTTAGAGTTTTCGAAAAGAAATGTCTCGGTGCATGTACTGGTTTGTACAGAAAGTCTGAGGCGGATTGGAAATACTTCATATCGAATCGAAAAATTTATCAAATTGCTAAAGTGACGAGAGTCAATTTCTTCATA
Source organism: Odontomyia ornata (assembly GCA_963969285.1). Lineage (NCBI taxonomy): Eukaryota > Metazoa > Arthropoda > Insecta > Diptera > Stratiomyidae > Odontomyia > Odontomyia ornata. The sequence goes on from OZ017739.1 coordinate 70,459,412, forward strand.
TTGAAACTATTTCGGAATCATGTCGCAAGATCAGTAACTATGAGTAAAAACATTTGAACTTCACAGCCCATTTATCCTACAGACGGGTATATTGTGACTTGCCTCACTACTGGCTTCATTCTTCCTGAAGCATTCGTGTATTTTGGCATGAATCGATATGGTTTTGATTCTGACGGTGTCCCAATCATATACCAAATATATAGACTGGCCACCGTTAAGAAGATAAAATATCCTCCGAATTCAAGTTCACGAGATCAAAGATTCCAATGGAGATACTCATATGCTAGTTTCTTTGAGGCTGGTCGAGCTGAGACGGAGCAATCAAGTTGTTGGTGGCTGAATGACAATGTCTAAATTTTTCGTGTTTATTTTCTGTATTTGTTTTTTGTTGCTTTGTTTTTTAAGTTTCAGCTGATTATTGTTATATTTCGTGTTGTTTTTCTTTATTTATGATATTTCACTAAACTTTGGATCTGGTTTTCAAAAACTAAACTTTCACGCTCGCACAAGGACGGCCCGCACAAATCTGTTTTTCTATTTCTATTTTTTCTCGTCTCGCGAGAAATTCAATTTTCTCTCAACGACTAGAAGGAATCAAACCGTGGGGAGTACAATTTTCCGATGTGACCCTGCAACAATCCAATTAGGTTCGATGGTAATGTTGAGAAGTATGTTCGCGGGAAATGCAGTAAACTCGTGATTATTGTTTCACAAGTGGAACCTACCCCTGTCAGTTTTTGATACATTAAAGAAAAATAAACAGCCGGCAACAGGCCAAACACAATCAGCTGTAGATTCACGTCCCTCCTATTCACGGAATTTCACTCAACTCCCTTAGCTTTGCCTATCTCGACGAGACTCCTATATGCCGGCAATGGAGGTTTACTTGGAGAACCCTTTGCATGCCGGCAACGGTGGTTTCCTTCCGGCGAGATAAGACTGCAGTTCTTTTCTAAATTGCATTGAAAGGAGGTTACCGTCATCAAATGTTTGAAAGTAATTTTCATTTAATTTGGTTTTTTATATTATAGGTGTATGAAAATTTAGAGTAGAGAGAAAATTAAACAACTTATGATTTAGAATTTTTTTTTCTTTAAGTTTATTATCAATAATGAGACATAATTCGAATGTGATTTTATTGATAAAATATTTTTGTATTAAATTTATGTTTTCTTTTCATTTTTAAAGAAAAAGCAAAAGTTAAATGCAATTTAAGGATTTTTGGGTAGAAAATACCTCAAATACACAGAATATCACACTTGGCGAATACAGTATCGAAAATGTAGGCAAATTCGTGTATTTAGGTGCCAAATAACGAAGGCGGATGGTAAAAGGGATGAAATACGCAGAAAAATACAGCTCGTAAATAAAATATTTTATTCAGTTTTGACGATCTTGAAGACCAGCTGCATACACAAGAAAACAAAGCTTAAAGTATACAAATCTGCGATAAAACCTGTGTTATGCTATGGGTGTCAAACATGGACCCTAACCCAAGCATCTGCAAATATATTGAACGTCTTTGAGCGACGGGTCCTGAGGCGAATAATCGGAATAAACCTAGACGGGGACCAATGGCAACTTCGATACAACCATGAGTTGCATGAAATTTTTGACGAACCGGAGGTCCCAACGATAGCATGGCTGCGGAAGCTGCAATGGGCTGGACACATGAATCGTATGAACGAATAATGGATACCTAAAAAGGTATTCTGTGGGAGAACTGAAGGCCGTAGACCAGTGGGGAAGCCGAGGAAACGTTGATCTGACTCGGTCGACGAAGACAGTTCATCGCTTATCGGATTTCGAAATTGGAGGACGCGGTCAATGGACCGAGATTGTTGGAGGCGCTGTTTGCAGGAAGCAAAGGCCCAAGAGGGGCTGTTGTGCTACGAAGAGGAAGTAACAATGAAATAGGTCTCAATTTTTCGAAGTTAGAGAAGCTGAGAAACTTACCCTGATTGGAATACATTTTGAACTGGTTCATCTAACAAACCTAGAGAGAGAGAGAGAGAGTCAAATATTTTCAGAGGTCGTTAAAGCAAAAGCTTTCGACTTCAAATCTGACTTCATACCAAGATTGAATCTTATTGATTATTTTGACAGCTATGAAGACTTGTATTTCATATTTCGCAGGATAAACCACAAAAAATCATGCGGTACTGTTGGTATGCTGAATATAGTTCTCCAAAATTTGCCTGAGGTTGCTATTAGGAACTGTCGCATATTGTTCAACAACATATTGACCAATTCATATTTTCCAAATGAGTGGAAAAAGGCCAAGGTATTTTCGATCTTGAAGAAATGGAAAGAATCCTCGAGCCGTGGGATATTAGAACACGAACATTGGTAGTGTTTGCTGGTGACCTGATAATTTATACGACAGACCAAAAAGCTACAATAGTTCAGAGTAATCTTCATAAAATGTTCAGTGACATGCAACTCTACACTGACAATTGGCAAATGAAAATCAATTCACAGAAGTGCAAAACAATTTTACTTCGGACAACACTGCAGCGGGTCAGTCAAGACCTGAAACGTATTTGGAAGGATTTCCACATTATGGCTGGCAAAAGTAGTTCAGAACGGGTTCAACATAAATCCGATGTTCGATACCTCGGTGTTCAACTCGATCAGTATCTGTACCATACTGAACCTATCAAAATCATGCCCTGTAAAGCACAAAAAGTAGCGATGGCCCTTCGACGACTCTTTGATGCCAGAAACATTGATCAAAAGGTAAAAGTTATCTGTTAAAAAACCCTGGTTTGACCAGTTTTGACATATGGATGTCAGATGCGGTGCAACCAGAGTACTAGCACTATAGAAAAATTAAGAGTTTTCGAAAGGAAATGTTTTGCTCATGTACTGGTATGTACAGAAAGCCTGAGACGGATTGGAAACATTTTATATTGGATAGAAAAATTTATCAAACTGCTAAAGTCCCAAGAGTTATATTTTCATATTGAAACTATTTCGGAATCATATCGCAAGATCTGTAACTGTGAGTAAAAACATTTGGATATCATAGCCGTTCCACCCTACAGACGGGTATATTACGACTTGCCTCACTACTGGCTTCGTTCCTCCTGAAGCATTCGTGTATTTGGACATGAATCGATATGGTTTTGATTCTGACGGTGTCCCAATCATATATCAAATGTATAGACGGGCCACCGATAAGAAGATAAAATATCCTCCGAATTGGAGTTCACGAGATCAAAGATTCCAATGGAGATACTCATATGCTAGTTTCTTTGAGGCTGGTCGAGCTGAGACGGAGCAATCAAGTTGTTGGTGGCTGATTTAAAACGTCTAAATTATTCATGCATATTTTCTGTTTTTGTTTTTTGTTACTTAGCTTTTTAAGTTTCAGCTGATTATTGTTACATTTCGTGTTGCTTTTTTATGTTAAAAATTAGAGATACGTTTCAATATTTAGAATTGGTATATGTTTTGTTCATAAAAGTAGGTTTAAAGATAAAGTTTAACGTTTACACTGCAAACCCAAACGTTTTATATTAAAACGCCTAAGCGTTTTAACTAAACACTTTTGGTGTTTTAATTCAATAAAAAATGTCGGGCGTTTTATTTTAAAACACTTACCGTTTTATTTAAAACACTAACCGTTTTAATTTAAAACGCCTCAAACGTTTTATTGAAAAAAAAACACTTAAAGCGTTTTAATTAAAACTTTTAATTAAAACGCTTTTGGTGATTTTTTTTCAATAAAACGTTTGAGGTGGTTAAATTAAAACACTTAGTGTTTTAAATAAAACGGTAAGCATTTTAAATTAAAACGCTTCAAACGTTTTCTCGAAAAAAAATCCTTTAAGTGTTTTAATTGACATAGCATCAAGGAAAACGTTTTAATTAAAATGCCTGGTGTTTTAATTTAAACGCTTGGTGTTTTAATTAAAACACCCGGCGTTTTAATTAAAACACCAGGCATTTTAATTAAAGCACCAAGCGTTTTAATTAAAACACCTAGGCGTTTTATTGAAAATGCTTTCAAGTTCACGTCAAAACACATATTAATATGTGTTCTTTAGTAATTTTTTGTGAAAATTGTGCAAAAAATAATGCAGTTTCGTTTAAAGTAAAAGAAGTGGTAGTTAAGCTTCAACACTGTTTGTTTATAGCAGTTAAGTGCGAGAAAAGGTATTGTGAGTATATAAGCGTGATAAAAAGTTTGGTTTCGAGTTCTCGTCCACATACTTACTTCTGTCTGTCAATATGTGTTCTACACTAATTCTTTGTGCAAATAGTGCAACAAATAATGAAGTTCTATTTAAAGTAGAAGATGTGGTGTTTAAATCTTGACAGTTCTTGTTTAAGGCAGTGACGTGTTATGAGTATATAAAAGTGATAGATTTCGTATGTTTTTCATGAAAGACACAATGTAAGTAACGCTTCAAATTAAAATGCCTAGACGCTTTAATTTAAAACACCTGGCGTTTTAATTAAAACGGCTGGTGTTTTAATTATAACAGTAGGCGTTTTAGTTAAAACATTATGCGTTTTAATTAAAACACCTAGTATTTTAAATTAGAACGTCTACGCGTTTTAATTTAAAACGCTTTAGGTGTTTTAATTATTAAAACGCCTGAAAAGTGTTTTAAAATTGGGACGGGAATTTAAACACTAAAAGCATTTAAATTTAAAACGTTTGGATTTGTAGTGTAGACTACGAATATCTTGATAGCATTTTTTTGTATAAGATAATGTTTTTGATTGAATTTTATTATAATTAGGTTATAAAATATTCGGTGTGGGATAAAAGTTCACTGTTGTGTTGCAATTATAAAAAATGTTTGAATAGTGTTGGTTGTTTTTTCTCCTTTTCCCAATTGAATCACAAAATATGAAATAATTTTAACAAATTAGAATTCGCTTTTGTTCTTTGATTAAATGGGTTTCATTAATAACGTATAACTTTACAGAGCCATTTGGGCCATTCAGTTTTCGTATATTTTTTGTTTGATATTTGATTAATATTCTTTCAAAGTTTATAGCAATTAGTATTGAATTGAGCGCTTTTGACTATGAGATTTATATTTCTTTTTAAATTTTCAACCAAAGGACGAATGCTAACAGAAAAAGTATTCATAAAATTATCCTTAAAGATATTGTTCTAGCTCATCTTTAATTGCAATATTTAAGCTGAAATGTATTTAGAATCAATTTATTAGTTATTTCCTATAGACAGGATTAACTAAAATGTACGGTTCACTAAGAATATTGAGAATAATGATCGTTTTCATAATCCCTAGCAAAATACTTCTACGTCCTTTATCAAGTCCTTGGGGAGTCACAAATTAATGGAATTATTTCATACGAGATTGCAATAAAATTCAATTTCTTGACATGAATAATATGCTCATGATTGCAAAATCCTTCAAAGGGTTTCAATTCTGTGTGAACTCATTTTAGGTTGCTATCCCTTGTTTGAAACTTGTGCAATTAAAATCCTTTTATGGATCGATCACTTTTGCTGAAAAATCCGGGTTAAACTCCAAATTTTTTTACGATATTTGACCTTTGCCGCTATTTGATTTTCATGTCCTTCAAATACGACGTAATATAGAAACTAAGTTGTATACTTTGCTGAAAACAGGACTATTCTATATATCCCCGTTCACAAGGTATGCGTGAACGTACATAAAAAAGCAACAACAGCAAAGTCTACAGGTCAAATTGATATCATTCTTTCCTTGCGAAGTTGGTTGAAAATATTTAGATTCTTTTTATTTTTTCAAAACTGAGATTTCAGAAGAAATTTATGAACCACCCATAATTACAGACTTTTATAAAAATAACAAGATTCCGCTTGCGCCCTCATCTAAATGACATACATACAAGGTTTAAGCAGTTATTGCTGGTCAAATGCGTATGAGAGAAACTAAATCACAATTCCAGTGAATTCCCCTTTCTTGTCAGCAAACTAAAACGTTTTATCTTTTTTGCAATATCTTAGAATCAAATAAACGTCGCAAGCCTTCCAGAGAATCAACAAATAGATTGAAGCAATTCTAAATAAAATTCATACACTGCAATTCTAATATCGCACAAAAACCGTCCAAGACCGGACCATAATCTTTGGATACGATTTGGCTTGCGTCATGCCATAAAATCATAAAACGTATTCAAAAAGGGTAATTACAGATAATCCTAAAATTTCAATTGTGTACTTGTGTTATTAGCTACCTTGCAGTTAACCTTTTGACAGGTAGAATAACAAAAAGTATCGGTTCTCATGATTTATGGCAGGATTGACCGCTAAAAATACCCAGAGAGAGTAAAAAGTTTTAGGTATATAAAGTGCAATATTCAGATTTGCATATTAGATTGGTCGAAAGTATCAAGTGAAGCAGTCATTGCAAAAAGTTTACTATCGAGACAGAAAAATTTCTAAGTTTATGTAGTTTTAATAAAACAAGCGAACGTCAACGGCGGTAAAGATTTTTGTGATGTAGGGCTTGTGTTTGAGGTTAAAGTTTTAAATAATTTAAAGATGAATCACGATAACAAATATGAAATGCAACAATGTCAATCTGCCGTAAAGAGTAAGTTAATAGCAGAAGTCATTTATTATGTACTCTAATAATTTTATTCCCATTGCAGAGGAAGGAAAACAAAAACGAATACGGACACGATTCAGCACTCACCAATTGATTGAGCTAGAAAAAGAATACGCAATCAATTGCTTCTTAAGTCGTATTAAACGTGCCGAAGTTGCGAAACGCATTGGACTTGAAGATCGAAAAGTGAAAGTATGGTTTCAAAATCGTCGCAGTAAAAGCAAGAAGCACCCGGGAGTAAATTGTTCCCCGTCATATTTCCGACCCAGCTCATTGCCAAGCTCCAGTGCTAGTCCCCAATCGGATTCGTCCAGCGTTCCAGTGCCCCAGGATGAAACAGAATTAATGACTACGGCATGCGTTGTCAGTGAAGAGCCCCAAGTGATACAAAACGGAATTGAGAGAACTTCTTCAAATCAAGGACAATCAATTATTTTGACTCAAGAACAGTGGAGATCATCAAACCAAGGAAGTATGTTCCCTTGGCATCACGAAAACATAACAAATACAACTTCTCCATATCACATGTTTCAACCGCAACATAATCCTCAATCTATGTATCATACACAATACCAGAATTACCGTCCAAACTATCAGCAGCCACAAGCTCCATATCAAAATGCTACGTTGGGATTTGCACCATATCGTAACGACATGTACTCAGGGAATCTAGGCGGGAATTTCGCACAAAATGGAGACTTCAATCAAATGCAACCCTACATTGATCAAGAATTGCCACAACCAGTAATTGACTGGTCTCCATCAGCCAACTATTCGGGCGAATGTTATGGAGAAACATTTTGGGACGATCTAATTAACTCAGTAGAATTGTGAAGTGATACAAATTATCTGTAATTTTAAATAGATTTGATGTATATATTTTAAATAGATTTGATACACTGCATGTTACGTTAATAGTACAATCAGATGAACAATTGTATTTTCTATAGTTTTTGTACATTTTTCAAATAATCGCATATTTGAGTTTATAGAATAAAATTTATAGCCAGCTCATATGAAAACAAATCCCATTTTATTTGTTAAGCTCCAGATTTTCACAACGCAGTCATTTTCTAAGAACCGCGTATGCATAATATGTGAATGCAACGGGCACAGATTTTACAATCCATTTTCTTATCTTCCCTCGGTCTTCAAAGCCTTAATCTTAAGACAATGCTAATCTTTAAGTTGTGAAAAGGGGTGGCGTCCTTCACGCTTCAACACTTAGTTATGCGTGATAACCGATATCTTGTTTTTTCTTCTTTTGCATGACTCATAACACAACATAGCCTTCAAAAATATTGTATATGACTCATCCCGATCATGTTTCATTGCGGGATAGTAACCTGTCCATCTTTATAATTGCATGACGTGCAGAATATTTTTCTATAAATTGAATTCGTTAAAAGCAGAGTCCAATTGAACAATCATATAAATAAAACGCATGTAATCATATCAATAAAACGTACGTACAGCGAAATTGTCTCACAATTATTTTATTTCGTGAGGCATAAGAAAAATAGCAATAAGCAAAAGTGTAAAAATCCAATGCATGAAAAAAGAAATTCGACTATAAAATAACAGAATAGCTCTATTGCTAGCAACCAAAGAAAACTTTCAAAGTTTACTCAAGACTCTGTAGTCGAATGGAAGTTACCTTTTCGACAAATAGATATCAGCCAAGATGTTTTAGATAGAAAACAGAAAGAAAGTTTGAATTCCAAATTGTTCGGTTTTTGCATTTGTCAAGATTTATTTGTGAGGATCCTGCAGACATATTACTTTTAGTGAATAACAATTACTTTTCAACTGTAAGCATTTGGCACAGCCTGCTCACGTAACAAAAACTTGAATGTCTACTTTATGCAATCACACCTAGCTTCCCTGCAACGAAGGGGAATCCAACGGTAAGTGCAGGGAACAAGTTGAAGTAGCAAAAGAATTCTCCTGCCAGAAGGATTCTGTAAGCAAACTAGTAAATTGAAGAATAATATCTGACTATCGAAAATTTGACCCCTTCAGCGACTTATTTACTTGAATTAAGAAAACGAAAACGTGATTATTATTTTTTTTATTATTGATTCGGAGTGTTTAAATCTGTTGTATTCACCAAGTGTAATTTTTAGTTATTTGCTTTTTAGCGTTTTGTACTAAAATACAAAACCCTATTGGAATCACAACCTGTAGCAGTCCGTCCGTCTGTACGTCACAGTAGCTTTTCTTCGAAACTATAGAAGAAAAGATCGGAAATTTTGGGGTGAAAAATTTTTCAAAGTGGATTAAGGAAGGTGCCCTATTATATTTTTTTCCCCCATCGGTAGTCGAAAAGAGAGTCATTGGAAAGAGGTCTCCATGAGATCTTTGCAAAACAAGTCTTAAAATTGCCTTATCAGTACCGTGGGGGGGGGGGGGTATGGGGGCAGGAGAAGGGAAAATGTTCGAACTTTTCGCGTACACCCCTCGCGATTGGACACCTTTCATCCGAAAAATCTGAAAAAAATCATGAATGTAGGCCTTTATAAGTACAACAACAATACATACACGAACATTTGAAATTGACTCTACTTTGTTAGTAATAGTATGATTTATCGATTTTACGTTTTCTTGAATAAAATCTTCTTCAAATTCAATAAAATTCAGTGCGCAAATGAGCTCTTGTAAGATTGATCTGTCCTAAAAGTTTCACACAGATCGAATGGTGTTTAACGAAGTTATAGCGATTTGAATTTTCCTGTTTTTCTATGGAACAATATGCGCTGTATGTATAGAGTTTTCCAATAAGAGGACTTATTTTGAATAGATCTTGTGATTTAACACTGTTAAAAACTGCTTTTAATTTCATTACCGTCATTAAACTTGCTCTTGCTATTAAATTTCATTATGTTAAAAAACTTCTCTCAATTTCATTGATGTGATTAACTTCGCTATTTCATTATTGTTAATACACCATAATTTCATGTCATTCACCTTATTAATGTAATCAACAAAATTCATGTTTTCAAGTTGTCGTGAAAATCATACTACTCAGCAGTAATCATTTTTAGGTCTTTGTAAAAAATTTTTTTACAAAGACCTACTAGTTTCGCGACCTGTCTGTCCGTCTGTCCGTCTTTCCGTGCGTCACAGCTGATTTCTTCAGAAACTATAGAAGCTAGAATGCTCAAACTTTGTGAAAAGGTCAGAAGTGATGGTCTCTCAAAAGTTGAGGTCTTAACAAAAAATTAAAAAAATTTTAAGGGGTCCCCCCTAGTAATGAATTGGCCCTTAAAATTTTTTTTTATCAAAGGTAGTCGAGTGGGGTATTAAATGAAAGGTCTTAATTATAACTCTTAGAATCTGGAATAAAAAAATCATTTTATAAATTAGGGGGTCCAGGGGAAGGCAAAATGTACCCAAAATTTGTGTCCCCCCCCCTCGCGATTGGACACCTTTCAGCCGAAAAATCTGAAAACTATCACCAATGTGGACCTTTATGAGTACAAGGGCAACAAATACCTTAGAAGTCGAAATTCGCTCAACTTTGTTAATAATAGTATGATTTGTAGATTTTACATTTTTGCCCATAAAATAAAAACAGTACCTTTAAATATCTTGGAATTGTGCGACTAGATAGACTGATATAGGATATATAAGTTCACAAAATTTAATTGAAATCGAATCATAATCAAGTGAGTTATAGCCATTTCAATTGTATGAAATTACAACAACAATAACACGTGTTTATGGTTGGTACAGGGTTTTCCAATAAGAGGTGTTATTTTGATATTAGAAGAAAAATGCCACTTTTTAATATGAATGATCGAATGTTTATTTCATTATAAAGAAGAAGGTATGCCGTTAGTAGTGAAATATAACATCAGGCAAATAATCACCACGACACGCTTACAGGATCATATCCTTTTATAAAATTTTCCATAACCAAATCGCACAGTGGCTGCCCTATGTCCTCGATAGCCTCACGAATTTCATCTTTGAGGTCTTGAATCGACGCTGGGCTGTTGGCGTAGGCCTTCTTTTTTTACGTGGCTCCAAAGGAAGAAGTCTAATGATGTTAAATCACAAGTTCGATTCAAAATAACACCTCCTATTGGAAAGCCCTATATATATTTAAAATTGACTTAGGCACTTTTATTTTCTTTCAATTTTCATGAAAATTGAAGGAATAGTGTTTAACTTGAACATGTTCAATCGGCCGAGAATTTAGAAAAATTATTTAAGCTAGATCAAAATGTGCACCATTTGCATAAATTTGAAAGATTTCATATCCACGCCATTAGAAAACTTGTTTCTAAACCTAGGGTGTTTACAAAGACCTTCTGGTAGGAGCACTCTCCTGCTTACTCAGCTTGTTTTTTATAAATTCATTGATTTAGCTTTAAGTAGAAATTTTGATTATATGACAATTAAGTTAAGTTTGCAATTAAGCAATTTTATTGTATAAAAGAAATTCAATGATAATAAATTTTCGTATTCGAAAGCAAAGCGTAGACCAAGCCAATTTATTTTCCTACAGTGACGCTGCTGTGGGGCGCGAGTACCTAAGAATACCTTAGATCGAGACTAACAATTGTGAAGTCTTAGAATTAGACAATTGGTGTCCCACTTATTGTGTATACGATTCTATCTTCACGAATTGTTTCCTCGATTGCCTTTTGCAGAAGCATTAGGTGTACCACTTAGTGCATTTATCCCTATCCTCTTTAAGCATTAGGTGCAATACTTAGTGCAAATTAAACCCTATATTTAATTTGGTGATTCACCAGGTTAAACGTTGAGATCGGTGAAGACTCTTCACGAGAAAATAAGTTCTTTCCTTAACAAACACCTTGCGACTTCTTCCTTTGGGGCCATGTGAAAGAGAAAATCTATGCCAACAGCCCAGCGTCGATGCCGGATCTCCGCGACGGAGGAAATACATTTTTCATGTATTTCCCCCCTGTGCCCCCACTGAAGCAAAAACTGACAGTTTAACAACTGTTTTGAAGAGCTCCCGTGAAAACTTTTATTTCATACTCATATCGGTAACGTTTGATGATTTTTTTTTTATCAGGAGCCACTCTCCTGTACTGTTATCATCGATTGATGGCCAATTTTTTCGAATCCTAGAATGGTTACAAAACCCTTTTGCTAAGAGCTCTCTCCCACCTCCTTGACTTGTTTCACTTATGAGCATTAATTGTTGGTACTCATCTTCAGTCATTCATTAAATTGAATCAAGTGTTCAAAGCATGCACCTTAAACGTTGAAGTTGGGAAAAAATAACTCAAAATTATTCAATCTTCGCGTTAAAAACAACCACTATTTTGTTTTACGATTACTGATACCACTAGCTGAACCGATTCTTAAAGATATACATGACACCTATCACTCCTGAAATTTTCATGCAAATCCTAGCAAGACTGTAGTGTCTGAGTCGGTAAAAAGCGCATGTTGTTCCATAGCCATATGTTGCCATAGTAATAAATGCAGCGCATATTGTTCCATAGTAATACAGGAAAATTCAAACCGCTATAACTTCACTAAATATGATTCAATCTTTATGAAACTTTCAGGATAGATTAATGTAGATAGACACCTACCTGCTGAGTTTCATTAAATTTAAGGGTACCGTTAAGATTTTATTTAAGAAAACATAAAATCGATAAATCATACTATTACTAACAAAGTTGAGTGAATCGCGACTTCTCACGTATTTGTTGTTGTTGTACTCACCAAGGCCTAAATTCCTGATTTTTTTCAGATTTTTCGGATCACAGGTGTCCAATCGCGAGGGGGGGGACACAAATTTTTCGTGTACTTCCCCTCCCTGTGCGCCCCTCGAAGCAAATTTTGCCAAACTAAGACCTGTTTTGAAAAGTTCTTATCAAGACCTTTCATTTGATACCCATATCGGCTACCTTGGATGATTTTTTTCGGGGGGTCACTCTCCTATATGGGGAGACCCCCCTTAAAAACCTTATAAAATTTTTTTGTAGCTGGACTTTGAAGAGATCACCACTTTACACCTACATGGAAAAGTTGATGTTTCTAGCTTAAGTACTTTCCGAGAAAAATTGCTGTGACACACGGACGGACGGACGGACAGACGGACAGACGGACAGACTGGTCGCGAAACTAGTAGGATTTTGTAAAATTATTTTACAAAACCCTAAAAAATGGCATTTTTCTTTTAATATCAAAATAATGCCTCTTATTGGGTTTGGTTGTGGAAAATTTCATGAAAAGGATATGGTCCTGTAAGCGTGGTCGTAGTAATTATTTGCCTGATGTTATTTTTAACTATTAACGGCATACCTTTTTCTTTATAATGAAATAAACATCAGATCGTTGATATTCAAAAATCGCATTTTTCTTTTAATATCAAAATAACACCTCTTATTGGTATTACTATGGAAACATATGACTATGGAACAATATGTGTTTTTTACCGACTCAGACACTACTGGCTTGCTAGAATCTGCATGAAAGTTTGAGTGTTGATAGGTGTCATGAATATCATTAAGAATTGGTTCAGCTAGTGATATTAGTAATGGTAAAACAAAATAGTAGCTGTTTTAAAGGCGAAGATTGAAAAATTTTGAGTTATTGTTCTCCAACTTCAACTTTATGGTGCATGGTTTTAACACTTGATTAAATTTAATGAATGACTGAAGATGAGTACCTAAAATAGATACTCATACGGGAAACGAGTCAATGAGGAAGGAGAAAGCTCCTAACCAAAGGGTTTTGTAACCATTGTAGGATTCGATAAAAATAGGCCATGAATCAATGATTACAGTACAAAGGAGTGGCCCCTGAAAAAAAATTTCATCAAATGTGCCGATATGCGTATAAAATGAAAGTTCTTTATGAGAGCATTTCAAAACTGTTTTAAACTGACAGTTTTAGCTTCAATGGGGGCCACAGGGGAGGAAATACATGAAAAATTTGCTTCCCCCCTCGCGATTGGACACCAGTGATCCGAAAAATCTGAAAAAATTATCAAGGGATATATTTATGAGTATAACTATAACAAATACCTCAGAAGTCGAAATTCGTTCAACTTTGTTAATGATTGTAAGATATTCGAATTTCACATTTTCTCCAATAAAATCGTGTTTGACATGTTTCTTGATTTTATTCGTTGCTGATGACTGCATTTTGTAAGTTGAGTACAAAATCTTTCTGGCATGAGCGTAGGTCTGTCTACCCAACTTGTTCTCATTGATTTGTAACCCTACTAGATTCGCTTCGCTATCGAGTTTCAGGAAAAGTTCTTTAGAGGGTGGTTAACGACTATGACAAAATGATGATGTCATCCGCGTAAGCTACCATTAGGCTCGACTTGTATAGTGACGTACCTCTCGTGTCAACAGGTAGCTTTCTTATAACATATTTCAGAGCCAAAGTGGGGAGCAATATAGCCAGCCTTTAGTCCAATATTTGTGTCATAGGTGTCCGTGAGTAGGTTATTGATGCAGACTAGGGAGGTTGTCGCATTATTTGATACAATACGTTACGCTCAGTACTGCCATATGCTTGCTTAAAGTCAAATTTGGGTGCTTCTTTGTTGAACTGCTAGCATTTTTCAAGTACCTGCGTTATTGTAAGCAATTGGTCTATTGTAGATCTACATACTTCCCAATAATACTGTTGGCGTATGATCTGATTTTATTTTCCAAGATCTTTGAAAATATTTTGTACGCTGTACAAAGCAGCAATATGCCTCCATAGTTTTCACATAGTAGCTTGTCATTTTTTAATCGTTTTGTACATAAAAACAAACCTTATTAAAATCACTACATGTGTCCGTCTGTTTATCCGTCTTTAAGTCACAGCAGTTTTTCTTCAAAACTATATAAACTACAGCCATCAAACTTAGTGGAAAGATCAAAAGGGGTGTCTTCTTGAAAGCTAGGGTGTGAAAAATTGTTCAAATTGTGATAACCTCGATCCCTCGGATCGGTATTCCACAGAGATCTGGTGCCCCCAGATTTTAATGTCCCTGCCAGCTGGTAAGGTTGTTTGATAGGTCTCTTGAGCTAAATGCTACTGTCGTCGACGGGTGAGGAGGAAACTAAGCAAAAACTGAGCGGCCGCGTACGAAAAACGAACATCTAGTGTGAATTTAATTTAAGTCCAATATGGCAATAATCGGAGCGAAAAGGTCGTCGTAGTTAGAGACGAATATTTCTTAGTAAAATCTTGGGAAAGACAGGTCCTGGTCAGTCAAATCGAGAACAAAATGCCATCAAGTCAAAGGTGAAGATTTCTAAAATATAGAAGTGTTTGCCAGGCAACTAATCTGCAAATCATTTGAAATTAAGGTGAACGTTCATGGATTAATTTCATACAAACCGTATCGAGTGATTTAGAATAGCGACCAGCTTAGTAGGTAGCAACCACCAGTGTCAGTCCACTAGCAAAGCCTTCACTCAGACTGGCTCGTTTCGAATATTCTCAATTTCCGCATAAAACCCATTGCAGCACTTAGTTGAGGTAAGTCTTCTAGAGCTGCTGATTAAATTGAAAAACCAAAATTTTTTTCACAAAGTTCCCCAAAAAACATTAACTAGCACCTCCAGCTTAATTTTTCATCATCAACTCTCGATTGCAACGTGTCTTGCGCACTTGTAACGTTTGTTCAATCGCGGTGCAAAGTTTTGAGGTGAAGCTATTCTATATCGATACGACACCGCCAGTTGGAGTGTACGACATTAGCTGCCGTCACTACAAACGCTTACAATTTCGGATTGTAGTCACAAATCCATAAGAAATTCCACGAGATAATTGACGAATTGGCTCGCAACGGACCCAAATGCAAATCTTTCACCAAAAGCAAGCAAGTGGGATATCCAAAGTTTGATTTCTGATACGGTATGGAACAGAGAAAAGAACTTATTGTGATTTTCTGCAACTTGCAAGAAAGTGACATTTCCAACATTTGGTGTGATCGTGGAACTGTAGATATACTCGTATAAATTTGTTCGGGGCAAATAATAACTATCTTTATCCGGGAAACAGTGCTGAGTGCATTAAAGTATTCCATGAAACTTAAAACAGTGTACTCTGATGAAGATATTTGAATGTTGCTGGAATTTTCCAACGCGTAACATTTAAGACATAACCATAACCTCCAATTGACGTCCAAAGTGCAACGCGGAACTACAAATCTCTGTAAAAAAAGCTATAGACGAAGAAACCCGACATTTTCCACGAAATAGCTCCTTATGAGGCTATGAGTACCAAACAATTATCATTGCAAGGCGGACGGAATAGTAGATGCCACACTCCAGTTTTGGGTAGGCAAGATTGAAGTGACAAAGACGATTTTAACATCAAGTTATTGCGCTTCAGTTTCAGCGCAAAAGGACGCTGAGCTACCATTCGATATAGAGGACATGATAAGTGTGTCTGATCGTGATGAGCCAGAATGATGGCATGGTGGATCAAATGAACTAACTACGTCGAGCAACTACTGGAAGCCATTGGCGAAAAATAACAAAAATCAGTTTTCCATTCCGTTTTTAGGGTTTTGTAAAATAATTTTACACGTACATTTATGCAGGTGTAAAATGGTACTCTCTTCAAATTTCAACTGCAAAAAAAATTTATAAGGTATTTAAGGGGGTTCTCCTCATATAGGAGAGCTGCTCCCCAAAAAAAAAAATCATCCAAGGTAGCCGATATGGGTATCAAATGAAAGGTCTTAAAGAGAACTTTTCAAAACACATCTTAGCCTGGCACTTTTTGCTTCGTGGGGTGCACAGGGAGGGGAAATACATGAATAATTCAATTCTATTTTGAATCGTTCATTCATTTTCCTTGCTAACATTTTGTTTTCCTCTTATACGATTCTATATCTTGTCACCGCCGGAATCCATAGGGTAAATGGACACTAAAGTGTCCGGTTGTTAAGAAAAAAGCGAAAAGCTTTTATTCAATTCTGTTGACTATTTTTGAAACGATTCTATTTTCTTGTCTTTTTTTTTGTTATTTTGAATAATATCTTCGTCCTTTTGATTAGCTATGGTTAGTTTGAATATCCGAGACCTTGTATTTATATAGGCAGAGCCATTTATTTATTGGATTACTGCTCAGAGTCTGCACTACCACGATTATATTATTTATTATCTTAAATTATACACCAGGATGAACTATTTTGTTCTCAATATCATTATTTTAAGCTTTATACCTTACATTTATGCATCCACTTCCAATCTTGCACTTCTTAGAGTCTCAGAAATTCCCATTGTTTAATTTTTACGGCTGAATATTTGGATTATCGTCAGCTCCCGGGACGGGCTTAGTTGAAAATTCGCTGAAAGCCAATTTTTCCCCTTCAAAACTAAACAGTGTGGTGAAATAGTATAAACAATATTAGTATAGCTACTAACGCGATAATTTAGCCCTAGGATTTTCTATTATGAACCTCTCAGATATTACTGATCGTTATAAATTCAATTTTGTTGAAAACATTCGAACGATCTGCATACGACTACAGACGATAGCATTAAGCTTGTCTCGAAATGATAATTTTTGAACAATGACACTTCTAAAATCAGATATTATGAAATTTGTACAGAATATTTTATTAATCGTTTATTAAGTTGTAACATAAAAAAGGTGCTTACCACTGAAATTTAATCGCAAAATTTTTATGTTTCTCTAGAAAATCTTACAAAACAAAATAAATAATAACCAGTTGAATTCATCATTTTATTTTTACAATGTTAAATTTGTTCACTTGGATGAAATATAGTTTTAGTCAAATATATCAACCATATCATATTAGAAATATATTATCCCCGATATGATATAAATTCCTTACCTATCGAATTATGAAATTATCGTGATCTAATTACGAGTATGTGAATGGGATGGATAAGAGAAGATTATTTAACATTAATTCATGGGAAATTTTCAAAACGAGATCTATGCTATTTTTAAAATCAATTACACAAGAAGCAAATGAAAAAAACATAGTTACCTAATTTTCCTTTATTTAGTTGAATCATCTTTCACTTCATATTCACACAAATATTTTATCAAATCTTCGATCGTATTTTCTTTTTGATTTTGGTTCTCTTAAAAAAGAAACAAAATATTTCTTAGTTGTCATGCATAATTATAAGATGAAAACTTAATGTTAAAATTGGTAATAGTGTTTTCACCATTATAGCATGGTTTAATAAGAAAAGAATTATTAAAATGCTTTGGTGCTGAGATAAAACTCACGTCCAGCAAACCCGTTCCATTTTAGCAGGATAATGCAGGTGAGAGGTGAGTATCCCACCGAGAGGGCCCTACCTGCGTTTTTTCTTAGAGTAGATTTCTTCGGTTTGAATTCAAGTAAGTTATTTTGGGCACCGGGTCAGTAAGACTCAGGAGCGCGTATTTTTTCAGCGGTTGTCTTTGTTTCTTTTCCTCGGAACGAAGGCACATAATTTGAAGTAGAATCGTTGTAAGGTGTTCGACGTGTTTTGAATCGGGCATTGAAACCGGTGGCTGAGTATTGTAGTTCGGATTTAGTCTGCTCGCGTAAGACCCGCAACCAAAAGTCCTCTTCAAACTAGCTAGCAAGCCAGCAGCCACCTTGGAGTAGACTAAGAGTGTCCGGACTTGTAGACCTGATAGGTACAATCAGTTGTCACGTTCGAAGACTTTACGTTTTGAACCGATGGGTGGTCGGTTGAGATTTCCTTCGGGAAATGTCTCTCCGACGAGCAAACGAGACGTGTGAAATTATTACAACATGGTTTCGAAGGGTCTCCTCATATCCGTGATTGAACCTTAACATAATTTTCACCATAGATAGTCAAGAAGGGTGTCATATGAAAGGCTTTAGTGAATTCTTGTCAAAACAGATGTAAAACTTGCGCTACCAGAGTCAAGCGGGGCACAAGAAGGGGAAATGCACGAAATTTTTGCGTACCCTGCCTCGCGGTTGGGCATATTTCTTAATGACCGCCGATCCCACGGATCGATATTCTGCAGAGATCTGTCACCCCTGTATAAATTTTCCGACTAGCTGATAAAGTTGATCTCTGCAACTGAACCGGGACCTGACGTCAGCGTGGAGTGGATAACGGTGCTCGCTAGAAAATGTGTTTAGGTATGAGTCGTGCTGGGACCGTATGAAGCTCAATTTGCAATCAGGTATAAAGTCTATCTTGTGCAAAGTAGTTCGAGTAAAATAGTTAAATTTTTGGTGACGCTTGGGTGTGACTACTGGAAATTCTTGCTAGTCCCCGGATGCCAGGAATTTGTGTTCCATTATTAATACAATTATTGTATAATATTGCCAAGAAGGAGGAGATGGTCTTCCTGTATCTCTTGAGTATTTTGTTCGGGATCCCATCAAGGCCGTGAGATAGCTTGCTGCATAAAGCATTTAGAAAATCTTCTACTGCCATTTTCATGGTGGAAAATCCAGTGACGACTGGATTTTGTAGACAGGATGCTTTATTATAACTAGATAATACAGTCAAATAAGATCCTTGGCATCTTCTCGTCGTCAGTGGAACCTCTGCTTTCGCATTGTTATTCAAAGCAGTATTAGATGACCCACGGTGAAGATATAATTTTTTGAAGCATCCCTCACATGCAACGATATTGTCAGATTGTGCAGTGAAGACTTCATTCCCTCGCTTTATAGGGTTTGTCTCAATATCGAATTTAGAACTTTTACTGCTATTGATCTATAGTTTTAAACACATCTGAAGATGGTCGCAATTATCTCAGTCTACTTTTAAATAAGTCATCGACTTCGGATTTGATGCGTTTCTGCATTTCACGGGAAATACTTTTTATTCACATTTTAAATTCCAAATATTCCTGATTCAATCTGGTAACGCTTTGATGATAAAGACGCTTAAGCTGTTGGAGCATATGCTTCCGAGTAATTGAAGAGTCTCCTGAGCTGGGCATCTGTAAAGCGGGCTGCGTGGTTTCTGGAAGGGGGCATGTTAGTCTAGATATATATATATATATATATATATATATATATATATATATATATATATATAATGGCAGATGTTGGCGCCGATATACGAGAGTATATTTCTGCGTTCGAGAGAACTATATTTTGTGGTGGGAGATTTGGAAGGAAGTTTTTGAGATCGTTGAGGCCAGATGATAATATGAAGTAATCTAAAAATGAGTTTGCTCACGGAAATGTTGGCACCCCAGCATTGGCTATGGATGTAGAGAGGAGGGCGTCCGCATATAGCCATTTGAATAAGTAGTTCCCTTTGGTATTCTTTGTGGATTCCCCCTAGTGTTCATGTCTGGTATTAAGGTCTCCTCCGAGTATACATGAGTCGTGGGATCACGCTGTTACGAGGAAATGGTTAAGCTTAAATGGGAGCAGGGGACCTATGTAGTGAAATGGGTAAGTATAAAAGTCCGTGAAGGACTGCAGCGATGGTCTGCTGCCTCGGCGGAGGAAGATGTTGATATCCGCCGAGAATTCCCTTGTCTGGGGATGCGTGAATGCGCTGGCAGGCTAGCATTGCGGTGTCGTGGGGCTCATTCCCCCAGCACAAAGACCCACTACAAAGGGATTTCGCATTCACGAATTCTTGGGTCTCAAAGAATAGGCGACCGTAGTCGAAAATTTGTAGGTAACTGCGAGACGGAAAATGACTTGTTCAGAGAACAAGTTGAACAAGTGAAAACAGACGGACTTAGGGTAGCCTCGTCGTTAGTCGACAATGTTCATGGCCCACAAATAAGAGTGGGACAACCGGATGGTGGTGGTGCCTCCTCGCACCCGCTCAACCGGATCAAGATCCATTAACGTTGCAGTGGCCAAGTATTTCCCTTCTGGGTGGGAAACTCATACAATATAACCGGTATGAGCCTTCTCATCCGAAAAGAAATATACCGGTGACCAATTTATATCATAAATCAAATCAAATCACATAACCCTAGGCCATAAAAAGGCACCTTGCTCGAGGCCACTTAACCCGCGAGAGTTCCTGAAACAAAAGAAGGTTAGAATGTGCCCGATGGCTGGCTCATTTTTTTGTGGGGAAAGCCCTCCACTGTACCGGGTCCTATACCCGGTCAGATCCGACGGAATGGAAAGACCGGTTTTACCAATTATCGATTCATTTTATTATAGTTAAATTTGATTCGAAAAAACATTGACAATTACGATTAAGCAAATGGATAAATCTTTAAGCGGTTCCTCATTAGGCCAAAAATAGAAAATGTAACCGGTAGAATTTTCCAAGTTTTAAAACGGTTTACTTAGTTTAATGTCAGGTTCATACAATGGGTTTATAGCCTTCAATCTGATTTGATATAGTATTATTATCTATTTAACAGAGAAAGGCTGCTGTTTCAATTTTAAGTGGTACCATGTTAAATTTTCTCTGTTTCTTTTTTTTTTGAAAACTCCTTAAGAATCGTATGGTATACCCATTGGATCTATGAAATTGGGTATATCTCATGCCAATATATATATATATATATATATATATATATATATATATTTATATATATATATATATATATATATATATATATATATATATATATATATTTAATACAACAAATATAAAAATTTAATAAAGCCAATATAAAAAGGAAATTAAAAGGGTACTTACACAGCCTTTCCGACGACGAGCGCTCGTTGACGAAGTGGGGTGAGTAAGTCCTGGAAATTTTTCTTTGTTTTTGTATAAATTAATTATGGATTTCATGTAAAATAACGTATCCTTATGGGGATGAACTACATTCAAATCAAACTTTAACATCCGCAAAATTAGTAATTCAGCTTGCACAACAGCCTCTCTCAGAGCCCAATATTCATCTCCTAATTCTAGAGGATTTGATCCACGATTTAATGTATTATGTGCAACATTAATAACATCACGAATTTTCACGGGATCATCTTGGACTTTTCCAGCCAAATATAAAGATGCAGCTGCTATTAGAAATTCATCTTAACCAGACGTTGTATCAACTTCCTTATTGAATCCTTGACCTTTTTTTTCCTGTAGTCTGTATGAATTACTTTTAATTCTCTGATGTATCTCGTTGTTGCGCGGACATAACGTCAACATTATTCATAATGCATTGAAGTTTGCTTAAATAGAATACACTGAATTATATTGTCCTTTTCACTAGTATATAGCAACGAAGAAAAACTTCACCAATAATATTCACACCGAATTCGGGATTTTACTACACAACTGTATCCCCAAAGTATTATTGTTTTTAATTTTGCGGAGCATAGCTTAATTTGGTATACGTGTATAATTTATAACCGGTCAAAAATACATATATTGTATAGTTTTCAGTATTAACGAACACATCAAATGGAATGCATACGTTATCACAATTTAAACATCACTCATAAAGCCGAGGCAATTCTTCAAATGGTTTTCATTTAAAATGTTGCACCTGTAGCGTGATACGCGATTATAAACAACCCACGAGGTGCGATCGAGCAAAAACATATGCAACCTCACTCAGTCAAATACACCCCTAAAATAACAAAACACTTTTAAAAGGAACGGTTTTCTTTCATGATTTATACAACGATTCATTCCCGAGAGACAGTTTCGCAAATTTTCATTCATCGAGGAAATCGATTTTCACGTAAATACACCAAAACTAAACATATCACCTTTTGCATTTTGTAAGAATATAAGTACTAGTACGCTTTGCCTTGTATTCAATGTTGATGATGGGAGACAGTCCCACAAATTAATAACAGTTCCACGAAGGACTGTTATGTCTAAAAATAGGAAGTTTGGATGACTCGTTCGAAATCATTTTTAAGCTGGGAAAAATATTTCCGGATCATGATCTACACGTTGTATATAAATATAACAAAAAAACTTTGGAATGTATATCAGAAAGGAGCAAATATTCACTACAATTTCCGACGGGTATTTCTTTCAAACTTTCCTCAAACTCAAACAATTCCGCATGCACTCCGTCAATCTGCCGCACTCGTCTTCTCCCCACGGAGGTTTCTTTTCAACCCCCCCCACCCTTTACATCAGAATATTC
The DNA here is from genome assembly GCA_963969285.1 of Odontomyia ornata. Lineage (NCBI taxonomy): Eukaryota > Metazoa > Arthropoda > Insecta > Diptera > Stratiomyidae > Odontomyia > Odontomyia ornata. Next base: position 70,482,001 of record OZ017739.1, read on the forward strand.
AAATCAATTTCAGACAATTGCCAGCATACACACAGTCGACATAAATTAGTTTCCGCAACGAACTCCCTTACCTGTGCCGAAGCACAATTGTGTATCATAATGGCAAATATCGTCATTTGTAGATAACAGTTCTAGATTGTGGTTCCTGTACAAGCTCGGCATCTTATCACATTTTTCACACGCTATATTTTTAGTATTTATGTTTGAGTCGAGCGATTTGAAAGTTTTAACCGGACGTATTCGCTACATTCGGGCAACCAATTTACTGAGCTCCAACAATTCACTCCCAACGGAACTATTCAACCGCGTGGCGGCAATCCACCCTTTTCCCTCTCAACTCCTGTTTCGCTAACTTCAAGTACAAACACAGGGTTGTTTACTCTTAATATCTACCAGATAGCTGGCTTTCTCCCGTAATCTCGCATAAGCTTGTCGATGATTCTGCATGACGCGGCGTTTCATTTTTCGTTTATTCATCTCTTCAGTATTCACATCTTAGTATATTGCAATTATTATTGAGATACCACTATTTTAATGAAATTGTCGTGTTTGCTGTTCTATTCTTGTTGTAAATGTATTTTGGTTCAAAGATCGAAAAGAAATCGTCGAATCAGATTTTCTTCATTTAGTTGCTTATTGCAATTATTTTTGCGTTTACCTTTTATTATTCACGATTATATTTTGCCTAGTGAATTATAGCTAATTTTTCTTCGTTCTTGTAAACACAATGCTCAAGCAGGTATGTAAGTTTTCCATCTGATTATGTTTACAGTTTTCTCACGTTATAATTACTTTTACGAAACAGAAAATGAAACGAACATTAAAACTTTTATTGAAACGCACACAGTGTTTTTATCTCCCATGGCTAATTTGTGTTGATATTAGAGTTTTTATATTTTTAACATAATTGCACTCTTAGATTTATATCAGCGTTACTTATTTACAATGGCTTGGTATTTCAAGGAACAAGACACTGATGAATTCAGGGAATGCTTCTCCGAAAGTAGGACTAATTCTTCGAAACTTTGTCGTAATTTGTGCATCCACATTTCTGATTCAATATGGTACTTGATTTTAATATTCTCATAGCATTCAAGACGACTGCAAACTTTATCTGATGTGTCGGTAATCAGACTGCGAATCTTTTCAGCGATATTCATTGCTTCTAAGTAATCATTATTACTTTTGGCTGAGTCAAGCATTTGGAAAAGCTCATCAATTTTCAAGATTTTATATGAAACTTTCAAACCCAACGCAGCCTCTTTTAATTCTTCTACATACTTTTGAAACTCTTCGGTGGCTATGTATAAATCATTCTTTGTATCATTTTCAAGAATTTCCATCAAATTTTCAACCTCTCGAACTAACTTCTCTCCATCCTCTGAATATAAATCGTTCGTACTCAAGTTTGTCAGGAAGTCGGTATAATTGGCATGGATGAAGCTTCGCGTCTTACTTTGATACCTTTTACTTTCAGATCGTGCTTTCGTAATATTCTTTTTGGCATCGACAGGTTCATTTTCATTTGAGACTTCCACTTTTTCTAGAAGGAATTTCGATTTTCTTGATCACCATGCTGTAAGGATGAAGGAGATCGGAAAGTTTTAGAGCAGTTTGATAGGGTAACTGCTCGATTACTACACCTAGATTGCACCGAAGATATTAGGAGCCAATAAGAATTTCAGCTGGGTTTCCATTGGGTTATTCAGTGTAGAGAGTCGCTAGCGTACATGAAGAATAATTTTCCTCAAAAGGAATCTGATGGATGTCTAAATTATCCCGATACAGTATTGCAGTACCTCTGCTACTGCCATTATGAAGCACATAGTAGTTCTCTACGCGGACTTTGTGTAGAGGGTTAAGAACTATCTCCCTTAGAAAGAGAGTAGCGTTGGGAGGATTTAACCAAATCAGTCGTGTAGAGCCTTATAATGAGAAATTAGGGAGTTGATATTTAGGGAAAGAATGGACAGTCTATTTGCAATTATAAAGATTGACTTCTGACCAAGAGGAGCCATTGGCTCCTCTTGGTCGGAAGTGTCGTCAAAACAGAGAAGGAAAGCTCTGACCTGGGATAAAAGTTCACTGGGAGAGACTTCCAGCCACTCCATGGTTATCTGTTCTAGGTGCTCGACGGGGTTAAGAGTCAGTGAAAACAAAGTGTGGTGTGGAGTTCCGTTTCTTAAAACTTCTGAATGCGAGTTCCGGTTGGAGGAGCAAAGTGGCGTGGGATTGTAGCGGTTGGTGAGCTATTTTGATAAATGGAGAAAGGTGAGTATGAAATCGGAGGTGCCATCCGTTTGACTGTTCAAGTGCATATGGAAGAAACTAAATCACATTTATCAAGCTGGTTTTAGGGCAGGTAGATCAACAACAGACCTGTTCACAGTCAAGCAGGTACTTGAAAAATTCTGGAAGTTCAACATAGACGCACACCAAATTTTTGTTGACTTCAAGCAAGCATATGACAGTATTGACCGTAACGTACTGTACCGGATAATGCTTGGTTTTGGCATCCCAGCCAAATTAGTCCATCTTACAAAAATGACAATGATGTCAACAAACTCCCAAGTCCGCATCAATAACCAACTCACCGATGCCTTTGACACAAATATTGGACTCAAGCAGGGAGATGGGTTGGCCTCATTGCTTTTCAATTTGGCTCTGGAATATGTCATATGGAAGCTAACTGTCGATACGCGAGATACATTACTATACAAGCCGAGCCAAGTAGTGGCCTATGCAAACAACATCAACATTTTGTCATGGCCATTAACAACTGCCAAAGAACTCTTCCTGAAACTCAACAGCGAAGCAAAACTAGTAGGGCTACAAATCAACGAAAATAAAACGAAGCCCATGACGCAGTCAAAGAAAAATATCTCAAATGCACAAATTATCACACTTGGCGAATACAGTATCAAGAATATTAGCAAATTGGTGTATTTAGGCGCCAAAATAACGAAAATCGGCAATCAAAGAGACGAAATACGCCGAAGAATACAGCTTGCAAATAAAATATTCTATTCAGTATTGACGATCTTGAAGACCAGCTGCATACACAGGAGAACAAAGCTCCAAGTATACAAATCTGTGATAAGACCTGTGTTATGCTATGGGTGTGAAACATGGACGCTAATCCAAGCATCCGCAAATATATTGAACGCCTTGAGCGATGAGTCCTGAGGCGAATAATCGGAGCGAAGCTAGACGGGGACCAATGGTGAATTCGATACAACCATGAGCTGTATGAAATTTTTGACGATCCGGAGGTCTCAAGGATTGTAAGACTACGGAAACTGCAATGGGCTGGACACATGAATCGTATGGACGAACAACGGATACCCAAAAAGGTATTCGTTGGGAGAACTGAAGGCCCGAGGCCAGTGGGGAAACCGAGGAAACGCTGGCCTGACTCGGTCGACGAAGACAGTTCATCGCTGCTTGGATTTCGGAATTGGAGGACGCGGTCAACGGACCGAGACAGTTGGAGGTGCTGTTTTTAGGACGCGAAGGCCTGGAAGCGTCTGTAGTGCTAAGAAGAAGAAAAAATCACATTTCCAGTGAATTCCTCTTACTTGTCAGCAAAATAAAACGTTTTATATTGTTTGCAATATCTAAGAATCAAATAAACGCCGCAACCTTCTAGGGGATCAACAAATAGATTGAGTAATTCTAAATAAAATTCATACACTCCAGTTCTACATAATATCCCACCGAAACCGTCCAACACCGGGCCATAATTTTTGGATAGAATTTGGCATGCGTCATGCCATAAAATTATCAAATGTATTCGAAAATGGGTAATTACAGATAATCGTAAAATTGCAATTATGTACTTGTGTTATTAGCTACCTTGCAATTAACCTTTTGACAGGTAGAATAACAAATAATATCCTTTCTCTTGATTTATGGCAGGATTGACCGCTAAAAATTACCCAGAGGGTAAAAAGTTTTAGGTATATATAGTGCAATATTCAGATTTGCATATTAGATTGGTCAAAAGTATCAAGTGAAGCAGTCATTGCAAAAAGTGTACTTTGGAGACAGAAAAATTTCTGTTTCTAATTTTAATAATACAATCGAACGTCCCGAACGTCAACGGCGGTAAAGATTTTTGTGATGTGTTGCTTGTTTTCGAGGTTAAAGTTTTAAATAATTTAAAGATGAATTACGATATCAAATATGAAATGCAACAATGCCAATCTGCCGTAAAGAGTAAGTTAATAGAAGAAGTCGTTTATAATGTACTCTAATAATTTTTTTCCCATTGCAGAGGAAGGAAAACAAAAACGAATACGGACACGATTCAGCACTGACCAATTGATTGAGCTAGAAAAAAAATACGCAATCAATTGCTTCTTAAGTCGTATTAAACGTGCCGAAGTTGCGAAACGCATTGGACTTGAAGATCGAAAAGTGAAAGTATGGTTTCAAAATCGTCGCAGTAAAAGCAAGAAGCGCCCGCGAGTAGATGGTTCCTCGACATATTTTCGACCCAGCTCATTGCCAAGCTCAAGCGCTAGTCCCGAATCGGATCCACCCAGCGTTGCAATGCCCCAGAATGAAATAGAATTAATGACTACTGAATGCGTTGTCAGTGAAGAACCCCAAGTGCTACAAAACGAAATTCAGAAAACTTTTTCAAATCAAGGACAATCGCTTATTTTGACTCAAGAACAGTGGCGATCAATGATACAAGAACCCAAAATCTCATCGAACCAAGGAAGTATGTTCCCTTGGCATCACGAAAACATAACAAATACAACTTCTCCATATCACATGCTTCAACCCCAACATAATCCTCAATCTATGTACCATAAACAATACCAGGATTACCGTCCAAACCATCAGCAGCAACAAACTCCATATCAAAATGCTTCGTTTGGAATTGCACCATATCGTAACGATATGTACACAGGGAATCTAGGCGAGAATTTTGCACAAAATGGAGACTTCAATCAAATGAAGCCATGCATTGATCAAGAATTGCCACAACCAGTAATTGACTGGTCTACGTCAGCCAACTATGCCGAAGAATGTTATGGAGAAAAATTTTGGGACGATCTAATTAACTCAGTAGAATTGTGATGTGATACAAATTATCTGTAATTTTAAATAGATTTGATATATATATTTTAAATATATTTGATACACTGCATGTTATGATAATAGTACAATCAGATGAACAATTGTATTTTCTATAGTTTTTATACATATTTCAAATAACAGCATGTTTGAGTTTAAAGAATAAAATTTATAGCCGGCTCATATGAAAACAAATCTCATTTTATTTGTTAAGCTCCAGATTTGCACAACGCAGTCATTTTCTAGGAACAGCGTATGCATAATATGTGAATGCAACATGCACAGATTTGTTTCATTGCGGGGTAGTAAACTGTCCTCCTTTATAATTGTATAACGTGCAGAATATTTTTCTTTACTTTGAATTTGTTAAAGCGGAGTCCAATTGAACAATCATATAAATAAAACGCATGTAATCATATAAATAAAACGTACGTATTTTATTTCGTGAGGCAAAAGACTGCAAGCCCAATAGCAATAAATTGTCCCTTCAAAGCATTTGAATTTTCAAAAGTATGAAAATCCAGTGCATCAAGAAAGGAATTCAACTATAAATAATAGAATAACTCTAAACTTTAAGTCTGTTGTATTCGCCAAGCGTAATTTTTAGTTATTGCTTTTCAGGGCTTTGTAAAATAATTTTACAAATCCCTACCAAAATCGCGTCCTGTCTGTCCTGTCCTGTCAAATTTTGTATGCAGGAGTAAACTGGTGCGCTCTTCAAAGTTCAACAACAAAAAAGTTTTAAAAGGTATTTAAGGGGGGTCTTATCATAGATAAAGAATTTCATCAAAGTTAGCCGATATGAGTGTCAAATGAAATGTCTTGATGATAACTTTTCAAAACAGGTCTCAGTCTGACACTTTCTGCTTCAAGGGACGCACAGTGGGGGGAAATACACGAAAAATGTGTGTGTGTGTCCCTCGCGATTGCACACCTGGGATCCGAAAAGTCTGATAAAAATTATGGAGGTAGGTGTTTATGACCTTAATCTCAACTTTGTTAGTAATAGTATGATATTCGAATTTCACATATTTAAATAGTACTACAACAGGGCCTTAATCTTTGTAAGTTTGATGAAAATCGAATGATATACACGGAAGTTATGGCCATTTGAAATTTCTCCAGTTACAACAACAATAATACATGATTTTGGTATTTTATGGACTTTCCATCAAATCAGTCACTGCAGTTTTGATTTCCCCATCTTGAAATTTTCAAATAAGGTGAATAGCATTAATATTTTTGGGAATTCCTTATTTGAGTGATTTTTATTGGTTTGCAACAAAATGGCGACAGTTGAAAATAGAAAAACAATGGATGTTCTTCTAAACGTGCACATCTCTTTGACATATTTCTTGACATTTTTCATTGCTGGTTACTGCGTTTCTGAGAAGTTGGATACAAAACCCTTCTGACATGAGCGTAAGTCTATCTACCCAACTTGTTTTCTCACTGATTTGCAACCCTACTAGATTTGCTTCGCTAGTGAGTTTCAGGAGAAGTTCTTTGGGGGGTGGTTAATGACTTTGACAAAATGATGCTGCCATCCGCCTAAGCTACCATTAGGCTTGACTTGTATAGTAACGTGCCTCTTGTATCGATAGGTAGCTTTCTTATAAAATATCCCAGAGCCAAAGTGGAGAGCAATAGAGCTAGCCCATCTCCCTGCTTTAGTCCAATATTTGCGTCAAAGGCGTGGGTGAGTTGGTTATTGATGTGGACTAGGGAGGTTGGCAATGTCATTGTCATTTTGGTATGACGGACTAATTCAGCCAGGATACCAAAGCAAAATATTATTTGATACAGTACAATACGATCGATACTGCCGTTGAACTACCAGCATTTCTTAAGCACCTGCTTGTTTGTAAACAATTGGTCCATCGTCAATCTATATTCTCTCCAATAATACTGTCGTGTGTTATTGTTCGCGGCCGATAAGTTTAATGTCCCGGGAAAGTGAGAACGCACTGTCTTTTAAAATAAGTTAAGAGAGTTTATTTACTAAGAATGCACAACAATTAAATTCATTCTTTCTTACAAATTGCATTTTAATTTACATTTCACTTCTCTATCAATTTATATTTCGACTGTCTTCAAATATATCACGAAAATCTTTTACTTCACTATCAATCAAAATCGCCTTTAATTCATGCTCCACTCTTATCGCAGTTTTACTATCGCAGTTTTACTATTACTACATCCCCCATTTATTCAGCTCGGCTTTATATATGATCTCAAGACATTGAATCTATTTTTCGTATGTTGGCGAATGTTATGACGAGAGCTATCAGGGATACTCGAGAAATTCTGAATACCCACTGTGATGTCACTCAAATATTGTTCATGGATCTACTTAGTCCATTCTTGTGCTTTCGAGTACATGCTTTTGACGTTGTTCGTTAACTTTTCTTGTTTGCTTCTTTTCAATCAGTATTGATCATGATCTTATTAATAGTTGCGACGATTGCGATAGTGCACGTGTAACAATACTATTGACGTATGATCTGATGTTATTTTCTAAGATCTTTGAAAATATTTTGTACGCTGTACAAAGCAGTGATATGCCTCTATAGTTTTCGCACTGTGGCTTTTCACCTTTTAAGCGTTTTGTACAAAAATAAAAACCCTATTAAAATCACGATATGCGTCTGTTTGTAAGTCACAGCAGTTTTTCTTCGAAACTATAAAAGCTACAGCCATCAAATTTGGTGGAAAAATCACTTCAATTTCAGCGCACTGCAGTTCTACATAATATCCCACAAAAACCGTCCAAGAACGGACCATAACTTTTGAATAAGATTCGACTTGCGTCATGACTGCAAGCCTAAACGTTTTAAATTAAAATACCTTAACGTTTTAATTAAAACGTTTTAGTGTTTTAATTTAATAAAACACTTCACGCGTTTCATTTTAAAACACTTACCGTTTTATTCAATACACTAAGCGTTTCAATGAAACGTTTGAGGTGTTTAAATTAAAACGGTAAGCGTTTTAAATTTAAACGCCTCAAATGTTTTATCCAGAAAAAAAACACTTTAAGTGTTTTAATTGACATAACATCAAGGAAAACGTTTTCATCAAAATGCCTGGTGTTTTAATTAAAACACCAGGCGTTTTAATTGAAACACCAGGCGTTTTAATTAAAATATCAGGTGCTTCAATTAAAACGCTTGGTGTTTTAATCAAAACGCCTTGGCGTTTTAATGAACATGTTTTCAAGCTAACGTCAAAATCGGTCTGTCAATTGGCAGTCTTATCACAGATTTGTATACTTGGAATTTTGTTTTCTTGTGTATGCAGCTGGTCTTCGAGAGTGTCGGACCAGGATAAAATATTTTATTTGCGAACTGTATTCTTCGGCGTATGTCGTCTCTTTTATTACCTGTTTTCGTTATTTTGGCGTCTAAATACACAAATTTGCTAACATTTTCGATACTATATTCGCCATGTGTGATGTTTTGTGTACTTGAGGTATTTTTCCTCGCCAGCGTCATGAGCTTTGTTTTATTTTCATTGATTTGTGGCCCTAATAGTCTTGCTTAGCTGTCGAGTTTCAGGCGAAGTTCTTTGGCAGTTGTTAACGACCGTGACAAACGGTTTATGTCATCCGCATAGGCTACTACTTGGCTCAACTTGAATAGTAATGTACTTCGCGTATCGGCAGGTAGCTTCTTATGACGTACTCCAGAGCCAAATTGAATAGCAATGGGGCCAGCCCATCTTCCTGCTTCAGTCCGATATTTATGTCAAAGGCATCGGTGAGTTGGTTATTGATGCGAACTTGGGAGGTCATCGACGTCATCGTCATTTTAGTAAGACGGACCAATTTGGCTGGGATGCCAAAGCAAAGCATTATTTTGTACAGTACATTACGATCAATACTGTCGTATGCTTGCTTGAAGACAACGAAAATTTGGTGAACGTCTGTGTTAACTCCCAGCACTTTTCAAGTACCTGCTTGACTGTAAGCAATTGGTCTGTCGTCTATCTGTTTGCTCTGAAACCACCTCGATACTCCCCAATAATACTGTTGGTGTACGATCCGATTTTTTTTCTAAGGTCTTTGAAAATATTTCGTACGCCGTATAAAGTAGTGTTATGCCTGTATAATTTTCGGACTGTAGCTTGTCACCTTTTTTGTGGATAGAGAATATAACTGATTGGCTCCACTCTTTCAGCATTCGCTCTTGTTGCCAAATGTGCTATTAGGACCGCGGCAGAACAGACGATCGGATATGAAGCCTGGCGCAAGAGGAATTACTGGTTCGATGATGAGTGCCAGAATTCTTAACATAAAAAGAATCAGGCGTACAAAGAATATGTAGGTAGGAAAACCAGGACGAAGAGAGAACACTATGAAAATCTCAGAAGAGTAGCGAATAAGATAATTAGGATTAAGAAAAGAAAATACTATTGTATGACGACCAATTGAGAAGTATAGATGTAAATTTACCGAGCAACAACACAAGACAAGTATACAAAGTAGTGAAAAGCCTGAAACGTGGTTACCAGCCCAAAACCACGCTCTGTCGTGATCACATCGGCAATATCATCGCTGATGAAACGACGATTAACGAAAGATGGGCATCATATTTTAAGAAAACCACACTCTGCCGTGATAACATCGGCAATATCATCGCTGATGAAACGACGATTAACGAAATATGGGCATCATATTTTAAGAGCCTCCTTAACCCTCCGCACAACTCCAGAGCATCGGAGCCAATAGATGTCGGCGGAGAGCGTCCATTGGCCCCACCAACTCTGGATGAAGTTTGTTCCGCCATCAAAGCCGAAAAGAATAATAAAGCGCCGGGCATCAATGAGATTCCAGTGGAGCTCTTCAATTTACTAGTCTTTGCTAAACTTTAAATTGATCATTTCACCCTTTTTACATCAATTTAATGTAAATCTACACGATAATTTTTTGCTCTACAGTAAGCTTTCATTGCTATGTGCGGATATCGATCTCGTTTTTGGAATGGCTCCAATAGCTTAAAAATAACATAAATCCTGTGTTCGATACCTCGGTGTTCATCTTGATCAGTATCTGTACCATACTGAACATGTCAAAATCATGCTCAGTAAGCACAAATATCTATGATCATGGCCCTTTGATGACTCTTTCATTCCAGAAACGTTGATCAAAAGGCCAAAGCTATCTGTTACAACAACCTGGTTTGGCCAGTTCTGACATATGGATGTCATATGTGGTACAACCAGAGTACTAGTACTATGGAAAAATTAAAAGTTTTATAAAGAAATGTCTTCGTGCATGTACTGGTTTGTACAGAAAGCCTGAGAAATTTTATATCGAATAGAAAAATTTATCAAATTGCTAAAGTGACGAGAGTAAATTTCTTCATATTGAAACTATTTCGGAATCATATCACAAGATCTGTAACTGTGAGTAAAAACATTTGGATATCACAGCCGTTCCACCCTTCAGACAGGTATATTGCGACTTGCCTCACTACTGGCTTCATTTCTTCTGAAGCATTCGTGTATTTGGACATGAATCAATATGTTTTTGATTCCGACGGTGTCCCAATCATATATCAAATATATAGACGGGCCACCGATAAGAAGATCAAATATCCTCCAAATTGGAGTTTATGAGACCAAAGATTCCAATGGAGATACTCATATGCTAGTTTTTTGAGGCTGGTCGAGCTGAGACGGAGCAATCAAGGTGTTGGTGGCTGAATGACAACATCTAAATTATTCGTGTTTATTTTCTGTTTATGTTTTTTGTTACTTAGCTTTTTAAGTTTCAGCTCATTATTGATACATTTCGTGTTGTTTTTTAATGTCAAAAATTGGGGATACGTTTCAATATTTAGGATAGGTATATGTTAGATTCATAAAAATAGGTTTAGCGCTAATGTTTAACGTTTAGACTACGAATATTGTGGTAGCATTTTTTAGTATAAAATAAAGTTTTTATTAAATTGTATTAGAATTGGGTTACAATGTTTTAGGTCTAGGATAAATGTTCACTGTTTTGTTGCAATTATAAATGATTTTTGAATAGTTTTGGTTGTGTTTTTCTCCTTTTTGCAATCGAATCATGTAATATGTAATAATTTGAATAAACTTGAATTTGCTTTTGTTTTTTGATTAAATGGGTTTCATTGATACAGTATAAATTCAGAGAGTTGTTTGGGACATTAAGTTTTTGGATGTTTATTGTTTGGAATTTGCTTTATATTCTTTGAAAATTTATAACGATTAGTATTGAATAAAGCGCTTTTGACTTTGACTTTGAGCATTTTTTTGTCAATCTTCAACCAAGGAACGAATGCCATGAGAATGAGTATTCATAAAATTTTCCTTAAAGATATTGTTCTAGCTCATCTTAAATTGCAGTATTAAAAGCTACAAAATATTTAGAATCAATTGATTGGTTATTTCCTATAGAAAGGATTAACTAAAATGTACCGTTTACTAAGAATATTGAAGATAATGATCGTTTTCATAATCCCCAGCAAAACACTTCTACGTCCTTTATCAAGTCCTTGAGGAGTCGCAAATTATTGGAATTATTTTATACGAGAGTGCAATAAAATTCAATTTCTTGACTTGAATAATATGTTCATATTTGCAGAATCCTTCAAAGCATTTCAATTCTGTGTGAACTCATTCTATCGCTTATTTAAAACTCCTGCAAATAAAATCATTTTATGGATCGATCACTTATGCCGAAAAATCCGGGTGAAATTGCGAATTTTTTGTTTACGATATTTGACTTTTGCCACTGTTTGATTTTCATGTCCTTCAAATGCGACGTAATAGAAACTAAGTTGTATACTTCGCTGAAAACAGGACTCCTCTATTTATTCCCGTTCAAAAGGTATGCGTGAACGTACATTAAAAAGAACAACAAAGCCTACAGGTCAAATTGATATCATTCTTTCCTTTGGAAGTTGGTTGAAAATATTTAGATCCTTTTTATTTTTTAAGGGCTTTTTACTAAAATACAAAACCCTATTGCAATCACGACCTGTGTCCGTCTGTCCGTCCGTCCGTCCGTCTGTCCGTCTGTATGTCACAGCACTTTTTCTCCGAAACTATAGAAGCTACAGCCATGAAACTTTGTGGAAAGGTCAGAAGTGGCAACTTCTTGAAAGTTTTGGGGTAGAAAAATTTTTCAAAGGAGTTTAAGGGTGGTCTCCCCATATAGGGGGTGACCCTTCAAAAAAAATTTCACCGTTGGTAATCGAATAGGGTGTCGTTAAAAAGGTCTTAATAAGATCTTTTCAAAACAAGTCTTAAAATTTCCATATCAGTACCGTGGGGGGCAGGGGAACGGGAAATGCACAAACTTTTCGCATACCCTCCTCAAGATTGGACACCTTCCATCCGAAAAATATGGAAAAAATCATGAAAGTAGGCCTATATGAGTACAACCACAACAAATACATGAGAAGTCGAAATTCACTCAACTTTGTTAGTAATAGTATGATTTATCGATTTTACATTTTTTTGAATAAAATCCAAACGGTACCCTTAAATTCAACCAAATTCAGTATACGAATGACTATTTATAAGGTTGACCTGTCCTGCAAGTTTCATAAAGATCGAATGGTATTTAACAAAGTTATAGCGGTTTGAATTTTCCTGTATTACTATGGAGCAATATGCGCTGTATTACTATGGAAACATATGGCAATGGAAAAATATGCGCTTTTTATCGACTCTGACACGACAGGTTTGCTAGGATTTGCATGAAAGTTTCTAGAATGAAAGGTATTATGGATATCTTTGAGAATTGGTTCAGCTAGTGGTATCAGTAATCGTAAAACAAAATAGGGGCTGTTTTAAATGCGAAGATTGAATAATTTTGAGTTGTTTTTCCCCAACTTCAACGTTTACGGCTCATGCTTTTAACACTTGATTCAGTTTAATGAATGACTGAAGATGAGTGCCAACAATTAATACTTATAGGTGGAACAAGGCAAGGAGGTGGGAGAGTGCTCCTAAAAGTAGGGCTTTGTAACCACTCTAGGGTTCGAAAAAAAAAACTGATGCCATGAGGCGATGATTACAGCACAGGAGAGTGGCCAGCCTTACACAATGTCCTAATACTCTCTAAGTTTGATGAACTTCCTATCATATTCACGGAAGTTAGATCCATTTCTCCAATTACAACAACAATAACACAAATTTTGGTATTTTATGGACTTTCCATCGAACTAGACACTGCAGTTTTGATTTGATCTTCTTAAAATTTTCAGATAATATCAATGACATTAATGCTTTTGGGATTTCATGATTTGATTGATTTTTGTTTGTTGAAAATGGAGAAACAATGGATTTCCTTTTATACGTGCAAATCTCTTTGACATGTTTCTTGATATTATTCGTTGCTGGTGATTGCATTTTGCAAGTTGAGTACAAAACCCTTCTGACATGAGCGTAAGTCTGTCTACCCAATTTATTTATTTTTTCAAAACTGAGATTTCAGAAGAAATTTATGAACCAGCCATAGTTACAGAGTTTTATAAAAATAAGAAGAGTCCGCTTTCCCCCTCATCTAAATGACATACAAGGTTTAAGTAGTTATTGCTGGTCAAGTGCATATGGAAGAAAGTTAATCACATTTCTAGTGAATTCCCCTTTCTTGTCGGCAAAATAAAACGTTTTATATTTTTTGCAATATCTTAGAATCAAATAAACGTCGCAAAATTCCAGGGAATCAACAAATAGATTGAAGCAATTCTAAATAAAATTCATACACTGCAGCTCTAATATCCCACAAAACCCGTCCAAGACCGGACCATAATCTCTGGATAGGATTTGGCTTGCGTCATGCCATAAAATCATAAAACGTCTTCAAAAAGGGCAATTACAGATAATCCTAAAATTGGAAGTGTGTACTTGTGTTATTACCTCACCTTCTTCCAACATTTTTCTCCTCTAATAATTTTTCAGAAAAATTATTTAAATAAGCAATTCAATCATGTAGCTACGAAAGAATTTCATGTTTTTTTTCAATTAACTAGTTTGCTTACAGAACACTTCTGGCAGGAGAACTCTTTTGCTACTACAACTTGTTCCCTGCACTTACCGTTGGATTCCTCTTCGTTGCAGGGAAGCTAGGTGTGATTGTATAAAGTAGACATTAAAGCTTTTGTTACGTGAGCAGACTATGCCAAATGCTTAAAGTTGAAAAGTAATTTTTATTCATTAAAGATAATACGTCTGTAGGATTTTCACCAATAAATCTTCCCAAATGCAAAAACCGGACACTTTTGAATTCAAATTTTCTTTCTATTTTCAATCTGAAACATCTTGGCTGACATCTATTTGTCGAAAATGAAACTTGCATTCGACTACAGAGTCTTGAGTGAATTTTGAAAGTTTTCTGTGGTTGCTAGCAATAGAGCTATTCTGTTATTTTCAAGTCGAATTCCTTTCTTGATGCATTGAATTTTTATAATTTTGCCGAATTCAAATACTTTGAAGGGATAATTTATTGCTATTTTTCTTATGCCTCACGAAATAAAATAATTATAAGACAATTTTGCTGTACGTACGTTTTATTGATATGATTACATGCGTCTAATTTATATGGTTGTTTAATTGGACTCTGCTTTTAACAAATTCAGAGTATAGAAAAATATTCTGCACGTTATACAATTATAAAGCTGGACAGTTACTATCCCGCAATGAAACATGATCGGGATGAGTCATATACAAAATTTTTGAATGTATGTTGCGTTATGAGTCATGCGAAAAGAAGAAAAAACAACATATCGGTTATCACGCACAACTATGTGTTGAAGCGTGAAGGACGCCACCCCTTTACACAACTTAAAGATTAGCATTGTCTTAAGATTAAGGCTTAGAAGACCGAGGGAACATCAGAAAATGGATTGTAAAATCTGTGCATGTTGCATTCACATATTATGCATACGCTGTTCTTAGAAAATGACTGCGTTGTGAAAATCTGGAGCTTAGCAAATAAAATGAGATTTGTTTTCATATGAGCCGACTATAAATTTTATTCTTTAAACTCATACATGCTGTTATTTGAAATATGTGTAAAAACTATAGAAAATACAATTGTTCATCTGATTGTACTATTAACATAACATGCAGTGTATCAAATCTATTTAAAATTACAGATAATTTGTATCACTTCACAATTCTACTGATTTAATTAGATCGTCCCAAAATTCTTCCCCATAACATTCTTCCGAATAGTTGGCTGATGGAGACCAGTCAATTACTGGTTGTGGCAATTCTTGATCAATGTAGGGCTGCATTTGCTTGAAGTCTCCATTTTGTGCAACATTCTCGCCTTGATTCCCTGTGTACATGCCGTTAGGATATGGTGCAAACCCCAACGAAGCATTTTGATACGGAGCCTGTTGCTGCTGATAGTTTGGACGGTAATCTTGGTATTGTGTATGGTACATAGATTGAGGCTTATCTTGCTGTTGTAGCATGTGATATGGAGAAGTTGTATTTGTTATGTTTTCGTGATGCCAAGGGAACATACTTCCTTGGTTCGATGATCTCCACTGTTCTTGAGTCAAAATAAGCGATTGTCCTTGATTTGAAAAAGTTCTCTGAATTTCGGTTTGGATCACTTGGGGCTCTTCACTGACAACGCATTCAGTAGTCATTAATTCTGTTTCATCCTGGGGCATGGCAACGATGGGCGAATCCGATTCGGGACTAGCGATGGAGCTTGGTAATGAGCTGGGTCGAAAATATGACGAGGAACCATCAACTCCCGGGTGCTTCTTGCTTTTACTGCGACGATTTTGAAACCATACTTTCACTTTTCGATCTTCAAGTCCAATGCGTTTTGCAACTTCGGCACGTTTAATACGACTTAAGAAGCAATTGATTGCGTATTCTTTTTCCAGCTCAATCAATTGGTGAGTGCTGAATCGTGTCCGTATTTGTTTTTGTTTTCCTTCCTCTGCAATGGGAAATAATTATAAGATTACATTATAAACGACTTCTCCTATTAACTTACTCTTTTCAGTGGATTGGCATTGTTGCATTTCATATTTGATATCGTAATTCATCTTTAAATTATTTAAAACTCTAATCTCGAACACAAGCACTACATTACAAAAATCGTTACCGCCGTTGACGTTCGGGACGTTCGATTGTGTTATTAACACTACATAAACTTAGAAATTTTTCTGTCTCCAAAGTACACTTTTTGCAATGACTGCTTCACTTGATACTTTTGACCAATCTAATATGCGGATTTGTAGTGAAAAACCATAAAACTTATTCAAAATGGGTAATTAGAGATAATCCTAAAATAGCAATTATGTGAACCTTTTGACAGGTAGAATAACAAATAATATCCTTTCTCATGATTTATGGCAGGATTGACCGCTAAAAATTACCCAGAGGGTAAAAAGTTTTAGGTATGTATAGTGCAATATTCAGATTAGCATATTAGATTGGTCAAAAGTATCAAGTGAAGCAGTCATTGCAAAAAGTGTACTTTGGAGACAGAAAAATTTCTAAGTTTATGTAGTTTTAATAACACAATCGAACGTCCCGAACGTCAACGGCGGTAAAGATTTTTATAATGTAGTGCTTGTGTTCGAGGTTAGAGTTTTAAATTATTTAAAGATGAATTACAATATCAAATATGAAATGCGACAATGCCAATCCACCGACAAGAGTAAGTTAATAGGAGAAGTCGTTTATAATGTACTCTAATAATTTTATTCCCATTGCAGAGGAAGGAAAACAAAAACAAATACGGACACGATTCAGCACTCACCAATTGATTGAGCTGGAAAAAGAATACGCAATCAATTGCTTCTTAAGTCGTATTAAACGTGCCGAAGTTGCAAAACGCATTGGACTTGAAGATCGAAAGTGAAAGTATGGTTTCAAAATCGTCACAGTAAAAGCAAGAAGCACCCGGGAGTTGATGGTTCCTCGTCATATTTTCGACCCAGCTCATTACCAAGCTCCATCGCTAGTCCCGAATCGGATTCGCCCATCGTTGCTATGCCCCAGGATGAAACAGAATTAATGACTACTGAATGCGTTGTCAGTGAAGAACCCCAAGTGATCCAAACCGAAATTCAGAGAACTTTTTCAAATCAAGGACAATCGCTTATTTTGACTCAAGAACAGTGGAGATCATCTAACCAAGGAAGTATGTTCCCTTGGCATCACGAAAACATAACAAATACAACTTCTCCATATCACATGCTTCAACCGCAAGATAATCCTCAATCTATGTACCATACACAATACCAGGATTACCCACCAAACTATCAGCAGCAACAGGCTCCGTATCAAAATGCTTCGTTGGGGTTTGCACCATATCGTAACGACATGTACACAGGGAATCAAGGCGAGAATGATGCACAAAATAGAGACTTCAAGCAAATGCAGCCCTACATTGATCAAGAATTGCCACAATCAGTAATTGACTGGTCTCCATCAGCCAACTATTCGGAAGAATGCTATGCGGAAGAGTTTAGGGACGATCTAATTAAATCAGTAGAATTGTGAAGTGATACAAATTATCTGTAATTTTAAATAGATTTGGTATATATTTTAAATAGATTTGATACACTGCATGTTATGTTAATAGTACAATCAGATGAACAATTGTATTTTCTATAGTTTTTACACATATTTCAAATAACAGCATGTATGAGTTTAAAGGATAAAATTTATAGCCGGCTCATATGAAAACAAATCTCATTTTATTTGTTAAGCTCCAGATTTTCACAACGCAGTCATTTTCTAAGAACAGATTTTACAATCCATTTTCTGATGTTCCCTCGGTCTTCTAAGCCTTAATCTTAAGACAATGCTAATCTTTAAGTTGTGTAAAGGGGTGGCGTCCTTCACGCTTCAACACATAGTTGTGCGTGATAACCGATATGTTGTTTTTTCTTCTTTTCGCATGACTCATAACGCAACATACATTCAAAAATTTTGTATATGACTCATCCCGATCATGTTTCATTGCGGGATAGTAACTGTCCAGCTTTATAATTGTATAACGTGCAGAATATTTTTCTATAATCTGAATTTGTTAAAAGCAGAGTCCAATTAAACAACCATATAAATTAGACGCATGTAATCATATCAATAAAACGTACGTACAGCAAAATTGTCTTATAATTATTTTATTTCGTGAGGCATAAGAAAAATAGCAATAAATTATCCCTTCAAAGTATTTGAATTCGGCAAAAGTATAAAAATTCAATGCATCAAGAAAGGAATTCGACTTGAAAATAACAGAATAGCTCTATTGCTAGCAACCACAGAAAACTTTCAAAATTCACTCAAGACTCTGTAGTCGAATGCAAGTTTCATTTTCGACAAATAGATGTCAGCCAAGATGTTTCAGATTGAAAATAGAAAGAAAATTTGAATTCAAAAGTGTCCGGTTTTTGCATTTGGGAAGATTTATTTGTGAGAATCCTACAGACGTATTATCTTTAATGAATAAAAATTACTTTTCAACTTTAAGCATTTGGCACAGTCTGCTCACATAACAAAAGCTTTAATGTCTACTTTATACAATCACACCTAGCTTCCCTGCAACGAAGAGGAATCCAACGGTAAGTGCAGGGAACAAGTTGTAGTAGCAAAAGAGTTCTCCTGCCAGAAGTGTTCTGTAAGCAAACTAGTTAATTGAAAAAAACATGAAATTCTTTCGTAGCTACATGATTGAGTTGCTTATTTTAATAATTTTCCTGAAAAATTATTAGAGGAGAAAAATGTTGGAAGAAGGTGAGGTGATAACACAAGTACACAATTCCAATTTTAGGATTATCTGTAATTGCCCTTTTTGAAGACGTTTTATGATTTTATGGCATGACGCAAGCCAAATCCTATCCAGAGATTATGGTCCGGTCTTGGACGGGGCTTGTGGGATATTAGAGCTGCAGTGTATGAATTTTATTTAGCATTGCTTCAATCTATTTGTTGATTCCCTGGAATTTTGCGACGTTTATTTGATTCTAAGATATTGCAAAAAATATAAAACGTTTTATTTTGCTGACAAGAAAGGGGAATTCACTAGAAATGTGATGAACTTTCGTCCATATGCACTCGACCAGCAATAACTACTTAAACCTTGTATGTCATTTAGATGAGGGCGAAAGCGGACTCTTCTTATTTTTATAAAAGTCTGTAATTAAGGCTGGTTGATAAATTTCTTCTGAAATCTCAGTTTTGAAAAAATAAAAGGAATGTAAATATTTTCAACCAACTTCCAAAGGAAAGAATAATATCAAGTTGACCTGTAGACTTTGTTGTTCTTTTTAATGTACGTTCACGAATACCTTTTGAACGGGGATAAATAGAAGAGTCCTGTTTTCAGCGAAGTATACAACTTAGTTTTTATTACGTCGCATTTGAAGGACATGAAAATCAAATAGCGGCAAAGGTCAAATATCGTAAAAACAATTCGGAATTTCACCCGGATTTTCAGCGTAACTGATCGATTCATAAAAGGATTTTATATGCAGAAGTTTTAAATAAGCGATAGAATGAGTTCACACAGAATTGACATGCTTTGAAGGATTCTGCAAATATGAACATATTATTCAAGTCAAGAAATTGAATTTTATTGCACTCTCGTATGAAATAATTCCAATAATTTGCGACTCCTCAAGGACTTGATAAAGGACGTAGAAGTTTTTACTAGGGATTATGAAAACGATCCTTATCTGCAATATTCTTAGTAAACGGCTAATCAATTGATTCTAAATATATTTCAGCTTAAATATTGCAATTTAAGATGGGCTAGAACAGTATCTTTAAGGAAAATTTTATGAATACTATTTCTCATAGCATTCGTTTTTTGGTTGAAGATAAAAAAAATGCTCAAAGTCAAAGTCAAAAGTGCTTTATTCAATACTAATCGTTATAAATTTTCAAAGAATATAAAGCGAATTCCAAGCAATAAATACACAAAAACTTAATGTTGTAACCTTATTCTAACAAAAAACAAGTTGGGTAAACAGACCTACGCTCATGTCAGAAGGGTTTTGTATTCAATTTTCAAAATGCAGTCACCAGATTGAATAAAGTCAAGAAGCATGTCAATGACGATTTTATTGGAGAAAATATGAAATTCGAAGATCATACTATTATTAGCAAAGTTGAACGAATTTAGACTTTTGAGGTTTTTGTTATTGTTATACTCATAAATATCTCCCTTGATAATTATTTCAGATGTCCATTCGTGAGGGAGGAAACCACATTTTTCATGTATTTCCCCCCCCTGTGCCCCACTGAAGCAGAAACTGATAGTTTAAGAACTGTTTTGAAAAGCTCCCATGAAAACTTTCATTTCATACTCGTATCGGCTACGTTTGATGAATTTGTTTTTTCAGGGGCCACTCTCCTGTACTGTTATCATCGATTCATGGCCATTTTTTCGAATCCTAGAGTTGTTACAAAGCCCTTTTACTAGGAGCTCTCTCCCGCCTCCTTGACTTGTTTCACTTATGAGTAACAATTGTAGGTACTCATCTTCAGTCATTCATTAAATTGAATCAAGTGTTCAAAGCATGGACCTTGAACGTTGAAGTTGGGAAAAAATAACTCATAATTATTCAATCTTCGTATTTAAAACAGCCACTATATTGTTTTACGATTACTGATACCACTAGCTGAACCGATTCTCAAAATATACGTGACACCTATCATTCCTGAAATTTTCATGCAAATCCTAGCAAAACTGTAGTGACTGAGTCGGTAAAAAGCGCATATTGTTTCATAGCTATATGTTGCCATATTATTACATGCAGCGCATATTGTTCCATAGTAATACAGGAAAATTCAAACCGCTATAACTTGGCTAAATATGATTCAATCTTTATGAAACTTGCAGGGTAAATCAATCTTATAAACAAACATCTGTGTACTGAATTTAATTGAATTTAAGGGTACCGTTCAGATTTTATTCAAGAAAATATAAAATCGATAAATCATACTATTACTAACAAAGTTGAGTAAATTGCGACTTCTCACGTATTTGTTGTTGTTGTACTCACCAAGGCCTACATCCCTGATTTTTGTCAGATTTTTCGGATGGAAGGTGTCCAATCGCGAGGGGGGGGGGACACAAATTTTTCGTGTATTTCCCCTCCCTGTGCGCCCCTAGAAGCAAACTTTGCCAAACTAAGACCTGCTTTGAAAAGTTCTCATCAAGACCTTTCATTTGATACCCATATCGGCTACCTTCAATGAAATTTTTTTTTCGGGGGGTCACTCCCCTACATGGGGAGACCCCCCTTAAATACCTTATAAAATTTTTTTTATAATTGAACTTTGAAGAGAGCACCAGTTTACACCTACATACAAAATTTGATGCTTCTAGCTTAAGTAGTTTCCGAGAAAAACTGCTGTGACACACGGACGGACGGACGGACGGACGGACGGACGGACAGACGGACAGACAGGACGCGATTTTAGAAGGGTTTTGTAAAATTATTTTACAAAACCCTAAAAAGCTACCACAATATTCGCAGTCTTAACGTTCAATCTTATCTCTAAACCTATTTTTATGAACCTTACATATACTTTGAAACGTATTCCTAATTTTAAACATAAAAAAGCAACACGAAATATAACAATAATGAGCTGAAACTTAAAAAGCGAAGTAACAAAAAACAAAAATTGGAAAAAACATGAATAATTTAGATGTCTGTAGTAATCGAGCAATCATACTAGCAAACTGCTCGAAAACCTTCCTATCTCCTATCCAAAATTGTAATGCTAGATTTAAAGAAAATATGTAACTTTTTCCATTTTAATTGTAATTCGTAGAATGATTTTTTTTCTTATTTTTTTATTAAATGTAACTTTGTATCAAATTTTCCTCCATATTAAAATTTAAATGTTCTCCTTTAACTATCTTTTCCATAAAATTTAAATTTTAATACTATTTAAAATTTTCATTTCCTTATTTGATTTAAATATCTTCACTTTATTTGAATTTCCTTACTTCATTTCAATTTTTTTAGTTCATTTAAAATTTTCCTACTTCAGTTAAATTTTGGTTTTAAAAAAATTCAAATCTGCCCATTACAATTTAGGATGTGGAACTACTGATTTAGTGCAGGGCAACGGTGCGTTACATAAAAATGCATTCTAGTTCAGCTGAGTGGGCAACTGATAAAATTTTACCGGTAGCGACACGGGGAAAAAGAGGGAAAAGACAAGTTTGCTTACGGATCGTTGAGTCCGCTGGAAATGGCGGGGGAGTTTAAGTCGCATATCCATGGAGAATGGGCAGAATATTGATAAACTTTCTTGCCTTTAACGTGAAAGACAGTGGCGAAAAAAGAGAAAAGCGGCATTTGAGATTATATACGTTTTAAAAAGTGATTTCTCGACAATCTTTCATGCAAGTGCTGAGTGAAGAAAATTAGTTTGCAAATAAAGGTGGAAAGTTAGCGTGACGCAAACAAACTGCAATATTGACGCCATTCAATCAATCTCCACGCGAATTTTCGTTTCCCGTCTGTAAATAAACGAACTGTCGAAATAAATCACGCACGCTCATTATGCTCTTGTGATGATACGAGTACAATACCATGCAAATAATTTAAATTAATAATTTCTAAATTCGCGAGCTCCTATGTAGTACATCTATGATGAAGCTGATGCTGGCGGTGACATGACGATAGTAGTAGTTGGTGACATTTGATTGGTCAGCGCAAATCAAAGTTCATCTAAGTTTAAACTGCGAATTGGATGCCCACTGCTTCATTTAAGTTCACATTTTTACTCACAGTTACAGATCTTGCGATATGATTCCGAAATAGTTTCAATATGGAGAAATTGACTTTCGTCACTTTAGCAATTTGATAAATTTTTCTATCCAATATAATCTGTTTCCAATCCGTCTCAGGCTTTCTGTACATACCAGTACATGGACGAAAACATTTCCTTTCGAAAACTCTTAATTTTCGCATAGTACTAGCACTCTGGTTGCACCTCATATGACATCCATATGTCAAAAAGGGTCAAACCAGTGTCTTGTAACAGATAGCTTTGGTCTCTTGATCAATGTTTCTGGAGTGCAAGAATCATCGAAGGGCCATGACTATACGATATTTGTGCTTTACGTAGCATGATTTTGACATGTTCAGTATAGTACAGATACTGATCGAGATGAACACCGAGATATCGAACACAGGATTTATGTTACTTTCAAGCTATCGGAGCCATCCCAAAAACGAGGTCGATATCCGCACGAAACAATGAAAGCTCACTGTAGAGCAAAAAATTATTGTATAGATTTACATTAAATTGATGTAAAAAGGGTGAATGATCAATTTAAAGTTTAGCAAAGACTAGTAAATTGAAGAATATTCTCTAACTATCGAGAATTTAACTCCTTCAGCTACTTTTTTAATTGAATAAAATAAAATTGAAACGTGATTATTATATATTTTAATATTGATTCGGAGTGTTTAAATCTGTTGTACTCGTCAATTGTTATTACTAGATTTGCTTCACTATCGAGTTTCAGGAAAAGTTCTTTGAGGAGTGGTTAACAAATGTGACAAAATGATGATGTCATGTGCATGAGCTACCATTAGGCTCGACAGGTAGCTTTCTTATAAAATATTTCAGATCCAAAGTGGAGGGCGATAGAGCTACCCCATCTCCTTGCTTTAGCTCAATATTTGTGTCAAAGGCGTCGATGAGTTGGTTATTTATGCGGACTAGGGAGGTTGTTGACGTCATTGTCATTTCGGTAAGATGGACTAATTTGGCTAGGATACCAAGGCAAAGCATTATTTGGTAGAGTGAATTACGATTAGTACTGCTGTTCGCTTGCTTAAAGTCAACAAAAATTTGGTGTGTATTTATGTTGAACTGCCAGCATTTCTTGAGTACTTGCTTGACAGTGAATAATTGGTCTATCGTCAATCTACATACTCCCCAATAATACTATTGTCGTATGATTTGCTTTTCTTTTCCAAGATCATTGAGAATATTTTGTATGCTGTACAGAGCAGCGATATGCCTCTATAGTTTTCTCACTGCAGCTTGCCACCTTATAAGCGTTTTGTAGTAAAATAAAGAACCTAATTTAAATCACGACATGCGTCCATCTGTAAGTCACAGCAGTTTTTCTCCAAAACTATAGAAGCTACAGCCATCAAACTTGGTGGGAAGATCAGAAATGGTGTCTTCTTAATAGTTTGGGAGTGAAGGATTGTTCAAATGGATTTGAAAGGGTCTCCTCATATAGGGGATTGACCCTCAACAATTTTTTCATCATACATAGTCATTCCAGTTCATCGCCTCATTCAACTTCGGATTGGTCAGAGGGTGTACAATCTCCTGCCAATAATTTGTACATATCTGGTTGTCACGAAACCAATTAAGGCTTCGAAGCAATTTATATATGAGGAAAGTGTAGTGTTAGTTAAACTTGTTTAGACGCGTAACTTGTGTATGTTTCATATAAATATATATGTATTGCATAAGCAACCGAGGAATGTCCATAATAGCAAAATTGGTAAGGTGTAGTAGCCATATTTGTTTTTAATCGCTTAACGTAAACGAGAAACTCCCGCTTTTGATGATATCTCTGAAGGAAGTTCGCAACGGCAAAATATTGATGATAAAGGAAGAAGTGAACGGTGAATGCAACTGAATGCAGCAATATGGTCATCGTTGAAGGATGATGCCATTAGATAGAACAGAGTCAAACGATCAACGTATTATGTTAGTATATCCGAAATACAATTAGATACACATTTACGCATCGAATCATCTACATCAAATAGTCAATATGGGTCTAGGGGAGCATTAGCATGGACTCAGTGGAAGGTTCTACCCTAACGTGGACTGAAGGCACAACCAGCTTTACGGAGTCAAGTTCTAGTGGTGAATTAGCAATCTTCGAGAACTCATCACCGTTAAATCTGCCTAGCTCAGATCTACATAAACCTACTGTTGAAGATACTCGGAATTCGCTCACATCCGAAATGGTAAGCACATTTAATGTCGATACGAAACATAAATCGAAAAATACTGATAATCTTGACAGTGACACAGTTAGAAGTACTTAAGTATTTGCGAAAACGTAAAATTATGCAAAATTTGAACGAACAAATCACATAACCTGTACACTGTTGTGTTTACTACATTAAATTATAGTTTTCATGGTCAAAGTTATTATTTATATTTAATTATCATTAGAACTTAGGCAACAAGTGCTAAGAGAAACTATAGGCAATTTGTACATAAAAAAATTTGATATCATTTTTAGGGTTTTGTAAAATAATTTTACAAAACCCTTCTAAAATTGCGTCCTGTCTGTCTGTCTGTCCGTCTGTCCGTCTGTCTGTCCGTCCGTCCGTCCGTCTGTCCGTCCGTGTGTCACAGCAGTTTTTCTCGGAAACTACTTAAGCTAGAAACATCAAATTTTGTATGTAGGTGTAAAGTGGTGTTCTCTTCAAAGTTCATTTACAAAAAAATTTTATAAGGTATTTAAGGGGGGTCTCCCCATGTCGGGGAATGACCCCCCGAAAAAAAAATTTCATTGATGGTAGCCGATATGGGTATCAAATGAAAGGTCTTGATGAGAACTTTTCAAAACAGGTCTTAATTTGGCAAAATTTGCTTCGAGGGGCGCACAGGGAGGGGAAATACACGAAAAATTTGTGTCCCCCCCCCTCGCGATTGGACACCTGTGATCCGAAAAATCTGAAAAAAATCAAGAATGTGGGCCTTGATGAGTACAACAACAACAAATACATGAGAAGTCGCAATTCACTCAACTTTGTTAGTAATAGTATGATTTATCGATTTTATGTTTTCTTGAATAAAATCTTAACGGTACCCTTAAATTCAATGAAATTCAATACACAGTGACTATTTATAAGATTGATTTACTCTGAAAGTTTCATAAAGATTGAATCATATTTAGCGAAGTTATATATATAATTTTCCTGTATTACTATGGAACAATATGCGCTGCATGTATTACTATGGCAACATATGGCTATGTAACAACATGCGCTTTTTACCGACTCAGACACTACAGTTTTGCTAGGATTTGCATGGAAATTTCAGGAATGATAGGTGTCATGAATATCTTTGAAAATCGGTTCAGCTAGTGGTATCAGTAATCGTAAAACAAAATAGTGGCTGTTTTAAATGCGAAGATTGAATAATTTTGAGTTATTTTTTCCCAACTTCAACGTTCAAGGTGCATACTTTGAACACTTGATTTAATTTAATGAATGACTGAAATGAGTACCTACAATTAATACTCATAAGTTAAACAAGTCAAGGAGGCGGGAGAGAGCTCCTAGCAAAAGGGCTTTGTAACAACTCTAGGATTCGAAAAAATTGGCCATTAATCGATGATAACAATACAGGAGAGTGGCCCCTGAAAAAAAAATTCATCAAACGTAGCCGATATTAGTATGAAATGAAAGTTTTCATGGGAGCTTTTCAAAACAGTTCTTAAACTGTCAGTTTTTGCTTCAGTGGGGCACAGGGGGGAAATATATGAAAAATGTGTTTCCTCCCTCACGAATGGACATCTGAAATAATTATCAAGGGAGATATTTATGAGTATAACAATAACAAAAACCTCAGAAGCCTAAATTCGTTCAACTTTCTTAATAATAGTATGATCTTCGAATTTCATATTTTCTCCAATAAAATCGTCATTGACATGCGTCTCGACTTTATTCAATCTGGTGACTGCATTTTGAAAATTGAATACAAAACCCTTCTGACATGAGCGTAGGTCTGTTTACCCAACTTGTTATATTTATAATTAGCTAATATTGAATCGTACTATATTCGTGGTGTTGAATAATCATATGCGATCGATTCCTTAATACTCATAAATTAGAGTACTTTGTAATTAAAAGTAGGTATCAGAATGTCCGTAAAGGGCTGCAGTGATGGTCTGCTACCTCGGCTGAAGAAGATGTTAAGCTCCACCGAGAATGGCCTTGTCTGGGGACGCGTGAACGCGCTGACAGGCTAGCGTTGTGGTGTCGTGGGGTGGGTTCATTCCCCCAGCACAAGGACCCACTACAAAAAGAATTTCACATTCACGAATTCTCGGGTCTCAAAAAAGGTCGACCGAAGTCGAAAAATGGAGGTAATTACCTAAAGACGGCAATTGCTTGTTCAAAGAACAAGTCGAACCGAATCAAAACAGACGGAATTAGGGAGACTTCGTCGTTACCCGACAATTCTTATTGCCCATAAATAAGAGTGGGGCAACCGGATGGATGTGGTGCCCCCTCGCACCCGCCAAAGCGGATCAAGATCCAAGTGTTGACATGACCATATATTTCCTGTTTGAGTGGAAAGCTCATACAAACATACTTTGCATGAGTCTTCCCATCAACGAGAAATACGGAATTGACCGATTTATGTCCTAGAATTATGTGATCGGGTCACATAACCCTATGCCATAAAACGGGCACGTGAGCGGTAGGCCACTCAACCCAGCAAGACCCCTGAAAACAACAAAATAGGGGGAGCGCATCTGATGGCTAGTCCATTTTCAGTGAAAAAGCCTTCTAACGTGTCGGGTGCCATACCCGGTCAGAGGGAACAAAATGGAAAGACCGATTTTCATTTTATCTAACAATGTATTTTGAAATTTACTATTTTTCTCTTAGTGAATACATCTTGCACAAAGACTTTATTTGTTTTATAACAAATCAGTAAAATCAATGGCCGTTATACTTCCTCGATTGTTCATTTCATGTATTCTACTTTACATTAAAAGGGGCTAAATTAAATTAAGTTTTCAATATTCTTATGTTACCGTTAGTGAGAAGAGACGTTCTTTTACATAATGTTTAATAATGTGATTGAAAAAAAAATGTTAATAGCTGTTTTGTAGATATTTATCTTACTTTCTGCAGCATAAACACCAATTGCGCAAAATTACAATGGAAAATTTCAGAATTAGGTACATTTTCAAAATTCAACATTGATCCAAAAATTGTAATATATGGTAAGACTTTCTTTTATTCACAAGCTTCTAGTAATGGTTCGTTAGTGCTTGTTCTATTTAATATCATTCGACAGTCGGAAAAGCTAGTCCTATATTACTATTTTGGGTATCTCTGAATAATTTAACCCTGTTCCTTACAGTAATCATATACTTCGACATTTAAATATTTACCTACTCTTGGGACACTTTTGATATATGTCATTATTCTACCCCCAAAAGGTCGCACAGTGAGAAAATTTGAAGAGACTGGATCGGTTATTCAAATTGCAAGGCCTGGGCATCATCGCAACATTCGTTCTGCTGAAAATATCGCTGTCGTTGCTCAAAGTGTGGAGGAAGACCCGAATTTGTCGATTCCTTGACGTGCTTGCCTTACGGCTCATTGTGGCGGATTTCACATTTCGATTTGCATCTCCATCCATACAAAATCCAACTCGCTCAAGAACTTAAGCCTCAAGACCATACACAACGCAGAATGTATGCAAATTGGGTGATTGAACAACAAGCCATTGATAACGATTTTTTGAACAAAATTTTCGTTAGTGATGAGGCTCATTTTTCGCTCAGTGGTTACGTAAATAAACAGAACCACCGCTTACGGGGCTCTCAAAATCCTCAGATGATCACAAAAAGGCCTTTGCATCCGGAAATGTGACCGTTTGGTGTGCATTATGGTCTGGTGGTGTTATTCGCCCGTATTTTTTTGAAAAAGACCAAGGATTTTAGTCAATTCTGACCGCTATGGACAAACGTTAACCGATTATTTTTGGAGAGAAATTGAAGATTATGATCTGAAGAACATGTGGTTCCAACAGGACGGAGCCACAAGCCACACAACACAGGCTAATCGAGCACTTTTGCGAGAGAAATTTCCGGGACGCGTAATTTCAAGATTGAGTAATGTCAATTGGCCCGCAAGATCCTGTGACCTAACACCTTTGGATTTCTTTTTATGGGGCTATGCAAAAGGTCGTGTTTACGCGAACAATCCTCAAAATCTTGAGCAAATTGAAAGCCAATATTCGTGAAGTTATGGCCGAGATACTGCCGGAAATGTGCCGAAAAGTCATTGAAAATTACCTCAAAAGAATCGAGGCCTGTAAGAGGTCCCGTGGAAAATATTTGAATGATGTTGTATTTCATGTATAATGGCAAGTTTCAGTCTTTATATTGAATTAAAAATTTTGTTTCCATCTGAAAATTTATGTATTTTCTTAAGCTTTACTTTTCCAAGCGTATACCAAAACTTTCGTTAAAATATTCGTTAATTCCTAAAAATGGTCACCATTTTTGTTTCTTTGTTTTTCTCAAACTGATTTGATTACTAAATGTGTGTGTTCATAAAATCTTTACATTTATTTGTTGTTACTCTTGTTTTTATTTCAGTCTCTCTATGCTTAAACGTGGAAGTTGTAATTCATTTTATCTTAGAATTCAATTTTCCGGGAATGGCAAAGAAACTTTCAAAATAGTTGATATAGATTCGTGAACTTCCTTTCAAGCTCCTCTGATAAAAATAGGACACCGTTCAAATCCCCTTCTGTACTATGTTGCGTAAAATCACAAGTGTTTAAACTTATTTTCCCAAAAGTGCCTCTTGTATACAAATTGTTTTTGTTATTTTTATTACCCTACGGTACCGTTTTGATGATTTATAAATAAAATTCTATCATAAATTTTGCTACCGTTCATATTTAAAATTGGTCAGCCTTGTCTGAGTTTTAATTTGCTATCATTTTGCAGCAATAACATAGTTGCCAAGCATATATATGAACTCGTGTTTGATATATATATTCACACACTTTCCCTCAATTCTTCCTTTTTACAAAATCTAGTACTTACGACCGACCCCCGGATTAAGGAGCCGACAGAAATGTGGTGAAGTCACACGATAATCAACTTGAATATTGTGTCGTGGTTGGTGCTGGGGTCATTAATAAGTTGCCTCCGAATTTATGAATTCATCGTGTTAAAGAACAACATCAGCAACAGTGGGCTCGTCAATTTCTAGCAAATGGCGTAAGCATTTTGGCACAAGTGGGAGCGATCCTTGTCCTGATGTAGTACAATTGTCCAAATGTGCACTTGACACACTCCCCGTTTACTCAAGACTCACCAAATTCGAAGATCTATTTATAAAGGAACTCAGGCACTACAATTTCGATATCCCTGTCTTAACAATGGCAACCAACACGGCACTCCATTCA
This sequence comes from Odontomyia ornata, assembly GCA_963969285.1. Taxonomy (NCBI): domain Eukaryota; kingdom Metazoa; phylum Arthropoda; class Insecta; order Diptera; family Stratiomyidae; genus Odontomyia; species Odontomyia ornata. The sequence continues at coordinate 70,512,280 of OZ017739.1, forward strand.
TTATAAAGGCAAATTTACTTGTTAATTACTGGCCGTGTTCACAAAAGAAATTCAACAATTCCGATAAAAAATGACGGCACAATAGTTAACTTTTACTGCACTCGTGTCGAAGGCGGTCGAGAATTGTTTCGTCGTTGGTTGTGCTTCGAAACCGTACGATGGCGACTATGATTTTTCTTGGAAGCACGATTCCGCATGGGGATGGTAATGTATCGAAGTTAAAAGGATGTATTTTTGGAAATTGTTTTTAATTAAGACTTGTGAATTTACTTCCCGATTTAAAACGATTTTGACGGCACTTTTACCAACAATCTTCGTACCAAATGTATTTTTTCAATGCGGCCGTTATCGTGCGTGCTTCTCAGGTCGCAGTCGTCAGTAAACTCCCCGCTCAACCTTCTCAAATTCGCGATTTGAAGCGGACTCCCCGTTTTCACTTTTTGGATCCGTCCAAAAACTTGTCTCTCTTTCCATCCCGTGCCTACGGTGAATCGCCTCAACTGATTCCCATCGCTCTGTTCACTTCTCTTCCGTGATGCAATACCATAGATATAGAGAGTACTGGATCCGCAACCGGTCGTGAGAGCCGAAGCAATTGGCAACCTTCGCTAAAGTTGTGTGAAGTTGAGGTTTGAAGTGATATGCTTTTGTTTTAGCACTCTATTCACGGCGAAACACGTTCATATTTAAAAAGTTTTTAATTTTAAAGATCGCGCGTACGTAATCGGAACTTTAATTCACTGTTTTAATTAAAAATTTACGAAATTTCCATCCGCTCTGACACATGAGTTTTCCCGCGTGTTTCGCGCTCTTTTCGATTTCCTTTTGGTTTGACGTTCGAGTTTTCCGTGAGAGTCGTTTGTAGTTTGTACTCAAACTGTTTTCCGAATGATGACGAAGGCGCGATCGTGTGCACGTGAAATGAAATTTCGTTGGTGTGCACGGGTGTCAGTGGGGGAAGCGATTCTTCTGAAGAGAGAAAAGAAAAACCTGTCTAGAAAAAAAGGAGAAGGAGGAAGCAGAGGAAATCATATAGTTTCGAGAGCGTAAGTTATTTATAACTTTTTTATGTGGCACATTTGCTTCTCACATGGACGAGTACACAGATTCTCGTTGCTCGTCCATTTGTTTATATGTCTTCGTGCAATACACCGTTGAGGGGTAATATATCAGCGTTCCTCAAGCCCGGAATTTTATATGCAGATTGAAAATTTTTAAAATAGAACCTTATTAACGTAGAAAAAATTAAAATGAAGTAAGGAAATTTGCTGTGTAGGAAAGAAATTTAAATGAGGTAAAGAAAATTTAAATGGGATGAAAAAATTTAAGTAGTGAAGAAACAATAGTAAGGAAACGAAAGTTTTAATTTTTTACGAAAGTTAAATCTCATCACGAATAAAATTGAAGGGAGACATTTAAATTTTAATATAAAGGAAAATTGATAAAAAATAACATTTGATAAGGTTAATACAATGAAAAAGTATTCCACAAAAACATGTTTGCAAATAAAATCAATTACAATTTTTTTTTTTTCAATCTGCCACAAAACTCCGTGTAGGAGATAGGAAGGTTTTCGAGCAGTTTGATTTTGTGGCTGCTCGATTAAAACAACTACGTACATAAAACTTCAAGTTCATGGTGCTTTCAGACAAAGTATTGATGCTGGGTGAATTTATTAGTTGATCTACTCAGTATTTTTTTTCACTTCATTTTGTAGTTTGTATGTACTGGCATGTGTGTTATCACTTTTTGGTTTCGGTCACAGTGTGATTTTCACAACACTGACATTTATCATGACCTTTTCGCCCTATTGTAAATTTCGTTAAAGTGAATTATTATTGAAGCGTACATACTGATTTTTTATTCAAAAGTAATGATATTAAGTCAGAGCCTGAAATCCAATTCAATTATGAATTAATATTCAGGCAAAATTAACGACGCAATTCGAAAGAAGTAATTGTGCTTTGAGAATTGGAGACTTTCAACAGCTTCGGGTTATCCAAGATATGCTCGTATTCCTTCACAGTTGTGTTTATTCCCCTTAACGAATCCGGGAGGGGATCTTTTCTTAGTTCCTGAAACTTCCTATTACTGACAGTGCGGTTCACTTCATCTTTCGTAATTGTTTGGTATTACACAAGATTGTGAACATTTTCTTACAAGAGAGTCTATAAATGCATCCAAACTTGAACTACATGCCTGAGCAAATATCAAGTTTTATATGATTTTGATGGTTTTATGCATTATTCTTATAAGCTGTTCGCCTTAATATAAATTTACGGTGGCATACCTTTTTGCTCAACTCATGTAAATTGAGAAATTCGTCAAATTTATTAAATGTAACCGTAAATTGAAATGTACCATAATTCTGAAATGTGTTCCCACAAATATTTCAGTAAGCTTTTTTTTCAAAACGACCAAAAGATATCATTTCTTTCATGTGAAAGCATACATGAGTTAAATTTTCAAATGAAAAATTCTACACAATACTATTAATATCGTTAATTACCATTGAGATAGCCACACGATTTACACATAACCAACAGCAATGTATTGCATATTACTCCCTACTAATAGAAATTCACCCATAAATAGAATAGGGGTGAGGAAAAATACACGTTAATATCCTGAAAATATACATTTCCTAACGGTTAATTACACACATTTTTCGTGTATATCCCCTCCCTTTGCATTCCACGAAGCTAGTAACGCTGTTTTGAGATGTGTCTTGATAGTTTGTAGTGATTTTATAGTTTCAAAAATCCGTAAAGGACTGCAGCGATGTTCCGCTACCTCGGCAGAAGAAGATGACAATATCTGCCGAGAATGCCCTCGTCTGGAGATGCGTAAATGCGCTAGCAGGCTAGCGTTGCGGTGTCGTGGGGTGGGTTCATTTCCCCAGCACGAGGACCCACTACAAAAAAATTTAGCACTCACGAATTTGATGGTCAATTAATCAAGAGGCGACCGAAGTCGCAAAAAGTGTAGATAACTACACCGAGGGAGAAAGTACTTATTCCGAGAACAAGTGGAATCTGAGAAGAAAGGTGGACTTGGGGTAACCTCGTCATTACCCGGCGAAGCTCATGGCCCACAAATGAAAGAAGGGCAACCGGGTGGTGAAGGAGCCCCTTCGCACCCACCCAACCGGAATTAAATCCATATTTTGTTGCAGTGGCCAGGTATTCCTCTTCTAAGTGGAAAACTCATACAACTTGACTTGCATAAACTTTCCCATCAGAAGGGGAGTACCCCAGTGACCAATTTATGCCATGGAACTATACAATTCGATTGCATAACGCTATGCCATAAAGAGGCACTCTGCTTGGGTCACTCAACCCGCGATGTCACCTGAAACAAAGAAGGATTAGTTAAGTACCCGGCGGCTGGCTCATGTTTTTAGGGGGCAGCCTGCCACCGTACCGGGTCCTATACCCGGGCAAAAGTTATCGGAAAGGAAAGACCGATTTTTAAAAAAAAATTAGCACTTCATTTTTGCTTATGTTTCTTCACAATTATTTCGTATTTTTTTATATAATCTGTGGTCAATATTCCGATAAGAAAATTAAATAATATTCTTCCGACACAATTTAACTGGTTATACTTCAAATAACGTTTGTGGAATATAACGCAAAGAGATATGTATAAACTGATCGCATCAAAAAACAAGTTGGGTAAACAGACCTACGCTCATGTCAGAAGGGTTTTGTATTCAATTTTCAAAATGCAGTCACCAGATTGAATAAAGTCGAGACGCATGTCAATGACGATTTTATTGGAGAAAATATGAAATTCGAAGATCATACTATTATTAAGAAAGTTGAACGAATTTAGGCTTCTGAGGTTTTTGTTATTGTTATACTCATAAATATCTCCCTTGATAATTATTTCAGATGTCCATTCGTGAGGGAGGAAACACATTTTTCATATATTTCCCCCCTGTGCCCCACTGAAGCAAAAACTGACAGTTTAACAACTGTTTTGAAAAGCTCCCATGAAAACTTTCATTTCATACTAATATCGGCTACGTTTGATGAATTTTTTTTTCAGGGGCCACTCTCCTGTATTGTTATCATCGATTAATGGCCAATTTTTTCGAATCCTAGAGTTGTTACAAAGCCCTTTTGCTAGGAGCTCTCTCCCGCCTCCTTGACTTGTTTAACTTATGAGTATTAATTGTAGGTACTCATCTTCAGTCATTCATGAAATTGAATCAAGTGTTCAAAGCATGCACCTTGAACGTTGAAGTTGGGAAAAAATAACTCAAAATTATTCAATCTTCGCATTTGAAACAGCCACTATTTTGTTTTACGATTACTGATACCACTAGCTGAACCGATTTTCAAAGATATTCATGACACCTATCATTCCTGAAATTTCCATGCAAATCCTAGCAAAACTGTAGTGTCTGAGTCGGTAAAAAGCGCATGTTGTTACATAGCCATATGTTGCCATAGTAATACATGCAGCGCATATTGTTCCATAGTAATACAGGAAAATTATATATATAACTTCGCTAAATATGATTCAATCTTTATGAAACTTTCAGAGTAAATCAATCTTATAAATAGTCATCTGTGTATTGAATTTCATTGAATTTAAGGGTACCGTTAAGATTTTATTCAAGAAAACATAAAATCGATAAATCATACTATTACTAACAAAGTTGAGTGAATTGCGACTTCTCATGTATTTGTTGTTGTTGTACTCATCAAGGCCCACATTCTTGATTTTTTCAGATTTTTCGGATCACAGGTGTCCAATCGCGAGGGGGGGGGACACAAATTTTTCGTGTATTACCCCTCCCTGTGCGCCCCTCGAAGCAAATTTTGCTAAATTAAGACCTGTTTTGAAAAGTTCTCATCAAGACCTTTCATTTGATACCCATATCGGCTACCTTCAATGAAATTTTTTTTCGGGGGGTCACTCCCCGACATGGGGAGACCCCCCTTAAATACCTTATAAAATCTTTTTGTAAATGAACTTTGAAGAGAACACCACTTTACACCTACATACAAAATTTGATGTTTCTAGCTTAAGTAGTTTCCGAGAAAAACTGCTGTGACACACGGACGGACGGACGGACGGACAGACAGACGGACAGACAGGACGCAATTTTAGAAGGGTTTTGTAAAATTATTTTACAAAACCCTAAAAAACATATATATATATATATATATATATATATATATATATATATATATATATATATATATATATATATATAATCAAATGTGCAAAAAAACATATAGATATAACAAAGCGTGCAAAAAATATATAGATATAACAAAGTGTGCAAAAAACATATATATGTGTCAAAATGTGCAAAAAAAATATAAAGATATGACAAAGTGTGCTAAAAAATATATGGATAAATTTAAAATAATATTTAACATTATTTAAAAAAGATTATTTATAATTTATGTAAAACTATTATTTCATATCTATAAAAATATAATTGAATTTATATTATAAATAATCTAAATATAAGAGTAATTTGTATTTAAAAAAAATTGTTTAGATATTAAAGAAATATTTAATAAAATATAATATATATAATAAAATATAAGGGTACTCACCCAAACATCCTCGTCGGGCGCCCGCTGATGATGTGGGTGGTCCTGAAATTCAAATTTTTCTTCCATTATAGCTACTTTTAGACTACACAGATAGCAAGCCCGTCGGCTGCGTCCTAAAGCAGGCATTTACAACATTGAATGAATGCCAGAAAAAATACAGCTGATTAACCCTGTTCGCGTCCAAGCCGACGCTACTGTTCAATCTTATTTTCGAAAAACAGCTACCTATTTTGCAGGTTTTACGAGTTGATCCGTCTTAATAACTTCCTGGCGCTCTTGCTGTACGGTAAATGTTATTCTGTCGATTATTTAAACAAGTCGTTTGTAGAAATTAATCGTCTCGATTGTTTTGACAAGTTGTTTAAAGTAAGTATTAGAGTAGGAAATCCATTGCATATCCAGGCTTCCAAAATTTTAACAATAGTATTTACATAAGGGCCCAACACTGTTGTTGCAGACAATCAGTCGACTGTTTTTGCGTCGCAGAAAATAGTTCCACTCACTTCCAATCGCCAATCATAAACCGATCACTTCATGGACACGGAATGAAAATCAGATTCGCCTAAACAATTCCTTTGTTTTTTCGTTGACTGTCATATTCAAAACTCCGACCAAGATATTCACCGCATAGAAAGGTAGGAAAGAGTGGCTTATCTGATTTCAATTTTGGAGCACATACGTTAAGGAACAAACAATCTTCAGATCCAACAAAGTCGGATACTATCGGATCACTATGAAATGATTCACTTCTTTCATTCCTGCAATCAGTTTCGGTCTGTTAATAATATGGTGATAGCCCCCGCTAATACAGGAAGAGATAAAAGTAATAAAACGGCAGTAATAACAACTGATCAAACAAATAGCGGTATACGGTCGAACGTAATAATGCAATCAATAGTTGCTTCAGGGAATTTATCTTTGGGATGGATGAAGATAATGATCAATAAATTCTCTTTACAGTATGTCCAAAAATTTTGTTCGATCATACACGCCTTCGTCTCGCTTAAAAAAACCGTGCTCCTTGAGTTGATCTGGCTTCGCAAGTCCAGATTTCGTTAGCCACTGGCAAATGTTCTCTCGCTGATCACCTTGAAGTAGTAATACTTCACCGTATTCGGGATGCTCTATTACTGTGCCATTGCACGCAAATTCCTTTTTACATGCTCGCACGATTTTCTTCAGGTCATATTCCGAGGAAAGGCCCTGCACCGTAGTTAGTGTTTTTCGACCATTTCTCTGCTGAATTCTTATGTGCACAAGTCCGTCCTGTACAGTATCATCAGCACAATTGATTGCATCAGCAAAGGGGTCAAATTTTTGCAAATTCTGGATGGACATACGATAAACAAATTAAACACAGGCAAGAAATAAAACTGCCAATCGAATATCGGGCACAACTTGTCAAATCCAGATTCTGAAATTCAACTGCTCGCGTGTACGACGACTAGGCTCGAAAGATCTCGTTCTCACCATGCACTTGATTCACCAAAATTTCACCTTTCATTCCTTTTTTTTTTTAAATGTTACGATTTCCTTTCCGACCGGCCAAATCCAATCTCCCAGACTAAAATGACAACAGTAAAATATCGAACAGATGGAAAAACTAACTACCGAATATTTCCTTACATACATCAGACGGATCCATATCACATATCGCTGGAATTTTAGTTTTTGCCTTTAAATGTTGAACATGATCGGGATCCTTTCGCAGAAGGCAATCACTCTGAATAGGACAATCACACCAATTCGTTATTTCTTGTTTTTTGATTTCTTGTTTTTACTTGAACGAGTTATGAACGTCACAAAACCTCTTCACTCGCCAATACTTAACCTCCTCCTTCACTTGATTACCACACCTGCGCCCTGTCAAAAATCTCGAATCGTCCCAGATCAATCTTAAAGGGCTGCGTTCGTTGTGATCAAATAGGAGGGAAATTGATGTCCCATACAATTTGCACAAAGCAGCTGGTTTTTCGTTTGATTAGTTGATCTGGGACATATTATGCCTGAATTTCCTTTAACCCTTTGCCGGCGCCGAATAACCGAGCAGTTTTAGTTGTGCGGAAAAAATATAAAAAAAAATAAGAGAAAAAAATCTATAAATTGACATAAATAAAATTTGAATCCTATGTAAATTTAACTAACTGCTCGATTACTACAAGTTTTCATTGCATTTGACACCTGATATGGCCACTATCGATAAAACAAATTTCGACTCTCCTTGCGATACGAGGGAACCCACTTAAAAACGTTGAAAAATTTATTGCTTCTCAAACTTTCAAAGGACTATCACTTCTGGTTCACTTACAAAGTTTGGCGTTCGAAGCTGCTGTAGTTTTGGAGAAGAACTGCTGTGGTATACATACGGATGGACGGACGAGCAGACATAACCGATTTCAACAGGATTTTGTTAGTAGTATTAAACTCGAAAAAAGCAAAACAAAAATATACGTAGGCAACTGATAATTTTTTTTTCTAATGGAACCCGTTTCGAAATAGTATCGTAATGATTATATTAAAGAATTATTCGAATGGAGTAATATTAATTTTTAAGCAATCATATTTTTTTCATGAAAATCCGTCATCTGATACTGAAAATGACCAAAAGTCTGACATTGAAGCTGACTCAAAGGAGTCAAAACGCGTCTGCTCACCCAACATAGCAAGGCCCCACGGCCTTTCAAGGAAAAACAAGCTGAGTAGACAGACCTACGCTCATGTCAGAAGGGTTTTGTACCCAACTTCTCAGAAATGCATTCACCAGTAACGAATAAAGTCAAGAAATATGTCAAAGAGATGTGCACGTTTAAATGAAAATTCATTGTTTTTCTACTTTCAATGGCCGCTATTTTGTTGTAAAAACGAACAAAAATCATGAATTCCCTAAAATATTTATGTTATTGCCCTTATTTGAAAATTTCAAGAAGATCAAATCAAAACTGCAGTGACTGATGCGATGGAAAGTCCATAAAATACCAAAATCATTCGCTATTGTTGTTGTAGTTGGAAAAACTTCAAATGGCTATAACTTCCGTGTTTATCATTCGATTTTCATCAAACTTACAAAATTTAAGGACCTTTTATAGGAATACTTAAATATTCATTCAATTTAAGGGTACCGCAACGATTTTATTGGGGAAAATGTGAAATTCGAGTTATTAACAAAGTTGTGCGAGCTTCGACTTCTAAGGTTTTTTTTGTTATTATACTCTTAAACAGCTACCATCATAATTTTTTTAAGATTTTTCGGATCCCAGGTATCCAATCGTGAGGGAGGGAACCAAATTTTTCATGTATTACCCTTTCCTGTGCGCCCCTAGAAGCATAAATTGTCAAATTAAGACCTGTTTTGAAAAGTGTTCATTAAGACCTTTCATTTGATACCCATATCGGCTACCTTTGATGAATTTTTTTTTCGGGGGCCACGCCCCTATATGGGGAGACCCCCCTTAAATACCTTATAAGATTTTTTTGTAGTTGAATTTTGAAGAGAGCACCACTTTCCACCTGCATACATACAATACAACGTTTGATGTTTCTAGCTTAAGTAGTTTGCGAGAAAAAGTGCTATGACACACGGACGGACGGACGGACAAGACGCGATTTTAGTAAGGTTTTGTAAAATTATTTTACAAAACCCTAAGAAGAGAATTAGCATGCAGATATCAAACATACAAAATAATTGACTACAATTATATTTTTTTCTTAAAATGAAATATTTTTAAAATCAACCGATAATTTAATTTGCATGATACTTTTCCATTCATTTGTCATATTTTGTCAAGTTAAATTTCAAAGGTACAATATAAAACATAAATTTGAAAGATTTTCACAATTTTTCTCTTTAGTTCTTATTGCTTACTATGCAACACGTACTTCGACATTTTTAAATGCTTCACTAGATTAGAAATTATTTATGACTAACAATATGTAATCTGAATTTATTTCCCTTTGAAGTAAATTATCACAACAAGCAGTACATATTCACCATCTGTCTAAAACGCGCCACATCTCCTCGAATCAGTACCGAACCGGACTTCTACGTGCACAACGGCTTTTGGGTATTGTTGTTCATTTTGTGCACAGCGTGCCATAAAGTCCTGGTTCCCGTAACCGGGTAATAAATTATCGAATTTGACATTTTCTGCTCCGCTATAGATGTTCCGAGGCTGCCGTTGTTCTACGATTCCGGGGATCCTTTAACATTTGCAAGTTGCACTTTCCTTCGGCATCATTCTAGGGTACTACCACTTTATCCTTTTGCTTCACAGATGTATCAGTCATTCAGTCTATGAAGGAATCAGTCAGTCGTGGCCGAGAGTTCTATTCAAGTGAGATAGTCTTAAGAAACGGAAACATCGTGAATCTTGTATTTAACGTATAATTTAACGGGTTTCGTGGTAAGATAAATTGCAAATGAAAAATAATATACCTATTAGATTTCGGTTATCAAAAGCGCTGAATATTGGAATTCTAATTTTATAAGTTCAAATGATCAATTTGGTTTATTTTCAATGTTCATGTGAATATTTATTTGGCCAATAAAAGTTATTGTTTGTGCATGTTTTAATAAGTGTTTTTCATTTGAGATGTGGCATTCAGTTTATTCTCGTTCAGTGCAGAAAAGAAAAATTTAATTCTCTGTTTGTTTTATGTCATTTTTTGTAAAGTGATCATTAAAGTGGTAAAGATGAAAAGTATTTAATTTAAATCTGGCTGCAAAAAGGTATGGGAAGTCTGAAAATAGATTTTCAATCAATTTTTTAGATGATTCGCTTCAATAATGTGGTATGTATTAAAAGAAAAACATAATAGCGGGTAATTGAGCAGTCGTAAAATACAAACATGGAATACTTACATGTTTAGTTTTCCACTCATCAACATACTCATTGCCAATTGTTGTACTGAATTGAAAGATGATGGATAGACATCTTCAATTTTACATCATATCAATTTTATTTGAAAATATTGTTTAATGGGAGGCGAAAAGTTATTGTAGGCTTGGATATTACTTGTATTCGTCGCTAGTTTGATAATGCGCACATGAGCCTTGTTTCAAGTCATTACAAACAGAACATTCATTAGTTGTCCAACAGTGCTCAGTTGTGCAAGTTTTAACACTGTTTAAGCTCTAATGTGGTGAGTCTATAAGTTCTAAAAAGATCATCCGCATTATGGCGTAAGCGTTTAAGCCTAGTTTGCATTTTGCCAGTATTTTAGTCGAGTAGCTAGTAATTTAGTAACTAAAGATTTCTGAATATCAACAATTTAGTCAATTTGTTTAATGGAGTTGATCCACTTGGCTGGATTTTTGGGTAGTAGCAAGTATTTTAGCCACAAAAATACTCTACACTGGACTAAATTCTAGCATAGTGCTTAAATATGACTGTGCCATAAACGGGTTGCTCGGAGTATTGAATCAAAGAATTGATGTGGAGAGTTGGGCTTTGTGTTGATTTATATATTGCATTCATATTCATTTTTAGCAGAAATGTTTGCCAGGAAACATAGTGGCCAATATAAAGCTCTCATTCATTTATGGTATAGCTCCAATTCGGGACTTCGTCTCCAGTTGGAATGATTTCTTCTTTCGTGGTTTTGTCATTCAAACCGGCCTCTTGTGGCTTGAAGACGTGAATCCTTGAGGCGCATCAATGAACTATGCCTGTTAAGGCCTCCATGCTTGTTTTCTCGTAGTCCACTTCGAGGTGGCTGCTTGTCAGTCAGCTAGTTCCAAGAGAAATTCCGATCGTGAGACTTGACGTGAGTAGACTACGCTCGCATAAAATCTTTCAGCCACCGATTCAAATTGCCCATTTTAACGTGTTCAAAAATTGTTCTATGAGAAATTCTGACATTACGCTACTGTAGCCTTTCTGTAGTTTCCAACAACTCAAAGAAGAATGACTTCCAACTCGTGCATCCGTACAGATTCGGTGCCAGACATAGGCTAGTTTAATACTAACTGAAATATTCTACACTAAATAAAATTTCCAAATACAAATCAACGCACTGCGTAAAAGAACCAAAAGCTGGAACCCACTAGCCACGGATTATCGAAAACCCAGCCCACTCGACCACATACTCAGCTTCCACATTTGTCACAACAGGCAAGTCTCTAACTGCTGAGAGAAATTTTTTTTTTAAATATTCAGCAATTCGTGTTTGCTTTATTATTATTGTATTTTACTTTGGCTCCTTCGTTTATATTATTTTAATAGAAAAATATATGAATTGATTAAAGTACATTACCCTGATTGGCTACAATTTTCATTGGTACGTGCTCCACATAACTTTCTAGATTCTTATTCGTTTACAATTTGCTCTCCCTGACGGTTAGCAATTTAAGTGTGTATAACTTTAAATGTATGAAATTGAAATCTTTCAAATCAAAAGTGTTTGGTACAATGGTGCCAGTCTCCTAAGTGAAAAAACCATTTGTTCTTCACCCGGGCCATTTCGGCTATCAACATGATAGCACATTTTCTTGGCCCGATGGAGATCAGCGTTTCCAGCATAAGAGGGCTGGTGTTCTCACATACATGTAAAGGGTCGAATGTACAACTCGAGAACATGCGGTCGTGCTGCCCCGTTAATGATGGCATCTGGCAGCTCCTGAGGAATTTCTATCATCCATGACGAAACCGCAGTTGAAATCTTTGTTATTTTCTATTTTTGCCTATTGAAGATATTTATATGGTAGTCTAAAATTTAAATTCTTATGCGTTAAAATTTCATTTCCTGAATATATTTTATTTTACTTTGATTTTGAGTACAGTTGTAAGTGCCATAGTTCGTGTATTTATAATTTGGTACTTTACAGTATGCATGTATTTAGTAGTATTTCAATATTTACAATACTTTGCTGTATTTTGTTCTAAACGTGTGTTAATTACAGACTACAGTTGATTCACTTGAGGTCTAATAGATATCAATCCTTATGATTATCACGAGATTAAGATTTCATACATATTTATTAGTTAAAACAAAATTTTTGTTTATTTTTCTTTCAGAGCACGATGTTTTACAAAAAATTTAGCTGACTTTCAAAGATCCATTTATAAAAATAAAGCCGTGTATGATATATATATATATATATATATATATATATATATATATATATATATATATATATATATATATATATATATATATATATACATATATATATATATATAAATATACATATAAATATATATATATATATATATATATATATATATATATATATATATATATATATATGTATATATATATATATATATATATATATATATATATAATCATCATCATCTGCAGTTTGTTCAACCATATATACCTATGTGTATTATGGTGTAGCGTCCCTTACGTATTGATTCCTCATTTCTTTCCAGTCGTCTCTATTTTGTTCTATCCTTGTGCAGGTGACACTCGCTAGTTTCCTGATGTCATGATCTTACCCTATTTTTGGTCTTCCCCGTGGCCTTTCATCCCTCTTACGTACCATTGTGTGATCTTGACGGTCCATCTGTTGTCAGTTAGCCTTGCTATGTGTCCGGCCCATTGTCATTTTAGTGATTTAATTCTATGGACTACATCTGTCACTTTGGTTCTTCCTCTTATCAATGTTAATGTCTTACGGTCTCTTTTAGTGATGCCTAGCATACATCGGCCGTCTGAACCAAATATATTAAATTTGAGCTCATCTACAAAAATAACGTTGTTCCAAAACTCCACATACTTGGTAGGCTATTCTTTTACAAACATTAAGCAATGCTTCCTATTCTTTTCCGATAAATATGGTTTTTTTTCTGGAAACTCGTCTTTTATAACCAGCTCTCCTCAATACCCTCTGTATAGTTTTGGCACACATCCACTTTCCTGAATGCTGCTCAAATGCAGCAGATAACTTACGTGCACTTAATTTAGAGCTTACACGAATTCTTCGAACTTTCCAGCCAGTCCTATGCTCATTCAACAAACACATGCGGCAGTTTTCGGTATTAAAGCGCTTAATTATGTATTGGATTGTAGAATGACTTCTATTATGTATAATTGGAATTTCTCGCAAAGAATTCACGAATTGTAACAGAAGCTAGTTTTAATTTACGTCCCATTTTTCAATTTTTTCGTAAATTTTTATCCAAACGCACTCAATCGACAACTAAACTTCTTCTCTGTATACATAGAACTCAATGTCAAATGCTTTTTCTTCGCAGCACTACACCCCGCTGGGGCCTTTGCTTCTTGCAAACAGCGCCTCCAACTGTCTCAGTTCATTGACCGCATCCTACAATTATGAAATCCGAGCAGCGGTGAACTGCCTTTGTAGACCGAGCCAGAACAGCTTTTCCTCGGTTTCCCCACTGGTCTCCGGCCTTCAGTTCTCCCAACGAATACCTTTTTGGGTATCCCTTGTTCATCCATACGATTCATGTGGCCAGGCCCATTGTAGCCTCCACATTCTTGCAATCGTTGAGACCTCCAGCTCGTCAAAAATTTAATACAGCTCATTGGTGTCCGTCAAACTTCGTTCCGAATATTCGCCTCAGGACCCGTCTTTTGAAGGCGTTCAGTTTGCTTGTGGATGCTTGGGTTACGGTCCATATTTCACACCTATAGCCTAGCACAGGACTTATCACAGGTCTTATCACAGGTTTGTATACTTAGTGCTTTGTTTTCCTGTGTATGCAGCTGGTTTTCAAGATTGTTAACACTGAAGAAAATACTTTTCTTTTTTTATTGGTTCTCATTATTTTGGCACCTCGATACACAAATTCGACCACATTTTCAATATTGTATTCGCTTAGTGTGATATTTTGGCCATTTGAGATATTTTTCCTCCACTTCGTCGTGAGCTTTTATTTGGTACTGCACATTACGATCAATTCTGTCGTTTGTTTGTTTAAAGTCAACGAAAATTTGGAGTACTTCTATGTAGAACTCCTAGTGTTTTTAAAGTGCCTGCTTGATAGTGAACAATTGGTCTATTGTCGATCTACCTGCTCTAAAACCACCTTGATACGCCCCAATAATACTGTTGGCTTATGATCAGATTTTATTTTCTAAGATCTTTTAGAATATTTCTTACGCCGTCAAAACAGTGATATGCCTCTATAGTTTTCACACTGTAGCTTGTCACCTTTTTTGTGAATAGGGAATAAAATTGATTGGCTCCACTCGTTCGGCATATGTTCTTGTTTTCAAATGTGCTGGATGATTTTATAGATAGCTTTCGAAACACCACTGCTTATTGAATGAGCTCCATTAGAATCTCATCGATACCCGACACTTTATTATTCTCTTGGGCTTTGATGGTAGAACAAACATCGTCCAGAGTTGTTGGGGCCAATGGAAGCCCTCCGGGAATATTTATAAGCTCCAGTGTTCTGGATCTGTGCGGACGATTAAGGAGATATTTGAAATATGATGCCCATCATTCTTTAAGCCTGTTTTCATCAGCGATGATGTTGCCGATGTGATGACCGCAGAGCGTGATTTTGGGCTGATAGCCACCTGTCAGGCTTTTCACTACTTTGTATGCTTCTCTTGTGTTATTGCATGCTAGTTTTACATCGATACTTCTCAATTGGTCATCATAGTATTTCTTTTTCTTAATTCTAATTATCTTATTTGCTGCTTCTTCTTCTTCTTAGCACTACAGCCCCTCTCAGGCCTTCGCTTCCTGCAAATATCACCTCCAACTGTCTCGGTCCGTTGACCGCGTTCTCCAATTCTGAAATCCGAGCAGCGACAAACTGTCTTCGTCAACCGAGTTGGACCAGTGTTTCCTCGGTTTCCCCACTGACCTCCGGCCTTCAGTTCTCCCAACGAATGCCTTCTTGGGTATCCGTTGTTCGTCCATACGATTCATGTGGCCTGTCCATTATAGCTTCCACAGCCTTACAATCGTTGAGACCTCCGGGTCGTCAAACATTTCATACAGCTCATGGTTGTATCGAATTCGCCGTTGGTCCCCATCCAGCTCCGCTCCGACTATTCGTCTCAGGACCCGTCGCTCAAAGGCGTTCAATATATTTGCGTATGCTTGGGTTAGGGTCCATGTTTCACACCCATAGTATAACACAGGCCTTATCGCAGATTTGTAAACTTGCAGCTTTGTTTTCCTGTATATGCACCTGGTCTTCAAGATCGTCAATATTGAATAAAATATCTTCATCCTATTTTTCCTATCTATATTATGCTTGTACGCCTCACTCTTTTTATCTAACGGATGCTGGCATTCACTATTGAACCAATCATTTCACTTGCTCCGGGTTTAATGTCCAATCATCTGTTCTGCTACGGTCTTAATTGCCGTGCTCACTGCTACCCATAGCTCGTTGCTTGTTTTCAGCTATGCGTCTGTTAGGATATGAACCAGCTGGTTGTCGAGGGTCTCCGTGAAATTTTTCCCTTTGACGCCGTTTGTAGCCCTTCGCTGTCGAACTTTTATCGAGGGCAGGTCTTCGCTGAATACGCCTTTGACATACGACATCAATAGGTTAATTTGATCAAGTAATGATCTGAGTAAAAATTGGCTTCTTGGTATATACGAATGTCAAATATGCTTGAGATCCAACGTTGTTGGATCAGAACATGACCGATTTGGTTTTGTGTGTTGCCACCCGGTGATACTTAGGTCATTTTATGTATGCGACAATCTGGGAAGCTAGTCAAATGTATGACTAGATTTTTTACACGCAAAGTTAATCAGGTACTTGCCGTTGTCATTGGTTTCATCGTGGAGGATGTATCCTCCAGTTGTTGCCCGATGAGATAGCTCGATGCCAACCTTAGCGTTGAAATCACCCAGAATTATTTTTGTGCTTTTTATAGACAATGAGTCGATTCAGATGCTTGTAGAATATTTCTTTCGTTTCTTCTTCCTTTTCTTCAGTCGGGGCATGTACGCTCATCAGCCAAATTTTGAAGAATTTCACTGTTATTCGGATTTCCTTAAAACCAATAACGAGTGATACGAACTGGAGTAAAGCCTGTTACCCGATCTCCGTTCCAGTAACATGGTTATTACTTTCGATTCCATTATCAGTCGCGGAAGTCTCGCCTTCATCCTATTTCGTTACCAAAAAGAAGGTGCAAGTAGAATTTCTCGGCATTCAGTGTTCCATCAATGGGGAACCAGTAAACTCAATGTCCGATCCCAATACTATTTGCTACCATTTGGTCGTAGGGCTTTTGATGACAGAATATCGAAGCTTTTTTGGGGGAAGCAAGCAGATCTTTCTCCCTATCTCAAATGGAATTATGACCACCTACACGTGAGTCTGTATGTTACCCTGATTGGATTTACGCTGTACTTTCAGGCTAGACTCGACGGTTTAAAAGATACCATCTCAAATGCAGAATGGCGTGTTTTTTTTGCGAGAGACTTCAATACGAATCCCATTGAATAAGGCATGCTCCTGCCAGATGTAAGGTTAAAATAAGTCTTAGACATCGCAGCTGGGGCTAGGTTTGCTGTGCTGATCACTATAAAAACTTTCCGCTGTTGAGGATGCTTTGGAACTATCCCAGATGTGATATTTGTATCAGAGTCCCGAGTATCAAGGAAACATAACTGAAGAACTCTAGACGGTTACTCGGCCGGTGATCAATAGTATATAGCACTTCTCGGCGTATATATGCTCATTTTTCCAGTCTCAGATGAAACACTGGAGAATTGGACCTTGAGAAGTTTGTTAGCATGTTTGTGGTATGAATATCAATGCCGCAAGCTTTGCAGAGGAGTAAAGGAATAGGTAAACTCAACTCTGAGGATAATCGCGTCCACCTGCAAGTCATAGATCCTAACATGTTAAACCCCCAGTGTACTGCTTATCCTCTGAAATACCTGAATAGCAAAGTAAATTTCACAAGCTCAACAAAAAGCTCTACAGGCACGGCTGTAAGAAGAGGTGAGCACAATGCTCACTGTACACAAGTCAGCCAAAAAGTATCTTTGCAAACTTATCGACAACAGCAAGGCCAGTTGCTGACAAAATCCGTTGGATGAAGTGAATACCTGGACCTGGGCTACAAGCTGGTCATGCGAAAGCTTGGAGCCCAACGTTTACCCTGCATGTATGAAGTAGGAAAGATGGCCGTGATTGTGTGGGCGCTTTTTCCTGCATTTTTGTCAAAGCGACCTATGATGAAACTCGAGTGGATTGCCCAATCTTTACAAAGACTGAATAGGAAGAAGCAGTTTTGTCCATGAAGGCATAAAGGCCTAGTGTTGGATGGGATTCCAGTGGAGGTACTGCAGATGGTCTATCACTGCTGCCCTGGTTTGATGCCCAGTATATTCAACGTCTGTCTGGGTGAAAGAATATTCTCGAAGTGTTCGAAAGCAGCAGAGCTCATGCTGATCAGCAAGAGGAAACTGAATCTCAAGTCGTCGTCTGCATGCTACCCGTTGCATATGCTAGAAACAGCCAGAAAAGTGCTCAAAAAACTCATCAGGGCAGGATTTGATGACACAATTCATATTGCTGGGGACTAATTTCTACGGCAATAAGACTTTAGGCTTATCAGGAAAGAAATAAGCGTAGTCCAACACCCAGAAACGCATAGCAGTTTCAGCCATTAGGTTGTCGTGCTGGTTACTCTTGATGTCAGAAATGCTTTTAACTCCGTTAGATGAGTGGACATCCTAGCAATGCTAGAAAATCCTTTCCAATTATCAATAGTCGTATATATGATGCAGATTTTAATTGATTACCTGAAGTACGAATACCTACTCTATGAGAGAAAGGATGGTCACTTCAAGATGGAAATTAAATTGGGTACCGCTTTGTCCTTTATTCTTGGCCCTGACTTAAGGAACATCTAGTATGATGGGCTGCTGAGGTTGGAGCTGCTAGATGAGTCGTGCTTGATCGGCTATGTGGATGATGTTGTGGCGCTATTCAGTGGACATATGGTCGAAAATGCACAACACAGGTTTGGTATGCTAATGTGCTGAGTAATGGACAGGATAACTGCTCGTAGTCTTAGCCTGGCACTGGAAAAGACCGAAGTCAACATCCTGACACAGTAAGCCAAGGGAAGTCAGCACTATATATAAGGGAAAAATGCTTGTAAAGGATTTTCCATTAAGGAGATAACAATTTACCTATTAATTAAACATAGAAATATTTGAGAAATTGAGTTCAAATTTATTGTGAGTGTAAAATGCATGCATTACATTTTATGAATGAAATTCGATTTTGGTCATATGACCACTACGAGCTCGTTGACAGCGGCCGATTCTTTGGACCCAATTTTCCACCACTCTGGCACACATTGCGGCCGTAATTTTGGCAATTTCGCGTTGGATATTGTCTTTGAGCTCGTCTAAAATTTTTGGCTTGTTTGCATAGACCAGGGACTTCATATTGTCCCATAAAAAACAATCCAATGGCGTTGGATCACATGAATGAGACAGCCATTCGACCGGACCATTTTTCGAGATAACATGTAAACGAAATTTACCTTTCAATAAATCGATTGTGAGGCATGCTGTGTGGCGCCATCTTGTTGAAATCACATGTCGTTGATGCAAAGTTCATCTACTTTTGGCTACAGATAAACTTCCAACAAAACACGATAGTGCTCTCCATTTGCGGTAACATGACAGTCGTTTTTATCCAGGAAAAAATATGGCCCAATCATATCTCCGGCAAGAACACCGCATCAAACAGTATTTTTTTTTGCGGATGCAACGGTATTTTAGAAGCATATGTGGATTTCTTGCTGACTAATAATGCATATTTTGCTGATTGACAAAGTCATTGAGCCAGAAATGAGCTTCATTGCTGAAGATGATTTTTCGATGAAATTCTTCATTTTCGTCAAGCTTTGCCAGAGCTCAATTGGAGAAATTTTGGTGTTTTGAATGATCAAGTGACTTTATTTCTTGAGTCAATTCGATTTTGTAACCTCTTCAGCCAAGGCCTTTTCGCAAAATACGCCACATTGTCGTTTGAACTCGAATTTATCCACTATAGCATGTACAGCCTGTCGGGTGGGGCGATTATTACGGCGGAAAATTGGAGTAAGTACTCTTAAAGTTGTGACCATCGACTCAGAATTTTTGTAGTAAATTTTAATAGTTTTCAAATGTTGCTGGTCCATGAGGTTTAACCATGATAAAAAACTTGACTTTACCTAACGTTTTGACATCAACAGTTTATAAAAAAGTTTAAGGGTGCGTTCAAATAAAGAAACAAAATTGTTATGTTTACGATACACGCTTCAACAACGCATTGAAACTATTAAAATTCACTATGAAAATAGAGAAAATTTGGCAGAGACGGTTCGTAAAACTCGAACGATTTTGGGTCGTCGTCAAGCACCTTGTCGGACCACAATACAGAAATTGGTGAAAAAATTCGAGCTGTTGGGACAACTTAGTGATGTAAAGAATAAAACCCGTGCACGTCATTCAAGAACAGCCGAGAATACTGCTGCTGTAGCTGAAAATGTTGAAGAAAACCCAGGTTTTTCCATTCCTCGTCATTCTTTGGAATTGGGCATGCCACAAACGTTATTACTCCGTGTTTTGCATAAAGATTTAGGTCTTAAGGCTTATAAAGTTCAGATAACACAAGAACTCAAGCCGGTCGATCATCAACAATGTCGGGACTTTGCTGATTGGGTCCTTGAAATGCATGAAAATCATCCGGAATTCCATCAAAAAATCATCTTGAGTGATGAGGTCCATTTCTACCTCGGTGGCTTCGTCAACAAGCAAAATTGTCGCATTTGGGGCTTGAAAAACCCAAGAGTTACTGTTGAAAAGCCTCTCTATCCTCAACGTGTGACTGTTTGGTGCGGTTTATGGCCCGGCGGAGTCATTGGACCTTACTTTTTCGAAAATGAGGATGGAGCAACAGTTACGGTGAATGGATTACGCTATCGAGAGATGATTTTTCATGGCCAGAATCGGATGGTATTGATCTGGACAACGTTTACTTTCAACAAGATGGCACTACGTGCGACACAAGCAACGAAACCATTGATCTTTTACGGGAAAAGTTTCCGGACCGTGTTATCTCTCGAAGAGGTGATCACAAGTGGCCACTGAAATTTTCGGGTTTAACACCTTGCGACTTCTTCCTTTGGGGCTACGTAAAAGAGAAGGTCTACGCCAGCAGCCCAGCGTCGATTCAAGACCTCAAAGATGGAATTTGTGGGGCTATCGAGGACATAGGGCAGCCACTTGGCGATTTGGTTATGGAAAATTTGATGAAAAGAATATGGTCCTGTAAGCGTGGTCGTGGTGGTCATTTGCTTGATGTTATTTTTCACTATTAACGGCGTACCTTTTTCTTTATAATGATATAAACATTCGATCATTTATATTAAATAAATGGTATTTTTCTTTTAATATCAAAATGACAACTCTTATTGAAAAACCCTGTACATACTCATTAACTTTTGATAGGTTATCTATCACTTTTGAGATATTCATCGAATTTCATGTTAGTTTGCATTTTTTTGAATTTAGTATGATTAGGATTAGGACGATTGTTATAAAGTTTGGCAGTAAAATGAACAGACGTTTCTGTAATGACTGTTTGGCGAATAACACTCCTTTCAAGGCTTGTAAAGTTGTTGCCATGACGTGGGATAGAATGAAGTGAACTGTTTTAGACAGGGATTCTACCTGGGCGAGTAGTTTCCTGTACCCAGTGGTCCCGAACTCAATGTGTTAAAATCGTAGGTAGTATCAATCAAATCAGTGAGTGAGATTTCGTTCCAAATTGTTGAATAATTTAGAAAAAAGCTCAGAAATTAATATTTTGAAACACGTCCTTAACTAGCAAAATAAAATATTCAAGCAATAGAAGGACGCTATTAACTAAAAGTATCTTTCCCTTGGTTTGAACCCAAGCAGGGCTGAAGTGAATTAAAATACCCTTCTGAATGGGTTTTTGTTTTATTCGTATCCATGCTGATATCCTGAAGCGACAAACTTATTTATTATATATGAGTTTATGTACGAGTATAATACATATTCATCGCAATATTAATGGTGTAGAGATATCTTTTCACGCGCAAAATCATGTATTGTGTCTCGAAATATTAATGTATCGCAAAAACACAACAAGTTTATACAACTTATAATCAATATAAAATTCAGCTGCAAATACCGAAATTTCATCAAATTCCCACCAACTGCTTTCAATCATTTTGGATTGATTCTGAATTGTTGTTAGAATTCCCCATTTGTCAATACAATTTTTTCCCTTATTGATCTTTATTAATTGATGTCATCACAACTTGGAAACATTCATCATCACAGCAATAAAATCTTGCAAAACTTTCAAGCATTCTTGTTTTCTTCCGGGATTTGTACCTCCCCAATTTTTCCTTTGGGATACTCCGACCATGTAAGTCCATCACCCGCAAATAAAAGCTTACACGATTTCCTTTCAGGGTTGTATGCGTAGGCTTTTCGTTTGTAGTTTTTCCGCTTCTTACCGTTTTTTGCTCGTTTGAACCCTTGCAAGATTTTCGTGAAATATTCACCAACTCGAACATTTATTTAGACAGAAAATGAAAAACTTCCATTAAATCAAAGTAAACGTTACTTGCCTTAAATAAATTTAAATTCATCCCAAGTATTTGACCATGGTCTCTATCATTTCAAAAACATCTTGGCGGGTGTATATCAAGCGAACTAAAACATACCAAGGGGCACTTCAATTATCCCGAGATATATTATCGCCATTTCAGCTCATAATTCCTGTGTCTGCAAGGAGTCCTTGTATCGATTTTAAACTTCCCCTTCGTTTTGCAAACGACACGGACGATGGCACTGGTGACGACGGCAACTGTGGTTTCTCTCAATCGGCAATTCACAAAGGCAGCAGAATTGGTTTGGCATTTCACGTCCTTGGGTATGGTGTCCTTCGCAGATTCAAAAAGCAGCACAAAGCATGGCGTGGAAATCCAGTGCGCATCTTGTTACACTTGCACTATTTGCTCTGGTCGCTACGGAAATATTCAAAATGGCCTCGAATGCACCGGCCATTTGCTCTGAAGGTAGGGTAAGGGAGATACCATGGAAAATGGTAGAGAACCGGCAACAATCTGGGTTTCTGCATGCGCATTTAATTAGGGGATTTGTCGGAATAGAAATGTATTCGCACCGCAGTCCCTCGCGTCTGTGTGCGTGTCTTCTTCCTTTCACTACCTTTGAAAAAACCACATGCATCACGACTAGGGTTTCTTCGTTTCTTCCCTGCTACCCCGCTCCTTGAAGCAATTCAGTTGATTCCGTCCCTTCTGCAGCTTTTTCTGTACGATATTCATTGTCTGTGCCACGGGATGATGAGCGTGGTACGGCTGGTGGATGCTGGGAGTGATGCGTGCGCAGAAATCCCCTCGGGGGATATTTTGTAACAGAGCCCTTTCATCGCCCACTGAAAACGCCACCCTTGTGATTCTTAGTATCTTTTGCTTCCGCACTTTGTCACATTTCTTTCAAACGTTTCTGCCGTTGAAGTTTTTTTTTGGGTTACGTCTACACCAACTTCTCCGAGTAAGTGGCAGCATCTATTGCCGCTGGTCCAGCATAATCGCCGTATCTTAAGAAGCTGACAGAGTTAAATGAGAAGAAATGTGAAGGAAGAAGATTTGTTTAAGCTTGTAACTTTTATTGAGATGGTTAGTTCGTGGAGTTGTTTTATTTGATTTGAAGTAAAGTGATGATGCCGTGCTTTGTGTTGTCGATACGTTAATTGTGTATTGATTGGTGAAGCTGTTAAGTATGTATATTTGCACATTTAATTCTAAAAGCTTTTCTCGGCTCAAAAATGGGATTGAGTTCAATTTGTTAATAATAAGAATATATTCTTGAAAGGGGCGTAAAGTTGAGAAAGTGATATGAAATTTTGGCGCGTAAAATTTCATAATTTTAATAATTGTGATTATGATTGTGAAAGTTGGAGTTCTGGTGGGTATAATAATACAGAACGGTATCAGTTTGCACTAAAATAAATTAAGGAATTATTTATAGTATATTATGCTGTCAGCAGTTCCTTTAGTTGTAGAAGAAAACGTTGGTTCAAGTAAATTTACTTGTCAAATGTTTAAAAAATCCATCATGAAACAGCTAGGTTTGAAGCTTTTCATGCAGTGTATTTATTACTTATCTAATTGTAAACAAGTTAAATGAAAGAATAACTACTATTATCTATGGCTTCACTATTTCTTAAAATCTATACTTTAACACCTTGTATTTTCGTACAAAGTCCAGCATTTAAAAAAGTGTTCTTGCTGGTAACATTTTAGAAACCAACCAAAAGATTGAAATAATCGTTGGGAAAATTTTCTTGCCAACGTTTTCGATCAAAAGGATAAAATCAAATATTGAATCGTATTAGCCTTTCCGATTTTAATGATCGCGTGAATACGGATAAATGTTTTCGGGGCGTTTGTTCAGTTTTGATTCCACTTGAAACAATTCTTTGATTTGAACAGAAAGAAAATACCTGGAAAAAAAATTCGAAGCATGAGTGGTGTAGTAATAGTTTATAGATCATGCTCTGAGCAGTGAGTCCTTGGCCCAAATATTGCTAGCGCGGATAATGTTTTTCGGTCTAACTACTAAAATTCTCTAACACAAGAAAAAACTAGATGAGAATTTCAAAAATCTAATCATTTTATTTGAAAATGTTTTACATCTTTGTCCTCTTGCTCTTATTTCAAAATGCCGATCACCTGAGTACTTAATATATGGCGTAGTAAGTTTCTTAAAATATAATCATAAGTATTTTATTTTAAGGCAATTCGATGTTTTATTTTAAAACTAAATTTTTTAGGGCATTGTAAAATATTATTATAATACTCTACTAAAATTACGAACTGTCTGTCCGTTCGTCCGTGTGTCACACCAAGTTTTCTCGCAAACCAGATAAGCTAGAGTGATGAAATTTTGTAGGTAGTTCAAAAGTGGTGCCCTCTGATTTTAAGGTGTTTAAGAGGGATCTTCCCTTAAAGGGGTGACTATAAAAAAATTATTATTTTACCAAAGTTTGCTGATATGGGTATCAAATGAAAGGTTTTGGTAAGAACTTTTCAAAACAGAAGAAACGTTTGCAAGGAGGGGTACAGGGTGAAGAGAAGTGTACAAAAAATTTGTGGCCCCCTTCCCCGTCCCGATTGGACATATTTGGACAGAAAAATCTGAAAAAAAACTAAGAAAGCAGGTGTTTATAAGTTTGAGGCCAGCAATACCTCAGAAGTCGAAATTCGATCAACTTTGTTAATGATAGTACATTTTAAGAATTACGTTTACATGCATTAAATTGAGAAAAACCCCTTAAATTTGTCAAGACTTCGGATCTAAATTTTAAAATATGTAACGGATGCTCTCTGAAAGTTATAGACGAAAATTTATCAATTGCAACAACAATACACGAGATATTGCGTAAATACACGTTCACAAAGGACCCAAACACTACTGATGTCTAAACATTTAGAAACATTTAAAAACATTCATATGCTATCATGACAACTCAAACATTGTGGTCAACAGACTGAAAATAAAATTGCGGCGAATCAAAGTGATAACAATACGAGTATATTTGTTTTCCTATCTCAATTCAACGAATATATTTGTGAGTCAAGTTTAGATATTCAGAAGACATTGTTTGATTTCCTTATTATTTTACAATACTCTTCTGGCAGGAGGACCCTCCTGCTACTTGTACTTGTTTTATTAAAGGATAAAAAACCTTCTGGCCCAAAGCAATTGAATTAAAATATGTGTTGTTGGATATTGTGAAAAAATGAATGATCAATCAAATCGAGAAGTACGAGGGCGGTAAGATAAGTACTTAGCCTCACCAACCAATAGCTCTACTATCGCAAGAAAGATTCACAACCATCCACTACATTCTTGAGGATAGCTTTTGTCAAAATTTCAGCTGCATCGGATTCGTTGTTTTGCTTTGACCACGTATAGAAACGGGCATGTCCGCGGATTTTAGAAAAATTAAGCAAGAGCAATTCGATTCTTGTTTTTGGAAGGAAAATCGCACAGCGCAATCAAAGAGCACTTGGATGCTGCGTACGGTGAGCGTAAAAAATTAGTTTCGCGAGTTTCGGTTTTTGATGAGCCTCGCCCAGGTGCTACCATGGAGGATAACGTGATGAAAATCCACGGACTCGTATTGGCAGACCGCTGATTGAAGGTGCGCAAAATAGCTGAGACAGTAGACATCTTAAAAGACCACGTGAGTAATATTCTGCATAAAATTTTTGGGCATGAGATAGCTGTCGATATGATGGGTGCCGCGATTGCTCATTCCAGACAACAAACACAACCGTGAGACCACTTCAGAGCCTCTTTGACGCTGTTTAATCGTGATTCGAAGAATTTTTGCATCGTTTTGTGACCGTTGACAAAACATGCCCCTACTGGTACACGCCAGAGACAGAGGAGCAGTCGAAACAGTGGACTCCACCAGGTGAACGTGCTCCAAATTAGGCGAAGACTGTCCTATCAGCCAGAACAGTGCTGGACACCGTTTTCTGGGATTCACAAGCTATGATCTGCATCGACTACCTGGAAAAGGGCAAAATGGTTACCGGGTCTTACTGTGCCCAATTATTGGACCGATTTGATGCCGAATCGCAGAAAAATGGTCCGATGTGGCGAAGAAAACAGTACTCTTCTACCATGACAACGCACCGGCTCATACCTCGCCATCAACACGGCCAAATTTGTCGAATTGGGCTAGGAACTGTATCCCCCATCCAAAGTATTCTCCAACTTCAGCTTGTTTCCAAACTTGAAAAGATCACTCGCCGGGATCAAACTTGACTCAAATGAGGAGGTCATCGCCACCACGGAAGCTTACTTTGCAGATCTCGAGAAAATGTATTTTTCAGACGGCTTAAAGAAGTTGGAGCGTCACTGGGTCAAGTGTTTCGAGCTAAGAGGAGATTATGTTGGGAAATAAATTGACACTTTTCCAAAATTTTCTTTTTCTTTTGTAGGCTAAGTTATCGGACCACCCTCATAAATCATTTTTTAGATACCTATTTATTAATTGCCTTTTAATTATAAAATAGTAAAACTAAGCATAATTTTCTTTTAAATTAAACAAAAAAAAAATACATTATCAACAAAAACTCAATTGGCTTAAAGTTAACTTTTCGATTAGACTCAATATTTCAAATCAGACTTTAACATTTATTTTACCACCAATACAGCTAATATTTAAAAAAAAACATTAACGAGATATCCTTAGTTTGTTTTATTTATGTATACATATATATATATATATATATATATATATATATGTATATATATATATATATATATATATATATATATATATATATATATATATATATATATATACTACTGTGACCAAAAAATAAGGTGAAATTTGAATTTAAACTGCGCGCGTCGAAGGACTTGGAGAATTTTTTTAGGTTGGTAGTACTCTCAATGACATCTATGTCAAATTTACATGTCAAAATATTCATTAGTGTTTGAGATACGCGTCGTTTCCGGGATGGCCTTTAGTTCCGTCCTCGCTGCGGCTTGAATCTACTCTATCGTATCAAAACGGTGCCCCCGGAGCGGTCTTTTGAGCTTGCTGGAAACCAAGAATTGTCTTTCCACAATTCCGTCCTTTTTAGGCTGATAGCGTTACGCAAACGACGCCTAACCTTCAAATAATATTCCTTGTCGACTGTTTGGCCCGATGGAAGGAATTCATAATGCACAACACCACGATAATCGAAGAAGAGAAGAGGTTGATGGTCGCCCAGGACGCTCTTCGTCTTCGATACGTACACGGCCGTCTTGCAACTCACTATACCGCTTGTAAACTTTTTTTTTGGCCATAGCCTCATCACCAAAGGCTTCCTGCACCATCCTCAATGTATCTGCAGCAGAAAATTGATTTCGCAAACAAAATTTAATGCAAATTCAACAAATTTCGACATCGCAAAAAACGAAAAACTCGCTTTTAGCAGCTCACAAAACGACGCGTATCTCAAACACTAATGAATAGATATCACTGACAGTACTACCAACCTAACAAAAATATAATTCTCCAAAATTCTCGTTGGCTGTGTGGCAAGTGGCACCACCTTGTTAGAACCACATATTGTCCAGATCCATAACATCAATTTCTGGCCACAAGAAGTTATCATCTCGCAATAGCGAACTCCATTCACGGTAACTGCTTGGTCGTCCTCATTTTCGAAAAGTTCGGCTTAATGACGCCGCCAGCCCATTAACCGCACCAAACAGTCACTTTTTGTGATGCATCGGCTTTTCAACAATCGCTCGAAGATTCTCATTTGCCCAAATGCGGCAATTGTGCTTTTCAACGAATTCACTGAGATGAAAGTATGCCTCGTCGCTGAAGATGCTTTTCTTTGTTAAGTCACCATTCCCTTCTGTATGTTCAACCAACCATTCGGCGTATTGCCATCGCTTGAAATGGTCAGTAGGCTTCAGCTCTTGAGTCAATTGAACCTTGTAAGCGTGTAAATTCAAAACTTTATTCAAAATTCTCGTCAGTGATGTACGTGAGATGTTCAATTGTTGGGCACGACAACGAGTCGAGGTTGACGGCTTTTCTGCCACACTAACGCGAACAACAGCAACGAACTAGGCGAGCATGCACAGGTGATTTCACATTTCCCACAGACCCGGTTTGCTGAAATTTGCACACAATTCTTCCGATTGTGGACACATTTAGTCCATTATGCTGACCAACAAAATCAGGAAGTGCACGAAATGCATTTTGATTTGAACGCCCATTTTCGTAAAAGGCTTCAACAATCTTAACGCACTGCTCGATTGTGTACCTCTCCATAATTGAATTTGTCAAACACGAAACAAATAAATGTCAAATTGAGTGCGCGATAAACTTGACGTTAAGGTGTGGCTCACAATTAACATCATGCATTATGGTTGGACCACCACCACCACTGGTATATTCTACATATATTGTATGTATATATATGTATATACAGGGTGCGGCACCAAAATCCGGACAAATTTCAATTTAAATTTCCCCCCATTCTATAAGGTTTCGAGAGGTCGTGATTCTCGTGCAAATAGTTTAACGCATGTGTTGAACATTCATAACCTCGAAAAAGTCACAATGTTGAAGCCAAGTGCAGAGTATAATCGAAGAGCCACGATTATTGAAAGTTTTCGCGCTGGGCGCTCAGCCACAGAAATCATTCGATTCTTCGGCTACCCAAAATCGACTGTGTATGAAGTTATTGCGAAATATAATGAATCGGAGAAGTCAGACAAAGGTTCTGCGACACCAGCAAGGAAACCCCACTCCAAAGAACGCGTTGTCAAGACCCCCGAAATCATTAAACGGGCTCAATAATTGATTTTGGAGGATCCGACCCAGTCAATCCGAAAATTGTCGTCAGATGTCGGTGTAAGTGAGAAAACTATGCGTCAAATCGTGGAAGAGGACCTCTGCTAGAAGTCTTATACAATTAAAATAAGACAGATGTTTTCTAAAGCTGCAAGGACAACTTGCTTTTGTGTTCTTTACGAAACAAGGCTGCCGGACGCCTCATGTTTTGGCCTCCTTTTGTCATCCTAACAGCCCAGACTTGAATCCTCTGGATCACTTTGTATGGAGCGTGGTCGAAAGGGACACTAACAAGTACAGACATCCAAGCGTCGCTTCATTGAGAGCCGCTATTGAAGATGAATTCACCGAAATGGACCGTGCCGCATTGAAATGGGCCTGCGAACGCGTCAGACCGAGGATAGAGGCGGATATCGAAGCACAAGGTGGTTATATAGAGTGAATGTGTTTTTTTATGTTTAACAAACAATTTAGTAAAAGAAACAATTATAAACTTTCCCATTTTTGTAATAAAAATTATTTTTCAATATAATGTTTAACTTGTCCGCATTTTGGCGCCGCACCCTATATATATATATACGAGTATATATATATATATATATATATATATATATATATATATATATATATATATATATATATATATATATATATATATGTGTTTACATATATATAAAGCTATACATATGCATATACATATATATATATATATATATATATATATATATATATATATATATACATATATATATATATATATATATATATATATATATATATATATATATATATATCTATTTGTATATACACATGTGTATATATTTATATATATATATATATATATATATATATATATATATATATATATATATATATACATATATATATATATATATATATATATATATATATATATATATATATATATATATATGTATACATATATATATATACATATATATACATATATATATATATATATATATATATATATATATATATATATATATATATATATATATATACATGTATATTTACAGCATACCTACATACAATTTTCATATGGACAGTTTTGTATTTCGTTTTTCGTGCCAAAAGTTGTATTCTTTTAAAAATTGAAATTTCTGAAAAAAGTCGTTATATTTTAACAATATCACTACGATCAAGGTGAGAATGCTTCGTAGGCTCGTGAAGAAATTTGTGGTGTGCACGGTCAAGATACTTTATCAAAAGCCATAGCCAAGAGATGGTTCGCTCGCTTTCGTTCTGGAAATTTTGTTGGCAAGGATGTATCTCGCTCAGGTCGACCAATCACTGAAAAAGTCGATGAAATCTTAAAAAAATTGAAGAAGACCGACACATAAGCAACCACGACATTTCTAAGGAACTGAATATCCATCACCAATCAGTTTTGTATCATTTGTGTAAGGCTGGATACACAAAGAAGCTCGACGTTTGGGTGCCGCATGAATTAACACAAACAATTTGGTCGACCGAATTTCCATTTGCGAAATACTAATAAAACCCAACGAAATCGAGCCATTTTGAAGCAAATCATTACGGTCAAAATATGGCGAATCATCTTAAACGACTTCAAAGCCAGGATTGACACCAAATAATGTTATGCTGTGTACGGTGGGCTTAGAAGGGAGGTGCTAGAACCTGACCAAACACTCAATTCGGCTCTGTACTGTCAGCAATTAACCAGATTGCAACAAGCAACTTAAAAAAACCGGCCAGAATTGATCAATAGAAATGACGTTCTCTTGCATCGTGGCAATGCCAGACCACGCACATGCCGAAGAATGAAAAAGACTCCGTTATCACGCAAATCGAATTGGAAGTCCTCATAAATGTAAATTTGGATTCCGCCAAATTACCCATTAGTAGTACCCAAATCACCGAAGTAACAACGACGGACTTAGTTTCAAAGAAATTGGTCAAAACCATGTACACCAGATTGCCAAATTTATCAAAGAAACTCACTGATCCAGACATTGAGCCATATAGAACTCATCGAGATACGTCACCTCAATTTCAAGGAGTTCTTTGGTTGGGAACACCAGTTATCATTCCAAAGAAGTTTCAAAATGAGGTTTTAGAATTGGTTCATCAAGCACATCCAGGAAACCACATAAATCGTATGGATGAACAATGGATACCCAAAAAGGTATTCGTTTGGAGAACTGAAAGCCGGAGACCAGTGGGTCCAAGAAAATGCTGGCTTGACTCGGTCGACGAAGACAGTTTATCGCTGCTCAGATTTCAAAATTGGAGAAGGCAGTCTATGAACCGAGACGGTGGAGGCGTTATTTGCAGGAAGCAAAGACCCAAGAGGAGCTGTAGTGGGTTATATAGGACAAGTTATGATTGCACAACGTTGTTTGGAATTTTTCGGTTCTGGACTTAGTGTGAACTTGAGTCGTCCACTGAACCATTGAACATCTGTCCCCTATACCACTAATGGCTAAATTGGTGCATTCTTTAGGTAATTGAAGGACTAAAGTGAGTCGCTTAGATACAAAATCCATCTGAAAAGTCAAATTCAGCAATGCCCTTGCTAATATGCATTAGCCTATGTTATTTTTTACCTTGATTATCGTGGAAACAAAAAAACTTGACGTTTTATCTGCTCTCCAGCGACTAATGCAGCCGCTGATAGTTTTTTAATAATGGAAGAAGCAACAAAAAGGCATTTTTGGTTATTATTCTTCCCTTCTGCAGTAGGAATTCTAGCGTTGTATCGATGGAGAAGTATATTGTAACGCATAGAGCACATACGGCATCCTGTGGACTGGGAATTTCTACACTATGGCCCTTGATTAGGCGGTTGATGCACAAGGTCCTTTTTTTGACCTGCTCAAATCAAGCAATATCTGAGAGCTCCAAAAATATAGGGCATCTATGAATGGACTGGCCATCCCGGGTACAAAGAAAAGCTCATGATAGCAGCTACTTTTGAAGTCAGATTGAGGCTTGACTTCTTTCTTTCATCACATTCAGCAATCCCGTATGACGATGGGGAGTATTAAAATTTAGGGTCAGGTGTCTCATGAAAAAATCTGGGTCAAGTTTGTGCATCTTGGGTAAATTGCATAAGCTGATTATATGCTCATGGAGGGTAAGGTATTTGGTTTTTCATTCAGAAAAAAACTAACGGACAACCTAATAATAGTGACAAAGGCTGACAATAGACATACAAACAACAAAACACGGACCATGTACAAAAAACAGCAGACTTCATTAACACCAATGGCTATGAACTGACAAACAAAGACCCCACCAATAAGTTCCAAGTAGACTCACGTACTGCAATTGTACAATCTCCACTAATCATTCCTCCTAATACGAAACACCGCTACATCAACCAAAATCCTCAATCTCATAAAGGCCACAATCAAGTAGAATTATTTTAATTTCAATCACAACACATATATTGCCAAGGATAGTTTGGGTATGGCACACCCAATGTCCTCAATAATTTCAGAAATATTCTTCTAATTCCCGGAAGAAATCTTTATAGCCAAAATTGTCAAAGATATAGTCTATCTAATATTTTTCAAACAATATGTGGACAACTGTTTCATCATTATTGAATCGCAAGAAAATAAACAAAATAAACTACTTACCTGTATGAACGAAACACACCCAAATATAAATTTCACTGCAGAAAAAGAAACAAACGGACAACTCAACTATGTATATGGACCTTACAATGACATGGGAACAAACACGATTAAACAACAAAATATACAGAAAAACAACTGCTACTGATCATACTGTACACGTAACATCTAAACATCCCGCCCAACGTAAACTACAATAGCAGCATACAGATCAATAGTGCGGAGCCTCCAATCCATCCCCATGACTCCCACTAACTACTCCAATGAACTAAACAACATTTACAATAAAGCAAGTAATAAAGGATACAAGCAACGTGACTTCGGTAAATTCATAAAAACTCAGGCAAAGAGACATACCAACTAACAAATTTCTTTAATAAATACAAACTGGAAACTGTATTCAAAACTAACAACATTGGAAACAAGCCAAAAACAAACATCGAATGGCACACAGCATACGCGAAAACAGCGGCATATAAAAATTAACATGCAGGGACTGCGACATATATACATAAGAAGGACCACACAAAAACTGACGACAAGATACAAACACAACAAGGCAGACTCCACGTATGCGACACACCTACAAACCCACGCTCACGAACCTGACACTATGACAAACTCTATGACATTGTTACACAAATAAGGCAATGGACCGAGACTTGACATCTTAGAAAGACTTGAAATATATAAACATTGAAAAACAGGTGGCAGCATTATCAACAAACAACTCATTACCAATTCTGACGCAATTTTCTCAGTACTAGACCACACTCTCCAGCGAAAACAGAATTGACATGAACCAGAACAAACGAGCATCTAAAAACCCAAAATACGAAAACCTAATATCCCTCCACCTGACCGAATTTAGTACCTACCTGCTTAACCCTTTCTACATCTATATGTTATAAAACCATGTACTTACATACATCCTTTAGACACTGAAAATGACCCAAAGGAGTCGAAACGCGTCTGCCCACTCAACAAAGCCAGGCCCCGCGGCTTTTCAAGAAAATTGGTCTGCGAATATCAAATAAATAAAATTATTTACGAAGATAGTTGGTATTGAATCTGGACTTTAACTGTTCTAACACCTTTCTGTGATTATTTTCGCTGACTTCATATACTTTGCAAATAAAATTAAAATTGCTGCCTTTTAATTTTGTGATTTATTTGATTGAATCGAAATCATAAAACCTACGAGAAATACTTGAAACTTATGCGAGAATTGCAACGTTGTGGCAACGGTCATATGGAAGATCTATTCGAAAAGGTGGACAGAAAATGATGGTGCAGAAAGGAAAAGGAAAACACACCGGAATAGACTGCAGAAACTGGAAGAAGCAGCCCAACCAACTAGAGAATCTGTACAAGCTCAGCAGATCCCAGTACCGGTTGTCAACAAATCAAGTGTGTTTTTCAGTGAACGCAAAATGCTATTGCTGAAAATGGGATCAAACTACGCAATTAGGGATATCATTATAGAAATCGAAGCAGCAATAGGTTGATTCCTGGAGGCACAAAAAGCGAACACAAGGGTTATGTAGCCGAAGCAAGAAGAGGATAGAAGAAGGCTTTACGCAGCGAGGAGGCGAGCATAGTTGTCAAGCTGAAGGAAAACCTTGTTTACTTTGTCAACGCAACCAAATGCAATACAATGTTAGCGATGGATAGAAATAAATATGATAAGCCGTTGACTCAAAAAATGAGCAGTGATAACTTCTTTGAGCTACGGCGGAATCGATTGGAGGAATGTATAAAACATTTTGAAAAATCGATCCAAATTTGTGAGTTGCTAATCAGAAGGCTAATGGAGGTAAAAGTAAGCAATCCCACGCTAGAAAAGATAATGTATCTGCCAAAAATACACAAGGAGGGGAACAAAATTCATGAAAAAATTTCTTCCATTAATGCTCCCACCCAAAAACTGGTAAAATGGTTGGTAATGAGGATAAAACCAACAAACAGCTAGTTGGTAAAAAATAACATAGAGTTCTGAGAAACCGATTTTATCCATCCACTTCATTTCACTACAAAATGGCGCTCAACGTGGGGCCACAAAAGCCTGGCTGCATCACCAGTCGTGAGCACGAGACAGCCCGACGTTTCTAGGGTACCCTTATAGATGTTTAAATTTTTGGCGGGTATAGCTGACCACTAAGAGACATTGCACAAATAATGCCCCAGCAACTTAACAACTTCCGGACGTGTGTTGTCCTCGGACATCAATATTGTTTGCACCTGCTTTTGATTTATACATTGGTGGTTTACCACCATTATATGACTAGCAAGGCCAAATGATATTAGAGTTCTTATGTGTGTTCGGAAGTTGTTACTCAACGTCCTTTTGCGGCGGCTTCTGATCTACGCCCCAAACCAAGTGATGGCTTAGTGTCTTCCATTACATGGATTTTGATTTCACGTGATTGGCTGCCTAGCTAGTCAGTAACTATCCATGATAAGACACGGGCTGCTTGCGGGTCAGAATCAATCCTGGGCTGACAAATTGTACCTGGTTAAAACTAGCGTATTAGAGAGCACTTCCGAACTCTAATATTTATGAAGCCTCAAGAGAGTAGTGCCTGTAACGCAAAGGAAGAAGTCACCATTGATGTCCATGCCTGCGAAGGGGAAAACGAAATAAAAAGACCGAATATAATAAATAAAAATTTATTATATTTTTAAAATCCCTAGTATCTATTTTTCTTAAATTTTTTAAAAAAATCCATAATATTGACTTATCTGTTTTTTTTTGAGACTTCGGCCACTTTGTGAAGATTTTTCCCAGTCATTACTTGCGTTTTGTTTATAGCGTCCTTTTAGTGTTTAGTTTACACGCTTTTATCGAATTAGATTCAACTTTTAGGGTAATATATTGAACATTCAAAAAACATGTTGACTTAGCCTACACATTCGCAAAGAAACATATCTACTGGGTGATTGTTTGGTCGATGAAGCGAGAATAATTATTTTCGTTAGCTTTCTGAAGGAGTACATCAAGATTAATATCACTTTTGAAGATGATTCACTAGACTAAATCTGTGGTGATTGTTACACTGAAGTGGGAAAAGAAACTGAGACGGCCCTACAACGACTCAAATTGGCACGAGGACCTCGAGACCCAACTATGAACCATCCATCTAGATTCGGAAAGCAGATTACGTTTCATCTGGGGCTTCGGATCCACTATCTCGACCCATGCCTGGGGACACCTGGGATCTTCCACCATCTAAAGTAGCACAGTTAGTGGCTAGCAGGAAGTCGGTGTTTACGGGCCAGAATGACCCTACGACCCCCGCTGCCTTTCTAAGAAGGGTCGAAAATATGGTGACGTTGAACCTATGAGGGAATATGAGAGCAGTCACATGCTGCGCCCAAATTTTATTCACTGGGAGAGCTCTCCGTTGGTTTTGGCGGTTCGTAGACACTTCTCCAATATTTGACTGGGAAAAATTGAGGCCTGCCGCATTGCGGAAATTCACGCCAATCGAGGTGGATGACATTCTAAAATAGCAACTACGAAACAGACACCAACAGGCTCAGGAGACCGTAGACGACTACTACGAGGCTGTATGTTGCCTGTTGGAGCTTGCTAAGTCTCTTCTGGGAGGGAATCAGGCCCGAGTTACGAATGCGATTGGTTTTTACTCCGCGCCACAATATACATGCGCTTCGCACGTCAGCTAAAGAGCTTGAAGCTGTGCAATATTCCCAGCGGTCCTCACCTCAAGGTGAATTCTTTAGCCGACGAGAGCAACCGGAACGACGCTCAGTAGTTGTAGTTTTGAATATTCATATCAAATTTTAATGACCAACTATTATGATGGTAACCTTTTTTTGGCAAATTTGAGTTATATAAATTTTTTAAAATAAATTGTTGGTTTCTAAAAATTTTAGTTTTTAATAGAAATCAGAAAGGAATAAAAATTCTAAATTTCTTACCAGGCAATAACTTCCGCTCTGACATTTCGCTTGGATGTTTACTCGTTTTGGACTGAAAGGTTTTGTTTTGATTTAAGTAATCCAACTTCGGAAAGGAAAAAATTGAATTGAAAAGATGAATTAATTGGAAATTCGGAGGGGTTGGGTGACCCCTCCACTATAATGAGCTAGCCATCGGGTGAGCTCAGCCCTTTCTATGATATTTTAGGGTAAGGTGACCTTCCGCATAGAGTTATGTGACTCCCTCACATAATAATATTTGCCACGTTTATATTTTTCATTTAAAGGAAAAATTCATTCAAATTATGTTTGTATGAGTTTTTCACTTAAGGCGCAGCCCCCAGTGAAACTGCAAATTTGGGTAAACTTTACAGCCATTCACCTCAGAAACGTTACGAATATTTGCAAAAATATTTTAGCAAGAAGTCAGAATGAATCTTTGGCTATCGAATCAACTCATTACATTTTGCAAAAAGTTTGTTGCAAAAGTTATTAAATTCAAACAAAATAGAATGTTTTCGTTTAAAAATGTAGTAGATCTCGGAAACTACTTAGCGTACTGAGTTGATTTAAGCTATGGTTGTTAGACCTAAATTATTTGCAGTGAATTAACTCATCAAAAATTTAAAAAAGTTTTATGCAAAAAATTTCCTAGAAAAAAATGTGGAAATTTGATACAAATCAATGTGCATGCATGATATTTGTTCAGTGTGTGCAAATTCAGTTTACCCAAATTTTCAGTTTCACTGGGGGCTGCGCTTTAAGTGGAAAATACCACGTTTACATTTGGATCTTGATCCGGCTGGGGTGTGCGAAGGGCCCACTCTTATTTGGGGCCATAAGTATCGTCGGTAACGACGAAGTCTTCTTAAGTTCGTCTCTTTTTTCCAGGCCCGGTTTTTCCTCTGAGTCGGCAATTTTTGGACCTGTGTACGTTACCTCATTCTCGACTTCAGTTGATATTTATTTGAACCCCGAAATTCGTGGATGGGGAATTTCTTTTGTAGTGGGTCTTGTGCTGGAGAAAACAACTCGCACCACAACACCGCAATGCTAGCATGCCAGCGCATTTACGCATCCTCAAAAGAGGCTAATCTCGGCAAAGCCCACCATCCTCTCTTGCCAAGGCAACAGACCATCGCTGCAGCCTTTCACGGACATTTTATCTATATATATTTCACTACATATGGTAGCCTTCGATGTAAAAGCTCTATTTCCGAGCATCTCGGTGATGGAATATGTAGAGAAATGGCTTTCACAACAAAAAACTCTTTGCCGTGGAAGCTGAAAACGAGGCAGTACATCCAGCTGGGAAAACTGTGTATGACGGAAGATTATTTTACCTTTAGGGGGAAATTCTATAAGACCAAAAGTAGGGTAGTGATGCGAAATCCGCCTTCAACATTCTTTGGAGAGATTTTCATGATAAAACTAGAAAAGGGACTGCCAGAGAAAGGTCAGTTAGCAAACTGCTGGATCTGACATATGGATGATGTTTTTGCATATATGAAGAGGAGCGAATTGTAGGACAGTTGCCGTCTTGAGTCGTCCCCACAAGAATATAATGTTCATGATGGAGGAGAAATGGGAACAAGGGCTATCTTTTCTAGGGAAGTAAATTTGATGTGATTTTTGAAGTGCACAAGAAAGCAGCTCACATGCAGAGAACACACTCAAACACAGAGCTTATTGATGCTCGATCTGCCATAAGTAAAGAAGCTAGGAAAAAGGAAATGAAGTCAATCATTGCAACAGCAACACTCAATTGTTTCAAGGGCTCGACAATCAGGAGATGGCGCAGAAGATCAAAAAAACTAGACAATGACAGAAACGATCAAGCTTATCAAATATAAGTACGGAAAGGATGAATTGGAAGGCGTTGACTTATCACGAAGATTTCAGCAATAGAATCAAAAATAAAATCAAGCAGTTTAGTTCTATATATAGAACTCGAACGCTGTATTAAATGGTTAACTAAAGTGGAAGGTTCCTTACCACAAATCATTATATGTATTCCGGTGTCTGTGTCCATATTTTTTCTTTTTTAGAAACGATTAATGATCTGAGTGATTTTAATCATTCTACGGCAGAAGAAAGGATCATTTTTGCCTCTTGCAACAACTTGTTAGTAACATTGAATCGCTCTAAAATATCCTTTCAAAATCCAGCGTCGTACAATGTGGTTCTTCTTTAAAAGTCTGGCAGTCTCGACTTTGATGACGTCTTTCTGTTCTTGGTCATGAGATACCCATATATCAGCAAGGGCTTCATTAATTTTCTCGTAACCATGCACAATAGCTCTTATTGCATCAGAAGACCAATGAGTTTCACTCAATATATTGGGAACGTAAATTTTTGTATTGTTCGCCGATAATTTTTTCAACCGAAATTGCAGACCACCCAGGGACTGCAGCGAAAAATACGTAAACGTTTTGGAGAAAATCAAAAAGTGCACAGTGCAAGACTTAACTGCCGCTTTGCCAACTAAATTCAAAGAATGTCCACAACAAGGAAAAAAACGAAAATAAGGAATCTTTACTTTGGAGTGCATCCTTCCATATATCGGAACAACACTGTCATCATTTTGTGCTTCATCAGGTGTAGAATCAACTGATTGTATAATATTTTGATTGTTTTACTATTGCAACAATCTCATTGAGCATTCTTTTTCCCATGAATGCGGTCAGCTCTTCATAGATTGTTGATGAACAATAATTAACCTGGCTACTTCTTTTGTTTGCCTCATCTTTCAAGTGAGTTGAGAGAAACGGATTGTACTCTGCTAGCAATTCCAAAATACCAAGAAAATTACCATTTTTTGGTGAATCAATCAATTCACTATCACCTTTAGAAGTTCTGCAATAATTTTATTGTACTAACGATTCGCAACTTTTTGCCAATATTTTGAGATAGAGTCAGCAATAGATTTGTCATCCATGAGCAAGGAAACATCATAAGTAAGGGTTCCGGCCAGCCGTTTTCTGCCAGTTATCCTTTTCATATGAGGAAACATACAAGGACCTGGTTTGAAACTTTTCAGAGCCTATGAGTATTCAAATCGCTCGTTAGCAAAAGCCGTGGTTTACTTCGAGATTATTCGGTTTAGAGACATAATCACCAGGTGAATACGTTCATACTACCAGTTGACCATATTTAAATTGCGTTGGTAGATCCTTGCAAGTAGCTTTCTAAGCCCACTACGTCTAAGATGAAGCTCTGGGTAAATCCCGAGGATTTCTTAATGGAGATCTTTAAGATGACCGTATCCAAAGTTGAATTTATAAATGCGAATCCTTCACTGATCTCAGGAATAGATAGATTTTTTGAAATTTCCTTCAGTTTTCCGCCAATGTGAGCACTAATTGCTGCCCAATCGATTCACTTGTATGGAATGAAAAGTTGAGCATTTCATTTTCCTGTGTAAAAACGTTGCTGATTTTATTAAACAACTAATGCTGCGCACTTTTGGACGACAACTCACTACATGCAAGTAGGGTGATTTTTAGCGAAACCGAATAAGACCTGTTATATAGTTGAAATTTTCTCATACAAGTGTGAACGAGAACAAATGAGAATTTTTATAAAATTTATAATTTACATTGTTGCCAAAGTATAAAAGAAATCAAGTACCAATTTTTATACATTTGGAAAAGCAATATATAATGAGCATAGTATAATAATAATAAATTAAATTATTGTTAATAGATCAAATAGTCTGAATAAACAATTTACAGAAAATATTCACTGAGGTAAATTTACTAGTTTAAAATATTATGAATAAGTAATTTTTAAAAACTTATAACTAAGACAAGACTTATTGATTTATAGCCTGAAGGTGAGTCAAATCAATGCCTGAAATATAGCAGTTAAGATATGAAAATAAAATCGAAATTTTTTGAAAAAATTACTGCCAAATAAACCACGATGTACAAAAAATTTTAGAGACTACCATATCTGATCTTTCTATAAAAATATGTTTAAGGGAAGGGTGAATACAACATCAGCCAAGTTTTATTTGAAAACCATAAAGATTGCTCAAAATGCAATGGTATAGTCGTTAGTTTTCATTTCCAATTCAAAACTAAATAATCGTTATCTCATGTATCAAACCATCTCAACTATCTTAACCGCAAAGACAAAGTACAATTCTAGACCAATAAAACATCCATGTGTAAATCAAAGTGAAATAAAACTGAAGTAAAATGCACCGAAGCGAAATGAAACATGGACGCTTCTATCTTATATTCATTTCACAATGAATTCCATGAAAGATACAAGTTTTAATTAAATTTGTTCTTTGCTGTAACACCCCTTAAAGTTTCCAGTTGCCTATAGAAACCGTCGCTTAAAAGTAGGAAGCACAGGACAAAATAACGATTTGAAAATTTGCATATAATTTACGTTATTTTTACAATTCGTTCTTTATCTTTGTGCGTTTGTATTTGTCCACGAAATGCAAATTTGCCCCTTGGTAAACGTTAGTTTGAGTGCTGGCGCTTTTTGCTCACGTTCTACTGAGAGAATTAAGACAAACACTTAAACGTTCAACTTTAAACAGGACTCATGATTGCGAATCTACTATGGAAATTCAGGACATTGCAGCAAGCAAGGCAGAGTGCGCTAAATCTCGCTTACGGTTTCAGACAACTCTACCCGGGTTGTTCCATTGCTATATCCCCAGCTCTGTACACATATGTTCCTATACCGTTACTATAAATGCACGTGGATGTACATAAGTACATAGCATTGTGGGTTAACATTATGGATAGATAAAATGGCAACTTGCTCGGGTCCTTGACGCGCTGCCAACCATAATATCAGCACAGAAAGCACAGGCTGTATAATGGCGTAGTGTGCAGTAAAGTAATTTTTAAAATTTGTGCTGAAAACATGATTGCCTTGAGTTGGAAATCGTTCGTGGAGGCACTGTTAGCATTGCGTCTCTAAGGGGAAAAACAATATTTCTGTCGTGTTTCCTGCTTTCTCCCTTTGTGCCGGGTTGCTTGGTATGTTTGCCTGGTAAAGGGTTGAAAACAATTCCAGATTATAACTACTGCTATGCTGTAAAACTTTACATAAAATGGGAGTAGCTTGTCTGGGATATTTGACATGAAAAATTTGTGACAGGATTAAAAGCTTAAATTGAAGTAAACCTGACTTTATTAAAAAGGATTTCAAATAGAAACTTTACGAGTATCGCTTGTAATGAATGTCGAGAAAATTATCTGAATTGACTATAATCGTGATGAATAATATTGTGAACGCAGATATAATGTTATTAAAGAAAATAACTCACTTTCATTTGCTAGGTAAGTTATGATAATAAGGAAATAATAATGTCTAGCTTCGCTCCTATTACTCGCCTCAGGACCGACCCATTGCTCGAAGGTCTTCAATATATTTGCGTATGCTTCCGTTAGGGTCCATGTTTCACACCCATAGCATAACACAGGTCTCATCATAGCTTTGCATACTTGGAGCTTTGTTTACCTGTATATGCAGCTGGTCTTCAAGATCGTCAAACCTGAAAAAAACAATAATTTATTCGCGAGTGTAGTCTTCGGCGTATTTCGCCTCTTTCATTACTAATTCTCGTTATTTTGGCACGTAAATACATATGTTGTATACTTGAGGTATTTTTCCTCGATAGCGTCATGAGGTTTGTTTTATTCTCATTGATTTGTAGCCCAACTAGTTTTCCTTTGATGTCGAGTTTCAAGAAGAGTTCTTTGGCAGTTGCCCATAACCGTGACGAAATTTTGATGTCGTCTGCATAGGCTACTACTTGGCTCCACTTGTTTGGTAATGTACCTCATGTATCGACATGTAGCTTCCAGAGACAAATTGAATAGCAATGAGGCCAGTCCATCTCCCTGCCTTAATCCCATATTCGTGCCAAAGGCACTAGTGAGTTGGTTATTGATGCGGACTTGAAAGGTTGTCGATGTCATTGTCATTTTGGTAAGATGGACCAATTTGGCTGGGATACCTAAGCAAAGCATTATTTGGTACGGTAAGTTACGATCTATACTGTCGTATGCTTGCTTAAAGTCAACAAGTAAGCCTATGTTGAACTCCCAGTATTTTTCAGGTACCTACTTGTTTGTAAACAATTAGTCTATCCTCGATCTACCTACTATAAAACCACCTTGATACTCCCCAATAATACCGCTGGCGTATGATCTGATTTTATTTTCCAAGATCTTCGAAAACATTTTGTACGCCATACAAAGTAACGATATGCCTCTATAATTATCGCACTGTAGCTGGTCACCTTTTCTGTGGATAGGGAATATAATTTATGGGCTCTACTCTTTCATTATATGTTCTTGTTGCCCAATGTGCTGGATGACTTTGCTTTAGCTTTATGAACACTGCTGCCACCATATTTGATGAGCTCCACTGGAATCTCATCGATGCCCGGCTCTTCATTATTCTTTTGGGCTTTGATGGTAAAGCAAATTTCACCCAGAGTTGATGGGGCCAATGGAAGCTCTACGGGGACATCTTTAGGCCCTGATATTCTGGAGATGTGCTACTTTGAATTATTTCTAGGTTTTTGTACTAAAATACAGTGATGGCTGCTTGAAAGGTTAGAGGTATACAAATTTTTCAAATGTTTTTAACGGGGGCTTTCCCATATGGAGGGTGACCCTTAAAAAATTTGTTTAATCACAAGTAGTATGTCATATGAAAGACCTTAATGAGATCTGTTCAAAACAAGGGTTAAATTGTCTTATCAAGTCGATTGGGGCAGGAGAAGGGTGCATGCACGAAATTTTCACGTAATCCTATGCGATAGAACATCTTGTACAACAACAACAACAAATAAATCAGAAGCCGAAATTCACTCATCTTTGTTAGTAAAAGTATGATTTATAAAGTTTAGATTTAATTGAATAGTGAGGGTACCTTTGAATTCTATGAAATCTGACATCCAGATGGTCACTTAAAAGACTGATCAGCTATAAAAATTCCAGAAGGATCTAATGGTATTTAACGAATTAATGGTGGCTTGAATTTCCCTATATTACAACAACAACGATGCATGACTATGGAACAATATGCGCTTTCAATCGACTCAGACTCTACGGGTTTGCTAATATTTGCATTAAAGTTTCAGAAAGAGTACAATATCTTTGAGAATCCATTCAACGAGAGATATCAGAAATTTTGAAATAAAATGGCGGCAATTTCAACTAAGAATATTGAGTAAAGTAAGTAAAATTTGGGCTTTACATCGCACCAGACACCATAC
Source organism: Odontomyia ornata (assembly GCA_963969285.1). Lineage (NCBI taxonomy): Eukaryota > Metazoa > Arthropoda > Insecta > Diptera > Stratiomyidae > Odontomyia > Odontomyia ornata. Next base: position 70,556,027 of record OZ017739.1, read on the forward strand.
TTTTCATTGGATCTTTACTGAATTTTGAGAAAAAAAACAACAAAAAAGTCTTTAAGATTTCATTCTATCAATGGTTGCAAGCGATATTGAAACTAAATAGCGGCTGGTTAAATTGAGTAATAACGATTAAATGTCTTTAAAGTTTTTCTTGAGTATATTCATTATTGATGTCTGCATATCGTAAATTTAGTACAAAAGCCTATTGAAATGAGCGTAATTCTGCCTACTTAACTTGTTTCTCATTATCACAGTTGGTACACATGTCTTCAAACTTGGTACAGTTTTGATTCGCCCAGAACACACAAATATTGCCTTGTATCCAGTCTTCGATTAACTGCCTCCTGCAGTAATTATCAACACAACGTCTGTACTTGTTTTTTCCTCTGTCCAGTTTTACTTTCAGAGGCACCACTGAACACAATGGAAATGTCTTCGCAACTGCTATCGAACAGCCTAGTAATTATCTTGAGTTTTTTAACAGTCTCTTTTGGCTAAGGTGTATCAGTCTTAATTTCAGATTTTATTATTTCCATTTCTTGCTCCTCAATGGCTCAAACAGTTAAATTATCATACTGACATAGTCACCACACGTCCAAGAGAGTATGTAAGGTTCTGCTCCTAATTATTGTTTTTATTATTTTTGACTTTCTTCCTTTTTCTTTTATTTTGCGTTTTTCAATATGCTCTTCAGATGCCAAAAGACATCTGAACAGACAGTGGGGATACTTAGTTCAGTACTCCTGTTAGTGATATGTGAGTGGACGTACTTGGGCCTGAATCTGTAACTGATTGGCCTGCGCTGCATGTCCGATGTTTCCTTCAGTAGGTGGCTCAATGTTCTTACTAAAGGCGTATTCCAGAATGACACCTAGATTTAGTGGGGAAACTCCTGCTGCCCTAAATTTTGAAGCTGTATTTCCACTTATCGCTGATTTTCCGCAGCTTCAATTAGTAAGAGGCAAAATAATCCCCTTGTTAGACGGCGGCCATGGTGCTATTTCATCCATAACCTGCATGATTTATAGAAGTAAGTTTTAAGAGACTTAAAAACAAGAGCACCCAGTGGCTGAAAATAGTGAGATGCGCGTGATGGAACTCGGGTTTCTTCCTTTGCCTTTCATAATCCACGCAGGTGGAATAAAATTACCTTCAGCATTACAACAAACAATTACCATGACCATTTTTAGGGTATTGTAAAATAATTTTACAATACCCTACTAAAATCGCATCCTCTCTGTCCATTCGTCCGTCCGCCCGTCCATGTGTCACAGTAAGTATTCTCGTGAACCACATGAGCTAGAAACGTGAAATTTGGTGAATGAGTCGAAAATGGTGCCCTCATAAAAGTTTCAGTATAAAACAACTTATATGAGGTTTTTAAGGGGATCTCCCCATACAGAAGAGTGACCCTTAAAAATAATTTTTTACCGAAAGTAGCCAATATGAGTGTCAAAAGAAAGGCCTTGATTAGAACTTTTCAAAGCAGGTCTTCAACTGATACATTTTGCTTCAAGGAGTGTAGTTTCTGCCAACACATGATCTGATCGATTTTTTAATTACAACCTGGACTTTTGTAAAAATCGCCAGATATATTTATGATATCATTATCACAGAGGATCATATCAAGCATTTCAAAATAGGCTTTCAGTTCATATTCATCCCTTGACTTCTAGCATATGCACCTGTTCTGACTTCCTAAATGAAATATCGGAATTCCTTCTTTAGAATATTTGCACCCAATCATAGCCCGCCTGCTCAGATGGCATATTGAATCTGTGTCTTATTCCTAATTACTCAGCGTACTTGAATGCAATTATTCTTAAAAAATGACTTGACTGTATATCTTTTATATGTCTGCTCAATCTTTCTTCATTGTCTGCACCAAAAGTTGATGTTGGTCCCATAAGTTCCTATGTGTAGTTGTTGTGTTTTAGTCGTATTTCTCGTGATTTGTGTTTTTTGGAACAGATATAAGAGGCCCTATAAAACCAACATCCCTCGTTTTGCACTTCTTCCATAACGTTTTTCAAATCTTCTTTGATTCAGGCACCTCGACCAGTAGCCGCTTTCCGCAAGTATTGGCTAGGCATCTGTAGAAAATATTTAAGATATAAGAGCATTAAATATTATGATTATCTCTCCCGTAAATTCATTGACGATCTCTCTTGATTATCCGTGTGAGTTGACCACATTAGACAATTAAAGAAAATTTACAATTTTGTAGGTGGTTATAAGGTTAAAATATGTGCAAGTTTTTTACTTCATAAAGAAAGCACGAATACGAACCGATTTTTCAAAACCTTTTTATGACCACTTTATATGTCAAACCTTAACTTAAATCGAGCAAGTTTAAAAAAAACATAAACAACTGAACATTTAATGTCGTCGAATATATATATTTTGCATAGTCTTTACATGTGTTAATCATTTATGAATATCTGTCAAAAGATTTGACGATTTGGAACTCGTTTCATCATGTGTCATTGAGCCTTTTTTATGCCTGTATGTTTGAATATTTGGAGGTTATTTATAGTTTTGCATTTGACAGATTCTGTTATTAGTTATTAGTTGGTTAACTTGAGGTATGTGGTGTCACCTCCACTTTCTCTCGATTGGCTTTCTGAGGGCAGCTTGAACCTTACAGTGTATCCATAAGTGCGTTTTGGACCTTATCGGTTATCTTGTACAGGCTCGAAGGATGGAGTGGGGTATAGCAGGGCTTCAACAAGTTAATTGCTACATTTTCGTCGTCGCCATCAACGTTTATTTTGTATAGTTTATCGGTGATTCGTTGGGAAACTTTGTACGGTCCCTGATATGGGGGCTCTAAAGGAGGTTTGACGTGGTATTGTGCAGCCAGACGTGTGAACATGTGTTGAGGTCTTTGTGTTTGAAAATTCTTGTTTTGGTGTCGTTGACGTGACATGAATCCCATGCATATATTCCCTGTGTTTTTCTTCCGGAATGAAGAATTCTCCAGGTATTCTGAGGCGGCCCCAGTAGAGCATTCCTGCATGACTGGCTTGGATGTCTTCCTTGAAGGAGGTTCTTAGTTCAAATAGTATGGTTGGTATTATGTCAAGCCATGGCTGCATTTAAAGTGCATTGCAATCGTTTGATCATTCCATATAATTGTGGGTGCTAAGCAATGGCACGTATTTTCTTAGCTTAAACAAGTTGAGTGAGAGCCCGAAAAAGAGCCAACTCAAATTAAGTGCTCTAGTTGGAGATGATTCTGCAGGACTGATAATATTTCAAGCCATGGTTTGGATAGCACGTGAGGGCTACCTTTACTTGTGACTCGATCATGCCGTTGGAGACAATATTGATAACGGTAAGACTATGATGTCAATGTGTAGGTAATTGAACCTTGAATCAGGCACTTCGATGTGGATCGATTCAAGGCCTAGCGTGGCGATGTGCTTTTAAACTTTGGCAGGCGATGCGTTCTTGAGACCATGCCGTTGCATCTTTTCTGATTTTGGGCGATGTGAACATTTTTCAGAGTATTTTGGAGGTAGTTCTACCGTCAGGATAAGCCGGACTGTGAATGATGCTAAAAGAAACCTTGCATAACGAGGTTGGAATGTACGGTTTGATAGATTCATTGTATATGTCACAGAAAATTGTTGTGCCTTCGATTACGAGTCCTTGAAGCTGAGGTGAATTGGGATTTTGTTTTTGTTTGCGTAGCTTATCTTGAATATTTTCTGGACTTAATGTGGAGGGTATAATAGTTGAGTTTACATGAGATAGTGCCCGGACACTAGATTATCTTTAAATTTCAGAGAAACTATGTTTGTAGAGAACAAGGAGATGAAATTTAGTAGCCTGAGCTATCGTTCTGATGGTTTCTCACACTTGCGCCTGAAAGCGTGAACCAGTGGTTTGTGGTGGGTCCTGATGATGAAGTCTGTACCGTCTATAAAGTGTTGAAAAAACTTTAACTTTAATGGTGAGTAACTCGCAATTGTACGTACTGTAGCTCGTCGTTTGAGTGAGTTTACGGAAGAAAAGTCCCAATGGTTGCCAGTGTTGTTGATGAGTTGCTTTAGCTTTGTACCGATGACTGTGATGAAGGCGTTGGTATTGAGGGCTATTTTCGCAGTCGGGGATGAGAATGAGAGGAGTGTGATGTCAGTCAGTTTGCGCTTGCAATCACAATCTGGTGTTCAGAGAATCTTAGTTTTGTCTCTCTCGAGTAATGTTTTCAAAATATCGTTTAACGGTCATTGGGTATGTGCCTTCCCTTCACACTCTAACGTCACTACAAATGAGTTGTAAGTAGGATTTAATAGCAGAACTACAGGCGCGCTTGCAGTTATTGGTATTTGTCGGTATTTAGTGTCCTATTATTGGGGAGCTAGTAATTCCAATGTTTGACCTGCAGACCATTTTCTACTATTTGTTCGTGGGGCTTAGGATGAGTAGTCGTGGAAACTGTGGATTGGTAATGGTAATCCCTCCCCCTTTCTCAACCGGGCTTGGGGCCGTCCATGAAGAAATAGGACAGTATAATTGAATAAAAATGAACTGTTAATTTAATCATCTCTTTCCTTTCCCGTAGCTAGTTTTTAAGGAGGAAGCAAAGGCGAGAGGTAAGCATGTGGTGAAGAAGGGGTTTTATCCGAATCCGCAAATGGTTGTTAGTTTGGTTCAGCTACGCAGCTCCATCGCTTACATTTGTTCTTTATTAGCGGAGGGCATGGCGTTTAGAATTCTTGAAGATTCTTTCTGGCACCGCGTCGGTATTGATATTGGGATCGCACGGAATCGCTTATAGTTGTTGGCGATTTATCGAAACCGTCGTGAATACGATGGTACGTAATATTCTTTTCAAAATAGTTGAATGCGTTTTAAACAGGCATTTGAATCGGTGGCTGATAAATTGTATCTGGGCTTGTCTACTCGCTTAAGACCTACGACCAAAATTTCTCTCTGAACCAGCTAGTCTGCAAGCAGCCACCTCGGAGTGGACTGAGGGTTCCCCGGGCTAGCTGACCTTTTGGGTACAGTCCGTTGACATAAACCGAGACTTCACGTCTTTAATCAATGAAAGGTTGGTTTAAATTTCCTTCGGGAAGCCTCGAGCGAATAATAGCGTGTTTAAAAATCACTACGTAGTATATGAAAATACTTACCTACATAAATCACACAACATGGAACACAAACAAAAATTGGCACTCGTTTCATCATATACAATTATACCTCAACTTCGCCGTGATGTTTAATGAAACTATATAATATCCATATATGGATTTCGGTGATATGGTTGAAACAACATCATGAGTAGTTGACAACATTTTTTTATTTATTGTTACTGCTTCTTAAAATCACTAGACATCGTCTATAAATTATTTGTTTTTTTTTTTTTTTCATAAGATGAACTTCAAAATATGATATTTTATATCTGGATTCCCTAGCTGACAGGAAATTCACAAAACGAAAGAAAGTAGAAATCAAAGTGATAATTTTTTTTCTACTCATAGAACACATAATGAACGATTTCTACAAATGAATGATCGTGCTATCGCCACAATATATAAACCAGATAAGGTTTAACCAATTAATCCAAAGTATCTATTTTAAAATACTAAAAGATTATAATTTACGAGTAGTTGGCTAACGCAATTTTATTTGCGTACAAGTGAGATTCGCATTATTTCAATAATCACTCCAAAACAGTTTATAAAAATTGATATTTAAATATAGAAAAGCATTTCTGTCAAACATTTTTTTGTAGAGTTCTGTGAAAGACTGTGAAAGGAAAGGGAAAATCAAAGACCCATTCAGGCATATACGAGTACTAACAGTAAATGGCGCAGTGCATGCTCCTCCATTTAATTACTAATCACTACATACGCTGTTTAAATTGTAAAATATGAGCATGGAGTTACAAATTTTCATGCATACTTATTTATTCCAATATGATAAATTTGATTTTGCATGAATAAAATTAAGATATTGAGCCGATGGCGATTCCTTTAATGGAAATAAAGGGTTTTCCAATAAGAGGTGTTATTTTAAATACCTCGCTATTTCGGTAGATGTCACCTTTGAAGCTGTCATTTTTTAACATTTGGGAAGTAAAAGCTACGCTTTTAATATGAATGGAACGATACACGCTTCAAAAATGCATTGAAGTTATTAAAATTCACTATGAAAATGGTGAAAATTTGGCAGAGACGGTTCGTAAAACTCGAACGTTTTTGGTTCGTCGTGAAGCACCTTGTCGGACCGCAATACAGAAATTGGTGGAAACATTCGAGCTGTTGGGATAACTTAGTGATGTGGAGAATAAAACTCGTGCACGTCACTCAAGAACAGCCGAGAATATTGCTGCTGTAGCTGAAAGTGTTGAAGAAAACCCAGGTTTGTCCATTTCTCGTCGTTCCTTGGAATTTGACATTCCACAAACGTCATTACACCGTATTAATACAAGAACTCAAGCCAGTCGATCATCAACAACGTCGTGTCTTTGCTGATTGGGTCCTTGAAGTGCATGAAAATGATCCGGAATTCCATTGAAAAATCATCTTGAGTGATGGGGCCCATTTCCACCTCGGTGGCTTCGTCAACAAGCAAAATTGTCGCATCTGGGGCTCGGAAAACCCAAGAATTATTGTTGAAAAGCCTCTCTATCCTCAACGTGTGACTGTTTGGTGTGGTTTATGGTCCGGCGGAGTCATTGGACCTTACTTTTTCGAAAATGAGCCAGAGCAACAGTTACGGTGAATAGATTGCGCTATCGAGAGATGATTAATGATTTCTTATGGCCGGAATCGGATGGTATTGATCTGGACAACGTTTACTTCCAACAAGACGGCGCTACGTGCCACACAAGCAATGAAACCATTGATCTTTTACGGTAAAAGTTTTCGGACCGTGTTATCTCTCGTAAAGGTGATCACAATTCCTTTCGGGCCACGTGAAAGAGAAAGTCTACGCCAGCAGCCCAGCGTCGATTCAAGACCTCAAAGATGGAATTCGTGAGGCTATCGAGGACATAGGGCAGCCACTTTGCGATTTGGTTATGAAAAATTTCACGAAAAGGATATGGTCCTGTAGGCGTGGTCGTGGTGGTTATTTGCCTGACGTTATTTTTCACTGTTAATGGCATGCCTTCCTCTTTATAATGAAATAAACATCCGATCATTTAGCTTTAAAAAATGGCATTTTTCTTTTAATATCAAAATAACACCTCTTATTGAAAAACTCGGTAGTTGTCTGATTTATTTAAACTGCAGATAAATACTTTGGACTTTGTTTCGCGAATGCGATATAACTCCAACTTTTTTGCAGTGCAGCAGTCTAGGGCACTGTTTGGTTAACAACTCATTTGTGGACGCACTGAGTTTGCCCGTTTTTCATTGACTAAAGTTTATATCTTTAAACAATTTTATTTACTCTAGAGTCAGTCCACTGAAGCGGGCTTAGAAATAGACGAAGATGTATATGATTAAATACTCATACTTATCATGATCATCAAATTGGCACTAATTTACTTGAAAATGATTGATACAGTGATGGATTAGAGGATAAGAATACCTACAGCATAAATGTATTCTTCAAATTGCAAAAGAAGCTCTGGATCCTAAGAACAGGATTAAGCAGCTAGCCGGGTATAAGATAAAGGGAACGAACATAATGGAAAGCCATGGAATCATAAATTAAATATAAGTTGCAGGCGTAAACTTAGCGGTCAATTGCATATAATTTTATTCCTGAATTCCAGTTAAATCATGATTCTCGTTACAAATTCATTTGAGTTGATTCCACAAAAACTGATTTTCTTTTAATATTGACCATCTGAAATCAAATTTTCCAAAGGAACAAACGTAATTCCCTTTAAAAAACATTTTGAAATCCTAGCTCTCCTATTCTAAAGTGGTAGATTTTTCTTGGGATTCTTTAAGAAAATTTGCAAGTCACAAGGGGTGGGATAATAAATTTTATTCAGAACAATATAACATTGCAGTGATGTTCGGGTAGTGTTCGATGAAATCTCGTGTCACCAGTGTTATTTTCTACGAGGGTGAAATTTGAAAATTCGCCAAAATAATTTACAACGGCATTGTATTATCTCGTCTTGTTGTAATTGTGTTTGACGTGCACACTGGCGATCATTATTCTAACCTTTTTGGTTAGGGGTTTGATTTCAAATGAAATAAAAGCATACAAAAAGGACTGGAGATCACAATTAGATATGTTTCTAACAAACTATTAATGAATTCCCATTTAAAATTTACTCAACCAGTGACGGTTGACTTTATTCAATGAATTTTCGGCGTCTTCCTTCACCGTTTGTTTCATTGCTTATATTACATAACGAAGGAGTTTTTTTCATGGCTATATTAAGTTTCTTCATGTGACTGTATCATTTAAAATTGATTAAAACCAAAAATACTACGCTATAACCACTCCCTTGTTATTCTATTCAATCCAACTTGCATATATGTATTTTGAATTTACAACAACACATTTCTATGTTAGGATCAATATGAATTTCAAATATTCAACAAATGTTGGCTATTAACTCAGCAAGACTACGAGTAGAACTCATCACTGTACAAGGCATAACTTTCTGTTAAATGTTTGTTTCAGAATTAATGTAAATTCAGTTCGTATAGCACACACTTCATTGGGGTGGAAGCTTTCACAGTCATAAGCCAATTTACGCTCGAGTAAATATTTAAATCATATCCCTTCCAACATCCTTGTATAATTAAGGTTTACATTATTGCCCGTACAAGTCAGCCATTGAGATAACGACAAGTTATGATGACTACGCACGTCTTTGGACGACTCATATATCCGGTACACGTTCATATTTACTTTTGTTCCGATTACAATACATTCTGAAATGCAGAATACGCAATGTGTTAATGTGTTTATATTAATGGCTCCCTTCTCGGGTGAATGAAGGATGAATAGCAGCACGAAACCAGCATCCAACTGTAATTCCTGCAAATCGTCTTGGATATAACAATTGAAATATCATGTTAGAAATTTCATACCAATTCATACTACCAATGTATTTACGAGTACGTTTATGAGCAAAAGCGGATGAAAAATAAACTTACGAAGGTAGAATATTCATACGATTAGTACTCGTACAATTTGATTTATTTTGTTCTTAAAAATTGAACATAGAAAGACTATCAGAATCGTTTTTATTAATTTATTTTTTCATCAGAAAATCTTTATTTTAAACTTGATAAGGATTGTTAAATTTTATCTAAATTAAATTATCACCAGTAAGGTTCTTGCTTGGAAGGGGTCAAACCAAGTTGAAAGCTTCACTTAAAAACGGTCTTGTGTTAAGGAATTGTAACAGAACGGTCCCACATGCCTAAGTGAGACCTCACCCGAGATATCCGGAAAAGTCTGCAATTTAACTAATCCACCTACGAAAATTAGCGTATGGAGAGTGAGAAATCCCTGCTAATGTGAGTTCAATATTGTATACGAGTACACTTTAGAATATATCTTAGACGAATTTTTAGCTATTCACAAAAACATTAACTAAAGGCTGCATACACATTTATAAGATATTCGACAATCACAAAAGCAATCGTTTTTACTTCACTCTTCCTACCTTCTGGATATCTCCTTCTGCACATCCATACAGCCATGTTTCCTCCCGAATACGAGCACCAACACAAATATTTACTTCTCCTCGCGCTTTAGCATCGTGTCAACATGCTCATTTGTAAACAGCATTACACTAGCTACTTTTCTGCAAAACTTACCCTAAGCTTATTCTGTGACCACTTCTCGTTCTTTTGTCCTGCCTCGCTGAAAGCAAACCCGCCGCTATCATCCCTTCGCATGGCATCCTTCGAACACAGTAGAGCACAAAAGCGACAGCTGTAATAGATGCTCTGAAAATGTCCTCGTGTTGCTTAGTTCTACTTACGCCACTGGCTACAAGGCATCATGACTGTGAGAATTTTTCCCCAGAAAGTTCGTTCTGCTGCTGAACGTGTTGATATCCCGTGATGCCAGGACCGCACCCCGAATGCACTGTTCTTCTTTTTAAATGTGGGGAAAGAAAAGTGTGTATCGATAGCAGAGTTTTCATCTCTACTATTCGGTGCTTACCAATATGAACTCATATTTAGAAGGATCCAAGTATGATCCTGATACATTCGATTGGATTAGGGTTGTCGCGTGGATTGTTGGAGTTGTACATTATTTGAAGTTTTGGGATTGATTCCATCTTCACAAAATATTTCTGGATATTGTTTGAAGCGTCGAAACAAAAGCATCCTTAGACAAATGAACTAGAGTTCTGAATCAAAGTTTGAGTTTTAAGGATGTACATTTCAGGAAATTGATGTCATTTTTACCCGAGTCAATTTTCACGAGAATATTTGCCTAGTTCAATGGATAGTCTATAGGGTAGTTAAAGATATTCCGCCTTTAGTAGAACTTTCAAATATAAAAAATGAAAGAAAGTAAATTGCCTTTAAATCTACTATTTTTGTTTTTATTCCGTATACAATTGTTTCATTCTCTACTTGAGAACTTCCTCAGTACTACGATTCCCTAAACTACAAGTGTCCTAATATTTATACTAAACTCTTTAAACTATTAAATTGAATTTCTGATTACACCTAACATGTTTCTAGTCCCTCAAAGTTCTTTTACTTAATCTCTAATTACCTGATTAAGATTAAGTTTTTGGTACTGTCCTAACACCTGTTCCTTTGACATAAATTCCATCGGGTGTTGATAAATTCTTATCAACAACCTATTCCAATAATCTAGTCACCCATATGTACAGGTAAATCAAGATGTCGCTTTAACAATCCTTCCAACCAGTTTTCCCGTGCAATTCCATTTTCTGCTTTGAACGGGTATTCGATAAACAGGGTGCGTACGGTATTTGACGACATGCATAAATGTGACTATAACTTCGCGAATTTTTTTTTGTTTTTTTTCCTTTTCAGATAAGAAATGGCGGACTACAACATCACTCACGAAATGAAGAGACATGCTGTTATCGTCGATATAGGCGCGAACCATACAGATTTAAAGATCTCTAATTTTCTTAATTGCGTCTGTTCATTCGTGCATAAGGTTCGCCGTGAATTGGAAGCATCAGTAGGCGATACAGAATCGGTTTCAAAACACAAAAAGCACGATCAACGTTCTGACACTGTCCGATCTGCAAAATTTTTAGAGCAAGTGGAAGCGATCATAGACGAGGGCCCTTCAAAATCAATACGGTTCCTTGCGAGTGAGCTCATGTTTCTTAGCGCCTTATTCGTAGAGTTGTCCACGAACATGATGCGCAGAGGACAGTTCATGTCGGAACGAACACGAGAGCAAAGAGTTCTCCAATCAAAACGTCTTTTCAACAAAATCAAACACCCTGAGGCGCCCAAAATGTTATGGAAATGACAGATGGCTATGTTCATGTCCTACGGAGGTTCCTGTTGTTATGCACATAAAATTTCCAGCCACTGTTATGATTTTAGGTGTTGTCAGCAACGGAGGACATGTTATGCCACCACAAATTTTTACTCAAGGACTTCGACTGAACTCTGCTGCATACATCGAGGTTTTGGAGACGGTAGTGAAACCCTGGATAGACAATGTAAGCGAAGGCAGGCCATACCGGTACATTTTTCAACAAGACTCTGCTCCTTCACGTAAGGCGATGGCGACACAAGATTGGACGGCCGAAAATTTATATGACCACATAACACCGAACCTATGCCCACCTAGCTCCTCAGGCCTTAATCCTTTGGATTATTACGTATGGTGCATAGTTGAGCGTGAGACAAATAAGCGTCCTCATAGTACCACTTCTTCGCTGAAGACTGCTATTAATGCAGTTATGGTCAATATGAACAAGGAGCATTTGATTCGGGTATGTAATCGTTTCCGGACCTAGATCGAAGAAGTTATTGCTGCTAATGGCGATTTTA